>VZTB01014648.1:238523-318979 GCA_013397245.1 Thryothorus ludovicianus | reverse complement strand
CCCTATCCCAGTCCCAGGCTCTGTCCCGGCCGCCACCGCCGCGGTCCGGACGGAAGCCCCAGCCGTGTCCTCCCTGAGCACACACACACACCCGGCATCGCCCGTCACCGCCAAGAACCCTCTGCTGTCGAGGTGGTCTGGGTGTGGGGAGAAAACGAGGAGGGACTGGAGCCTTTCCAGCTGTGCAAGAGTGTTGGGGTTTGGTTTCCTCTCACTGTCACCCTGTGGAGAAAAGCCTCTCAAGGACAGAAGGCACCTGGGAGGTATCCCCCAGCAATCAAGTGTTCTGGTGTGGTATGATTAGCTCCTCCATGATATTATGCCATGTATTTATTTTTTGGAGTGGCGCAGAGTAAAACAAAATCTAAAAATATCAAAATGAGCAGCCCATGAGAGACACTACAAACACAGCAGCTCACTGCTGCACTGGCCACCAAATTTAGTCAGGAGACATCAGTCAAGGTGGCATCTTCCAAGTTCAAAATAAAGGCCTGACCCACCATAAGGAGACAGAGTTTCCCCATAAAACAGGATTACAGAAAAACTGGAAGAACCTTCTGAAATAAGTTTTCAAAGGAAGCAAACCTTTTCAAATCACTTTATGCATAAATGTGTGCTTCTTGCCCACCCAAACTCCTGTGTTCACCTTTCTTACCTGAACTTTAATGTTTTGTGGCTGATTTTAGTGAAACATGGCAAAGATTTTAAAGATCTCAAATGTGAATTTGCTAGGTACCAGTTTCAGGAATGCAGGTGTCCAAAATAGAGAGACTCTGCCTGTACTGAAGGAAAGGCTGAGTTCAAGCAATATTAGAGGAAGGAAAATTCACCTAGAGGAAGTCTTTATAGATGTCTTAGTGTAACAAAATCTTCACAGTTTGCAATCAACTACAAACCACAAATTGCAGAAGGCTGGACTTCAGTCAAGGAACAAATTCTGTAAAGACGCTGCAGGGACTGTGCTCAGCTGAATTACTTGGGAAACAGAAGCCTCTGATCTGTTCCTGTTTCTACCATTACACAGGTAACATTTTTATTTTTTATGTTTCAGGGGTTATTTTCAGTCACTTCTGCTGACGTGTGGGTGGTTTTGGTAAATCTCTGTCTTGGTCTGGCCTACTACACAGAGGAAACATCTAGCTACACAGACACTAGGAATAAATGGGCTAGATCTAGTCATATCAGGGTACATGTGCAAGAGGAAGAGAGCCTGGAATGCCTCCCATTGTTCCTTGCTGCTCATTTTTTACCTTCAAGATTTTATTCATTTAAATGACAGATATCTGGGAAATATCTCATTCCAGTACTGTATTTTTGGGCTCAAGGGATGCAGCAATACAGCATCAATGGTCTTGAACTGTGAGCAGGACAAGCTTGAATGACATATCTTATAATGGAGCATGCAACATGTCAAAGATGAAACATTTAGAAACACAGCATCTGACTATTTTTTCATGGTGATAATAATTGCTACTTCCTAAAAGATGGGTTGGGTGATGTGGTTGGTTGCGGTTGGGGTGATTGAGCATTATGAACCATGAGGATCTTCACTGTGGAAATGGGAATTCATGAAAAGAAAAAAAAATCATTAAATACAAAAATATTTAAATATAAAAATAACTAAAATGGAACTTGGAACTCTCATTCCAGTAAAAACAAAACAAAATTAGGGGTTTGTCCTGGGTGTCAGAATGAGGGACAAAATGGATTTTGATAGCCCAATTGTTTACATTTTAAGAGCCAGCACTGTGGAAATGAGTCCTAAAAGAACACGATTTGCTTTACTCAGATTTTAAATGGAACAACAAGCAGGCTTCTACTAGTCAAAGAAAGAAAAGCCTGCAGCAGACTCCAAAGGCAAGAGGCCCTGCCCTACATAGAGGCCTTGCTGAGGCGTCACTCAGTGCGGGTGGCACGCCCGGGGGCCAGGGCAAAACCTGTGCCCTCCTCTGGTGGCCAAGGTGCTACGTACAAGGCTGGAAGGAGACCATCTGGGACAGGTTGCTGAGAAGATGGAGACAGAAGGTAATGCAGGAGTTCTGCTGTTAGATCCCAGTTCAGGGGAGGGTAAGACTTGGTGAAGTTTGTGAAGAATCCTAAAGGACTGCTTGGTGTGGTGCAAGTCACTTGTTGTGGTGGGTGCTCTTTCACCTCTCCCTGCTGATGGTGAGGCTGAGTCTGCTGGGTCTGTACTTTTAGCTGGACCCAACTGTGCCTTTGCTATTGAGCTCATCTAGTTTACTCTTGAACGTGGGTTTTTCCCGAGCTGTGATGCTTCCATCACAGCTTTTGAGACAGTGATACTGACCTGTCCAGGACAGCAGTGAGAACAACCACAGGAATGGAGAGCACCATGCTGGTCTCTGACTATTTGCAACTCAAGACAGTGCTGGCAGAACGATTTCTAAGAGGAAAACAGCTCAATTCTCTAACTGCAGTTATTGCTGTCAATCTATACTGCTTTTAACAGCCCAATCATGAAGATTTTCTCTAGTGTAATGTCTGCATATGACTAGATATTACTGCCACTGTCAGCAGACTTCTACTTACAAATTAAGTTTGCTGTGGGGTCTGTCAGAGGTTGAGGTCTTCTCTACAAGTCCAGCAGAAGAATTAGATTTCCCCAGTTCTTCGGCCTCCTAATGATTGCACTTTATATATATAAATCCACGGAATTTATAATTCATGCTGGAGGTGTAAGAACACTCACTGTTTCTAGGCAAGGAGAAACTACTTAAATTATTAAACAACGTCAGCACGTGTCATGAAGCACTGCTGTATTAGAGGAAAGAGAAACAAAAAATCCATGTTAAATCATGAAAAACATGTCTTGGGAATGATATCAGTGTTGTGTTTAAGTTTTCTGGCTGTCCTCAGTATGAATTTCAAGCTTCAATTTTAATAAATTTACTTGACATGTAACCTTGCTTCCAAACATCCTAGATTCATAACATTGATTTGAGGACAATTATATACTTCTGTAATGCTTTTTAGCTTCAGATTCTCACTGATCTTGTCAAAACTGATTTCTTTCTAATACTGCTTTTTGTTTTTCCCTTTGTGAACATTCTGCTATTCTTGGAATACTGGCTTTTCCTATAGATATAATTAACATTAAATACATTGCCAGTATAATTTCCTACACATCTTACATATTTGTTTTCTACAGGTCTGCTAAGGTTTGAAAAGCCTATTTTCTTTTAAAGAGCTTGAAATTATTTTGAAAACTTTATTCACTGTTCATTACTAACTTAATTTTACTTGTAGGTTTCATAGTAAGATCAACTGACAGCATTGCTAGGTTTTACTACAATACAGATAATATTGCTATAATTGCTAACATAATCAGTTGGAAATATTGCATGCCAGATGATATTAGTTTTTGTATTTTAGCAGGAGTTTGCATGTATTTTGGATTCATGCTGTGCAGTCATCTCAGTTTTTCTGCCCATGCACACAGACACTGCATTTTGATGTTTGATGTTACTGCAAGAATTAACATGAAATTAATTCAGTGTCCACTCTTCTTGTTTAGTGGAAAAAAGGAAAAACTAAGTACATGGCATGTAATATTGGCTAAATATTACATGTCATGTAATATTTATTGGCTAAATCTTATGAAGATACAGAAAAGAATGGTGTTACTCAGCTTGTATGATAGCTTTCAAGAAAGCAAGAAAGTTGTGTTTGAGACCTTCATTTTGTTATTTAAGTTGACATGCACTAAAATAAAAATAAAGCAGATCTAGAACAGAACATGATTCTAAGAGAAAATGTTGCTATACACAGTAACACTCTCAGTTAAGAAAAAAAAATGGGTCAAGTCAAATGAGACAAATATAAAAGCTTCTTTCTTTAGTACCATTATGATTAAATTGGTTAATGACACAGATGAAGCATAAGAAAATATAAAATATGTGGTCTGGAATATAAAAGCACTGCCAGTATGTAATGAAAATTATTTGTGTCGTTCTTTAATTTCATTCTTGTATGTATATAAAAAAGCTGTTTCCTCCCATAGCACCATTGGTGATCACAGCAGTGTTAGGTAGTTTTGAGAAAAACTTTAGATGCATTATAAATGTGTGGGATTTTTTACAAGCTTTTTACAGGTATAACAGAAAGCAGAAATAAATTCTTCCTTCCAACTTCCCCCATCTATGGAATATAATTTCAGGTCCAATTACCTGTTACTGTGATTTAAACTTTTGAATGCATGTACAGGTCACATTAATCCTCAAGATTCTGCTGAACAAAAATCTATCTATTGGGGTTGCCACATTTAAGCCTTCAGTGGTAATAAGCTGAATTAAACATGTTGTGGTTAGAAACCAGTTCAAATGCTATTTACAACATAAGAAAGTCAATGCTCCAATATAATGGCTATATAGCAAGATGCTTTTACACACTTAGAAAGGTAATACCTGATGTGTCTTGTATGTCTTACGGTAATTGTTGGTAAATATGGATTTCTAAAGTCTGCCATCAGGGTTGTTTTATGCCTCTATTTGAAAATGTTTATTGAAGAACTACACCACTAATAAATAACTTGATGCAGTACCCTGCAGGATGTTAGAAAAATGTATATTGAATTGATTAAGTAGACAAGAGTGGTTTATGGGTTATAAGTAGAGCTTGGTCATAAATGAACAGCTGGTTTTTCTTTTCACATGCAACCTACAAACAAAGGAATGACCAGGAAGATAATAAATATTTCTTGAGGTCAGTTCAATAGCAGTGTGTTTCTCCACTCCATTGGAAGCATCACTGGCTGCAAACCTTCAGGATTTGTTAGATATAGATTACTGACTGTCTTTGGGCTGTATTCTTGGCTGGTGCAAGTCAGGTTTATTCCTTCTTCACTCTCCTCAAGGTTCATGGACATACCGTCCTATGCATTACTCTTTCTCCTTCTTTTCTCCTATTTTTTTCCAAGTTAATAAAAGATGTGCCAGTATTTCCAGCAGAGTAGTG
The DNA here is from genome assembly GCA_013397245.1 of Thryothorus ludovicianus. Lineage (NCBI taxonomy): Eukaryota > Metazoa > Chordata > Aves > Passeriformes > Certhiidae > Thryothorus > Thryothorus ludovicianus. The sequence goes on along the minus strand of VZTB01014648.1, from coordinate 314,005 downwards.
ACTGTTTGAGCCACACTGGAATAATTCTTGTCTCATCTCTAAAATTAATTGTTAAGAATGGTCTGGAAGATAGCAGAAGGCAATGCTTGAATTGCATTCTTGAAAAACAATAAGTGGCAAATTTAATGGCATGGTAGCAACATGTGGATCTGAAACGAATGAGTTATTGACTTTGATGTTTGGGAATGCAAAGAGAAATATCCAATAATGAAACCAGAGCAAAGGTGATATATAGTTCCCAGCCAATAGTCAGCACTCGCCTCTTATTGATCATCTGTGCCTGAGAGACTAAGGTGACCTATTTTTCTTGCCCGTAGCCATACAACATTATGCAGTCCTGACATTTTATTTGTGGAGAACTATTTGTTACTTTTCAAAGTGTAATTATTGTAATGTAATGGTTTGTTAAAACAATGTTGATTTACAGCCTCTGCCTGTTAGTTCAGTAATGCTCATACCTTTAACCATTGACTATAGAATTCATTTAGTCCAGATTATAGTCATTATTCTTCAAGTAGGAAATTCATTTTCAGAGACTACTGCAACAGTATGGAAAAAAATAACATGTCTATTAAAGAATATTTTTTAATAGCACAAAGTTTAATTACTTTTTGGTAGTTTTCAAAGACAACTTGTAATATAGCAAATGAATGATGAACCTTCCACTGAAGTGATCTTACCCACTTTTTAACTGGAGTTACTCAAAAACAGGTTGTAGTAAACATTTCAAAATGAACAGCTCAGTCTTGGCAAAATAGACAAAATAGACCCTGTGACCTAAGAGAATTTCACTGAAGCTACAGTCAAATTTGCCAATATTTCACTTTTCAATTAATCAGAAAATCTAACAGATCCTATTGCAGGAACAATTTCAGCATATACTGCATTGTCGTTTGCCTGCAGTTAAATACTTGCTAAAATATAGTTCTTTTTCTTATTTGCCTGAGCTAAAGAGCTTGAGGCTTCACGGACATTTTTAAAAGATATTTTTTTAGAATGACTGATAAATATGATAACGTAAATTATTTTTTTCTTTGCTTCTTTTTTCCTTTTTCTGATTACAAATCTGAAGAAACTGAAGCCAGTCCTTAAACAAAGAAATGGAAGAAAGGAGTGAAATAAGTCAAATAGAAAACCGAGATTACCATGCCAGTTTTAAAAGATAAGACTTGCTCATAAGGAAACCTGAAACTGGGGAAGGATTTGAGAGGAGGAATGATGCTAATGAACATATATGGAATGGTTCTTTAAAACATTAGAACAGAAAAACTTGTGAAGAAAAAATTGGGGCATAGCTGATGTCTTCTATCCCCAAAAATCTCTTGGTCCAGACTCTGCAGAGCACTTTGCTGGTGATGCTGATAACATCTTTCTTAGAGTCATGGTACGGAATCACATGGATAGAGGCTGAGTTAAGGAGCTTTTGGATAGGTTTGCTCTTGAAATGTTGTCACTAGCCCAGATTTTGCTGGGATATCTGGCTGGCAGTGTTGATTCCATACTCCTCTCTGTACTGTTGCAGTTCACATGTGTGCATCCTGTACAAATGGCCAACTAAGTAGTGTCAGTGTCAGGGAACTGAATGGGAGCTTCAGACAAAGTTTTGGTTAAAGGATTGTAGAAGTGTAATTAAGTCTTTATATGGCTTTGTCTTCCTTCGGGATTAATGATGGCAAACCAGTATTCAATATGAATAAATTGAGTGTTTTATTAAGATTGTTAATGATAATGATTTGGTAAGAATGAAGAGAAAAAAGGTAAAATTGCAAAATAGGAAAAAGCAAAAAGCAGGAGGTCAAAAGAACAAAAGACTGTAATCAGAATTAATAACTTCACAATAAAACTAATATGTTGTACTTTTAAGTTAATCAATATTATCAGAGCTAGCTTATCAACTAGATATTGATGTTACTGACTCATACCAACAACTGTGGCCAAATCTCTTGCTCAGCTGCAAGAGTTAGCCTTGAGGGGTGTCCCCACCCAGGGGAAGGATCATTAGGGAGGAATGCAAGAAATCTCACCATGAAAAACTGTGACTGATCTTTTACAGGATGAAGTGATTGACTGTCAGTCATACACTCTTTAGATTATGTGTTGTCATGCCTGCTCAGCAGAAGGTGCTTTATTGCTGGAAGAGCTGTTACGAGATCTTTGGTTTCTTCTGTTTCACTCCTCTGACTCTCACTTCCATTTCAGTGCCTGCACATCCCTGCTGCTGTTTGCCTCAGTCAGGAAATACCTTTCTTGGAGTTGTAATGTTTGAGATTTGCGATAGTTTGTTCAAGCTGGTCTCCGGACTCTTAAATACCAAACCAGCAGGTCCTCCTTGCTCAATCCATTACTGTTATATTGTAATTAATAATCGTTATCTATTAAGTTCCTGGACAATTCAGCAGCCAAACTACATGCAGCTATATAGGCTAAGCTGGTGTTTTAAAATTGAGCTGTACTGTCTTCAGTCCAAATTGTGTGTTCTGGATGTTTAATGGTGCTCTGCAGCCATTCAGATTTGCTATATTGCATCTTCCTGCTGCCAAAATGACTCGCACTGCCTGTGGCTGTGGAGTAGTGAAAAAATGTGTATGTTCCCCTATCAGTGGAGGCCATTGTACCCACCTTAAATCCATCAATAGTTCTGGCAGTTTTTGTGGCACAAGCGACTGGAAATGGACTGTCCCTTCTGGCATGTTTTTACAATGAGAAAGAAGCAATGTCTTCTCAAGGTTACATTGTCTTACAGATGGTGACATTTTGGGCCACAGTGGGATTCTTCCTGCCCAGTTGTAAGTTTTTCCTTCTAATCTTCAAAATGTTCTTACTGGGTGTTGGGCTTTCCCAGGCCAGGTTGGATGGGACTTCGAACAATCTGGTCTAGTGGAAGGTGTCCCTGCCCACATCATGGAACAATATGATCTTTAAGGGCTCTTTCAACCCAAACAACTCTATGACTTCATAAAGTGAAGTGTATGAATCTCAAGGATTTATGTTTCTCTTCTGGATTGTTTTCTTGTAGGTCACGCTGAACTGTTTGCTTTGTTTTCTCCAAAATAATATTGGTCTAAGGCAATAAAGGTGAGATTGTAATTTAAAACCCACATTTGAAAAACTGTAATTTTATACCTGCTTCCTGTGTGATTTGATACTCCTTTTCTCACTTTGCTGAAAGTTGTCTTTTGAATTCTGATCTCCTACCTCACAGTCTCACTAGATACAAATCATCACATGTCCAAATGCATCACAGATATTAATTGGTTTATCATCTCCTTGCCTTTATGATATTGGAAAATATTTCTTATTTCAATTACTCTTATTCTCTGCTGAGGCTGGATTGTTTTCAGTTCTTTTAAGAGGAAAAAAGCAAACAGTTTTTTTAGGAGCATAGAACATGGAAGAGGGGAAAGTCTGAAAAAAATAATTGTGCTTTTGTTGATGATATATCTATGCTGGTGGAGCTGCAGCAAAGCAATTATAAATATGAATAATTTCTCTCTGTCCTGGAAAGAAAGAATCCAGATGGTCTGTCAGACTGCTGGAACTTCCAGCCCCCCAGAAATGATTTCTCCAGCACCTGAGTCAGGAGGGAGGGCTCATTGGATCCTGCTGGCATCTTGCCTACATTGCTTTGTACATAAAAATGCAATGACTGAGGTGTCTGAGACTGACTTTCTCTGCACCACGTACCCTGAGATCACTATTTTAGGCTTTGTGGCTTGATAGAGGGAGGGAGAAAGTACAGGATTTTTTAGCTTTGCAACTTGCTAGAGATAGGGAGAAAATATAGCATTGAAAGCAACTTTTAGGAGTTGCACTTTTGGCATATGCATTTTTTTATTTTTTGTTTTTGAAGTGCCCATAAGTAGGTGGGTTCTTGGAAAATAGGACAGCATGATGAGAATGACTGCTAATATTCAACATGCTTTATATGCAATAGCTTTGCATATATTTGTATTTTTAAAATTACTTTTTGGCCCTCTATTTTATAGAACTCTTGTGGTATGGTACTATAATCAGTTTTCCTTAAGTCTGGCTTGGAAACCCCTTATTGTTAAATAATATCCTTCCATTTTGATAAACTTATTTTTCTCACATTATCTATCCCTCTATGGGTAAATTAGCACTTATCCAAGAAGTGGTCTGATCATTTTTAAAAGCCCAATAGAAGAGAGGGAGAGATGCTCAGTGAGTAATGCTTTTGCACCTTTAGCCTCTTGTAGCAAAGACAGCCCTGTGGAACCTGGTATTTTTGAGAGCTATAAAGCACTGTTCCATTTTGGAGGGTACATAGTAATATCTTACACTTTTTATTGGAAAATAAAAGCAAGATAATTTTCTGTCTGAATATATAATGTATGAATGACTGCTTTTGAGACACTGATACATAAATTATAGATAGCCTTTCAGATTCTGCACTATGTATTATTAATTAAAAACTGAAGATCTTCGTCTACACCCTGATATCTAGGCCACTGGAGAACATATTTTAGTGTTGGGGACTATATAACCCAGGCAGAATGCAGTAAAATGCTGCCATTTTGTTGTTTATGGGTAGCATTTTGGTACACAAAATGGCCAGAACCTTCTCCCATTAAAGTTGACAGCAGGTGTTCTGCTTTGTGAAGAGGAAGCATGAACAAGAGTGAAGGTGATGTTTTATTTTCCTTCACACACACAAAAATAATATGAAGAAATATTTGTCTCATGCTTAGCCTAAATGATGTAATTTCCCACATGACATAGTTTGCACTATGAAATCTGTCTTTCTGCCCTTCACTCTGTCTTCCCATTCTCTTTGCAATAGAATTTAATGTTGTTTGATGGGTGTTGTAGTTGCCTGTTCGTCATTCTGGATTAACAGATTTAGAGGGCAACTGATGAAGACACTTGAAATTGCCTGATATTCTTAACAGCTAAACTTCTAAAATAAAATCAAAGAGATACATAAAAAAGCACATAATCACAGCAAGCCATATCAATTCCTTTTAAATTAAAGGAATTAAAGTCAAACAGCCTATCATAGACTGTTGAGATGTTGGCTAGTGATGGTAGACCCACATTGAAGAGCGAACATGGAGAATGTCCATTGCTTGTTTTTTGTAATCTGAGGATGTGCTAGAGCCTTGAGTTTGAACAAATAGCTAATATCTGGCACATGTCCACAATCACAAATTTAACAATAATCAGGGTATGTCTGCTCAATTCTGTACTTCATTTTTTGACTAGTTTTTCATGGAGAACTACAGATGGTTTTGTGTTTGTTTACATTCTGTGAATCAGTTGTAACTGCAACTGTAATACATGTTCATGTAGCTTTTCATTCTTACTGACAGAGTGCTTCATGCTGGGACTGTTGCACAGCTGGGCTATAAATCTCATGCAAAAGTCAGGCAATACAAATAAACACAAATGCAAGATACAAAACGCAGACTAGAATGACAGCTTCATTCATCCTATAGTTTATGCGCTGGGAACAGAGAAATCATTCTCTAAGGAATGGACCACCTTTAGAATCTGTACAGATCTGAGGTGTTTATTGTCTCACAGACCAGATCTTGTCACAGCTCCTTTAAGCAAAATTTCCAAAGATCCAGGGGAATTATCACAGCAAGACTCAGCTTCCAGATGTGCATACATGATAAGTTAGAATAAAAATTGATGTCTAATTATTACTCATCTCAGGCAGTAAGAGTAGCAACCATTTATTTTCTTTTAGTGATAAGAAGGTAAAATAGGTGCCATCTGCTGATGAGCCAAACAATTTTTCCTCCATTGAATACTCCTGTAGCTGCCTTATAATGCCTTCCTTAAATGCAGATAGCTTGTTTATGAATCAGGCCCCAAACAGCCCTCATGTTAATATTTGAATGAGTTCTTTTCTGATGAATAATCTCCCTGAACTTCATTGCTGACTAAATGAAAATGGAAGGAAGTAGTTGGAGGAGAAAGCTTGTGTGATTCTCTTGGACTATAGTGGGGTAGCTGCTGGGATTTATAGGTTTCTTAGCTTCATTTTCCTCAGAGAAGGAGCTGATTCAGCAGTGTCTGTTGTGGTTTATGCTGATGGCAGGCTGCCCTCACAGTCAGCACAATCAGAACAATGTGATCATCCTGTAATGCTGCTTGGATGGACTTTTAACTTTGACCCACACAACAGACCCGCATTTGGCTGCTTTGCAGCAGTTGACAACAGGGGGACTCCGACTGGGCAGAGCCTGCAGGATTCCCAAAGCTTCTTAAAAAGAAGCACAATAGTTGTCTCCATCCCTCACAACTGTGATCCCCTCTGCCTTCTTTACTCCTCCTTAACTGCTGCCTCCTTCTGATGCCTTTTAAAGAAACTGGTAGGTGGCGGCTGCCACTGTTCACCTACCCCGAGCATGGCAGGGCGTTGCTGCATGCAGGGTCAGAGCAAGCTGTGGTGCACCAGGGCATGAGTCTATGACCAGCTCAGGGAGGAGGGCAGGGGCTATGTCAGAGTGAAAAAGAATGTGGCACTGTAGGGCAAAGGAAACATCTGAGCTTTTTCTATTTCCGGATTCTGGGAAGCCCGTGTTGCCAGAAGCTGTCCTTGTCATACCCTGTGAGTAACCCTCAGAGACACAGTGATTCAGAGCTACCCCTCTGAGTCATAGGTCAGCAAAGTGACTTTTGTTAAATACTTCTCATGCAGCTTCTAGCTAGAGCGGCATCAAGGTCAAATATTATGCAGATCTGAAAACTGATTGAAACATATTTGAAGTTACAATACTTAGAAACAAATCTTTGGAAATGACATTGAATCCGGGATACTGAACTTAGGAGAAGACTTTAGATCTAGACAATGCACGGTGTTGGTCACTTTTATTTCAAATTTCTGTTGCTAACTACTGTCAGGGACAATGTTCTGGACTGGATACACAAAAGTCAAATACAGCTTGTGGTACCTTTCCTTTTTTGTGCTCTGGGGACAATAGATGTCAATTTTTCTCCCTTATCAGTAATATATCATGCCTTCTTTTATCAGTTCCTACATGCAGTAGTATATAAAGGTGTGTATAATCTTGTAGTGGAGCCATATTTCTCACCCACCCATCCTATAAGCAATTTATGCTATTTTCTGTCACATGTGCAGTTTTATGATGCATGTACAGATACAAAATCAAAGGACTCAGGCAATGCTGACTTTCCTGTCATGTTCCCTTGCTCCAGAATAAATTGTGCTGGCCTTTCTGCTAATATGGAGCAGTTCTGTGGGCCTTGCCTTTTAAATGTACTCTTTCAAAACAGTTTGGAAATAACTATTGTGGCAGCAGGATGCTGAGTGGTGTGTGGGCTGTGTGAAAGTGGCTCAGGGATGCGAAACTCCAGCATCATGGCTCGTAGGGATTATTTGACACCCTGCAAGTAATGCAATAAAAGCTACACAATGAAAACAGTCAGTTGCTGACATTTATGATAGAGAAAAATAACAATTGTTCCTCTGAGCCCTTTCACCCATTATGCTTGTGCAGAATGTGGAAGATGAGACACAATGCTCAGCAATGGTATGCAATATTGTGCATTTGAAATCCTCAAAGCCAAGATTTTATCACCAGAATTAGAATTATGGTGCATACTGAGGAGCCATTTAGTCATATGGTTTTTGGCTGTGGTTGTGGCCAGTGCTGTTTTAAGAGAAAGAATAGTAATTATTGCTGAGGTAGGCAGTGTAGGTTGAAGCTATGGTGCAGTCTTTTACCTGGTGTTTGACTAAAGCAACTCGAAATGAAAGATTTAGCTTTAAAATCTAGGCAATAGTAAACCTAAAAACAATGTCATACTTGTATTCCAGATAGCTGTTCTTTCTGGAATTTTGCTTTAATGATAATTCTATTTCTCTACTTTCTCTTTCCTCCACTTTTGAAACCTATGTAGTTAACCAAGTCCACTGACAACATATACGTATTCAGAAGGATGAAAAATTAAATGTCAGACTATAAACATGTATGTTAATGTATGTATATATAAAAAAATGCTTATCCATATGCATATGTGCACATATATATTTATTTATATACACTTCTTTAAAACATTTTTTGAAACAATTGTGTAGGATAAATAGTGTTTGTAGAATAGTAGTTTTTGTGGCAGCCATTTATTATGCTTTAATTTCCATAATGTTCATGAATAATTTGGTGCATTTCTTGTCATCTAAACTGATGTCACACCACACGTCTTACCTATTTTGTATCTAAACCACTCATGTTTGGCCAATAACTGGAAAGAGCTGTAGACCCTTAAAACAGATTATTTTCCTCCTACATATTTGATTAAATAAAATATGGGCTCAAAACTGAAATACGTTAGAGGTATTTTGGTGTTTGAATTGAGCCCTTCTAAGTAGCTTTATGTATTTATTTTTTTCTCATAAGGTGCAAAGATCATATACAGAGATTTATGTGTATCTGTGGATACTGCCTAAATGTGCTGTACATATAAGCATACAGGATGTTTGGTTACACATAATGATTTTGCATGCTTCTTCTGCTTATCCTCTAAGAATTGAAGAGGAAAATAAGTTTGGGCTAGGCAGTTAGAATTATGGATACGATAGACAATTATGTTTAAGTGGAGATCTAAAAATGAGAAAATATGAATGCTATAAATATTTGCCATATTTTTAAGTGAATAGACACAGCACTTCTTCCCACATCCAAAACTGTTACTTTATATTTGGAAAGAAAAGTGATACCTTTTTGAAGCACACACATGCTTCTCCTTTGCTGAGTTACCTCCTTACTCAGTGAAGATCATATTCTGCCCCCTTTCCATTTCTGTTAAACTCTAGGGGAAAATCCTCTCTTTTTTAAGTACAGCAGACACTTCCCATTATTAGTATTTTGTAATAGGTCCCAGCAGGTGTTTCTATCAACAAAACATTTAATTTCAGTCATACATTCTTGTATAAATATTAAAAATACCTGCAAATACAATTTGGTATCAAAATATTCCAGTAAACTAAAATACTTAGGTCACAAGTGGGGTGAAAGATTTAAACTTGAAAACTCTCTCAAATTTAGAGAGTTCTAAACTCCAACCTGAGTCCAGAGCCACCAGTTCAATTTGTAGTGTGAAACCAGTGCAAGGCTTAGGAGATAATCTGATCATTTTAAACATTGCAGGAAAAAAAAAATAAATAAATTTAAGCTCAAAGCTGTTACATTTTTTAATTAACCTGTTGCCATTTTTTCCTGTTTGTAAATTTCTGCTGTTCATTTAAATGGGTTGATTGCTGTAGCAAGGCAGGTGGGTACAAAGCATCTTATGTTAAATGTTAGGTGGGACACAGTGACACATTTCAGTGTTTTAGTGTAAGGGAGAGAACAGAAGGATACTGTAAAACACACTAAATGTGTAAAGAAGCATCATCTGGGTGAAGAGATATGAATGTCTCACTGTAAAATGGCCATGATGTCAGATCTTAAATAGACAGGCTTGTGTTCACATGGCTTGGGGCCATTAAAATACCTTCTTTACTGCCTTCAAAGTTCTTTTAACGCTTGGAGTAGGAAAGTAAGAACCGAAGATATCAGTGACTTGTCTGAGTCAAATTTTTTGATCTGAGCAAATAAAAGGTCTTCAAATGCAGCAATTAAAATGCCCAGCAAAAAGCATTCTTCGCTTTCTGTAAGGTTTTTTAGTAACATAGCCACTTGAAATGTCCAACAGAACAGTCAGATGGAAAAAATATAATAAATCCTTTGTGTGGTATTTGTCATCCCTTGAAAGCTCCAAATCCTGTCAATACAGCACTACCAGCTCCAACAATGAAAAATGAAAATCATCAGCAAATCAAGCAGGCAGAGAGGAAGCCCACAACTTGTGCCTGGCCCAGAAGAATCACATGAAACTTCAAGTGCACAAGATCTGTTTGAGTCTTTCTAATTCCTTTCTTCTCCAGTCCTGGGTGCTCTTAGAGCTAAGTCAGAACTGCACCATGAAAAAGCTTCAGTTTCTTGAGAAGTGAAAACCATGATTCGTCTGGACTTTACAGACTATAATATTTGATCCATAAGAAAAAATTATTTATACTATGAATATTTTCCAGTAATGCAACAAATTGGCAATACTATGAATATTTTCCAGTAATGCAACAAATTGGCAATGTTGCAGAAGGAATTAAACTGAAATTGTTCTAGTCACAGCACAAGGGATGTTCTGTGGTCAAGATGAGACATTATTTGACTTTTTTTTTAAATTAAGAAGCTTCTTAGCTTTTATTCTGCCAATCTTTGATGTTGTGGCTGGTGGGAAATGGAAGAAATATGCTTGAAATTATAGTTTCCCAACAGATTGAAACTTTTAATTTGAAAACTGGCCTAATCATAATGATCATTTCTTCAGAGGGCAGAAGCCATTTAACTGTTTACAGCCTGTAGCAATTTTTCCAATTATCTGAGGCATTTATAGCATAGGATGACATTGTGAAAGATACATAATGGTCTGGAGGACTTATAAAATACAGTAAGCAAGCACATTTTATGGCAGCCTAGGAGTAGCTGGAGTCAAGGGAGAGTGAAGACACTTGACTGTAGGATAGTTCTTTTGTTCCCACAATTGTCAGACTCAAGACATTTATATTTTGACTTTTTCCATACATCCAACAGTTACTGGGTTGAGAAGAAATCACAGCCTGGATGTAGGCCTCTAGTGAGCTGAGCTGCCCTCTGGCATGCAGGCAGGGAACACACGGCCATCCCTTCATCCTGCTCTGCTACAGTCAGAATGGGTGCATTGGCTGTCAAGTCCCAATTAAAGAAGGCTACAGGCCTCTCTCATCAGGCGTTAGAGGCCACCAACAGTTTCACTGGTGGATGTTGTGTAATAGGTTGAATTCAAGATGCAGACATCTCACATGTACATTGTCCTTTCTTTTTCCTCTTTTCCTGCTGCACGTAGCTTCTGGTCAGTGGCCTTCTGCTGTCATTTCCTTTCCATCCTTCATCTCTTGCTGCCTTTTGTCACTTCCCTTTTGATGCTTCTTCATTCCCGTGTTCTGCAGGAAAATACACAGTTGCCATCATGCCAGCTATCAATACTATTAGAGAGATGTTTCTTTGATCTTTTTCCAATAAAGTAATCACAGGAAATTTCTAATTTGTTCTGAAAGAGCACTCCATAAATCTTGCCACTTTCATAAACATCAACCTGGCATTTCACAGGGTTGCTTGCAAAGAAATTACTGAATGCATTTAGAATGCTATGAATGTAAATGGAAGGTTTTCAAAGGACAAATCTTCTTCAAAAAAGCATCCACTGATCAGTGGATGGTGAAAGTTGTAAGTGTATTATTAAGCTGTGTTCAGTTTTCTTATTTTTAGAATAATTAAAAGTATTTTTTATTCATAAAGACATTTTTGAAGCAAATATCAAATATTTGGAGAAGTACAAGTACAGAGTCCATCACTTTGTTTTTTATTCATTCTACTGTGCCTATAAGTGAGAGAACCCCTTTTCTGAAGTCTCTTCCCATGTAGGCTGATTAGGCCCTCCAGAGACAGAACAGAAAGAGAAATGGAATGGAATTAATACTGTAAATTATTATTTTCCTGTTTTACTAATTTTATATAAAGTTAAATAGTTAGTTTTTTATTCTACGTGAATACAGCAACTTTTTTCACTGTCTTCATTCACTTTGAACAGCTTCCTATCTTTTCCACATTGAAGCAGTGAAATAATGCCTCATGAAGCCTGGGCTCTACGTGAAAGGTTTCAGTGGAACCTGGGAAGACTTCAGCTATCTCGTCAGGATCTACAGGAACAACTCCGCTGGTTTTCCTTTTGTCACTCTCCCTGTGCCTGTGGAGTTTGAGTTGTGTAGGCTCCCTCTGGTGGCCCACGGCCACTGGCCAGGCGAGAAATAGCGTCTGCAATTGGGAGGTAGAACCCAGGAATTTGATGGAGAGTTTCTAGATTTGGCTTTTTATTTGTGGGGGCCGTCGTTAACAATCTGAATTTCTACAAGCATATAAATGCAAAAATATTACATATAATTAAACATAAATATAATAAATATAAATTTGTTGTGATAATCTAACAGTCTTTAAGTGAAGACTCCTACTTTTTTAAAAAATATTTTGGTGTCTTAGCACCAGCAAACACAGCAAACCAAGCATGGTTACTTTCTTCCAAAGACTGAAAGACAAATAAAGTTCATTTTAGCAGTTTTTATCATCAGGCACTTACATGAGGGCTGAAAAGGAAACAACTGTCTTGCTACTGATTCACATTTCCGTTGCTGGTGCACTCCACATTTCTTTTACATTTGCTATTATGCTTTGCAGTGCTGGGAAATTTAGTGAGTTTAATCATTTAGACACCATATCAGTGGATTTGAGTATTTGTCCTTTCCTTTGAATGGCAGCTGTGTGGACCACACACAACCCTTTTCCTTCTTTCCTGCTTGGGGTTCAGCTGTGAGTGGGATCCTGGCTGAGCCCTCACTTGTTCACAGTTTGCAGTACTGATAAAACATGATTTATACATCAGAACATGGCAATATTGACCAGAATAAAGCTCTCAGGGCATCCTGAATGCTTTCATTTCTACAGGACATTTTTCTAGGATTTTGTTCTTTCTATCTTGTGTTATGTAAGTTTTAACAGCAGAGTTCAAAGACTGAATCTAAATTATGAACCACTTCTTTTATTGTGTTTTTAGGCTAATTCAGAGTCTATTAACATCAGTGGTCTTCATCAAAAGTAAATCATGCTCTTATATAACATGTTCAGAACAGAAAAATAAAAGATCACCTCCATTCATGGTTTCAGAACTGTGAAATATCTTATTATCTTTCCTACAGTGATTTACTTTCACTCTTTGTATGTAGTAGTGTAAAAGTGAATGTTTCAGACCCTCTACCATACTGGATTGTATCAACAGATATTTTGTTAAAAACTGTAAATGCTGTATTGGCAATTCTCACAGAAAGGAAATTCAGTCTTAAGATCAAGTACATATTATTCCAAAAAATGTATCAGGACTCCAAGGTCCAAGAAAAGCAATTTAACCTAGTGAAAGGTATTTTATAGTGGGTTTTTTACTGATAATTTTTTAATTTCCCCAAAAATGATGATGATAGTCCAGTATCCTACTAAACAAGGACCGGTGGTACCTTTCCTGTAGCCAGCATAGCCAGGGGAACGAGTCTGTGGCAGTGCACTCCGGGCAGAGGATGCTCAGCTTGCCATGGGGGGAGATGGGGGAAGAGCCTCGAGGGCATGACAGGGCTGTCAGGAGGCACCTGCACTCAGGCACTGCACTCGTGACAGCTCTTTCAGAGCAGCACAAGGTGTATGACTTTTGCCCATACTCAGTGGAATTCACCCCATTGCTTGCCTTCCACCCAGGATCAGCAGCCCTGAGCCTGCAAGCTGGCACAACACTGCATGGAGTGACTGCACTTCTGTGAGTGTGAGGACAACTCAGCTACCTTTGCCATTATTGCCATCTTTTCCTCCTGTCACTGTCATCTAGAAAAGCAAAAGCAAACAAATAGAAAAACAAATACAAAATCCCCTCACCAAAGCAAGCAGCAATTGCTTTCTTTTTTCACAATTACCTAGTACAGGTCATCCACTGTTAATTGGTTACTTTGTATCACAAGTGATCTGGAAGAACATTTCACTGTGTTGTACACTTGTACAAGTTCAGAGAATTAATTGGTGAAATGACTCCAAAATTCTGATTGTGCTGAAACCATCAGGTATGAATTGACCATAAACCAGACTCAACAGTCTTGATGGTTTTGTGAAACATTCTTTAGAAGAAATTCTGTGGGGGGGGAATAAAACTGAAAGAGTCTGGAAGAGGAGATATGGTATTTTGAGTCTCTACATGCTGCAGCATTTCTGTAATGTGTCAACATATACTTTATGAGAATTTTGCTTTGCTCCTAAACTCTGTTTTTAATGAAGCACAAAGAATTATAAAAAACAGACCTAGAACCGTAGTGTTCTTAAAGTTCTTGATTAATACTTAAGCATGGGAAATAACTCTGATGTGCAAGGGTGGGTTCTTAACATTGCTAAAGCTTAGAGTGTATGTGAGCTGAGAAATTTTGTTTTCTAAACATATTAGAAGATGTCTGATTGGTTCCTGGACTATTTTGGAAAAATGAATCTATGAAGCCAGTAAGGCCCAGTGTATCTAGGTGTGTTTAAAATAAAGGAAAATATTTAATCTCCTCCTTTCCTTAAAAATAAAGAAGACAGCGGCTCTGTGTGGCAAAAGATCATCTTCTGTGACATCCGTCAATGTGTTTCTACACCCACATGAAATCTGATCACTATGTCTAAATAATTCAGATGATTTTCACCAATTTCAGCAGCTTCTGTATAGATCTTAAACTTCCTGAATGAAACATACTTTCTCACAATAATAGAGTTCTCCCAGCATTCAAAAGCCCGTTAGGATAAGTAAGACCTAATATATTTACTTCTATATTAAAAACGTTTAAAGAAACTGAGAGTGAACTCCAGAAAACAATCATCCAGGGTCCACCTGAGCTTCTGTTTTTAACTCCTAGGTCCACAAAAATCTGACCTCATAAAGTAATGAGCTGTTTTACCACAACCTATAGGAGTCTGAATATGGTCTACAGATCTTAATCGATTCAAAAAGGAACATTTCCAATACATCTTAAAGTCTCTTCCACATGCTAGCAGAGGAAGAGAGATCTCTGTGAAGGACTATATCTAATTCATACTTTTATGAGATTTTATGAGAGTGAATGCTATCTGTTCCAGCTCTGCTAGGTGCAGTAACTTAATTTACTACTCTTGCAATACAAATCAAATCCAAATGAGAGTCCAGGTAGAATGGATATATCTTCTTTGATAATCTAATATAAAAGTAATTCTCAGTGGAGGTTAAAAAAAACTTGTATGTAATTTATACAGAAGGAAAACTCTTATCTATACTATGTTGAAACGTTTCTAAAGAAAACCCTGTGTGTAGCTGTAGTTCTTCATTCTGTGAACAGAGATGTAGAAAGAAGAAAGCAGGGGAAGTCACATCAAAACCACTAGGAACAGCAGGAGGACTGAGACATTTTGAAGCTAGTTTCATACACTCATTTATTTTTTAATTGCTTTGATCTTTTGAAAAGTCCATGTTATGCACTGAAAATCTGGAAGACAGAATTGCTGCCTGCATGAATTTATCAGCTGTAGTAGAGTTGAAATAGATAAGCACTTCTGTGTGTGTGTATACTTTATTAACAGAAGAGCATGAAAAAGTGAAAGTAAATATACTTTTATTAGAAAAAAAATTATTTATGTTTTATGCTGCATTATGAAAAATTATTTTCCTGACCATAATGTTGTTATTGGTTAGGAATGTGGTTTTTTATGGGATAGAAGAATAGGGATGAGAAGGGGATATAAATGCTAAGGCGTGCTGCCCCAATAATATTTTCTGGGCAGCATAGCAGCACCAGTTGATTGCTGTAAGGGGCACAGGGAGAAGCACTCCTGATTCCTGCGTGGCCTCTGGAGTGGAATGGGAAAGAGAACGCTTGGTTAAGCAGCAGGCTGAGGGTGTTTCTGTGACTTGCTGTGTGGCAGCTCCAGACTTACATGATTTACCAAAAATAATTGCTGTCAGAGTGTTTTACTGCTTGTTTGCTCTGCCCTCCACTATATCCTTCACTGAATTAACATTGTATGACAGGAAGGAAAAGGTGCTGCCTAGCAGGTAGAGCACTGTTTATTAAAGGGAAAGGAGAGGCAGACGTGGATTCCCAGAATTCTGCATTGTTTCATGAAGGTTTAATAGAAAACTGCAGAACGAGGCATTTGAGTGGCATCTGGGCCTGTAAGTGCTGCAGGATTGTGTTTGTTCTGTATTCTCTTTCTCTTGCTGTATTTTGAAGGTGAGAGGCTGTGCAGAAAGCTGTCCACTATCAACAGCATAGTGATCAGCTCACTCTTAGGAGAGGCACCTGACAAGCTTTCCACATGTTCAAGAATGTAGGAGACCAGATTTCCAGCACACAATAGGACCAAGGTGGAAGGGAAGGCTGAGAAAGTATATACCATGTATTTTATAAATTATGTGCCCTTGGAGTGTACTATTTTCAGCAATGTACCTGCAGTAATGCTAATTGAAGACAAAAATTTGAGTAGAAATATCAGGCAGATATTACTTTGCCAGGATTTTGTCATGGTAGCCTTACAGTCCACAAATGTACAAAAATTAATAATTACTATCAAAAATCTTTTTCTGCACTGCACACATCTGAAGGCATTCTTGCATCACCTGAAAAAGCATTGCTTTCAAATGCCAAGCACTGACTGAAAGAATATAACCATTCAACATAGTTTTCGGTCATTGTAGGGCTATAAATCACAGCTGATAGGTCATGTGGAATTCTTGCTGGAATCACAACCTTTCCACTTCATATAAATCCTCCAACCACATGGTTCCCGGCCAAAGTCAGAGAACACATGAGCCAGGCTTAACAAGCAGGAGTTATGAGGGATCCTATTTCTCTCTTCAGGGAATAAATGAATAAGCCAAGAAAACAACTCAGCAGGTCGCAGGAGAGCAGATCCTGGAGGAGTTACCACCTGTCAGCAGACATCTTGGCTCACAGTTAGATGTTGTAGTGTATGTGCAAGATCAGCATTTGGTAAGTTAGCCAGGAGACCACCTCATTCTCTGTCAGCAATTGGATCACTGAATTAGCACAAGTAATTTATCAAGGGTACTTAAGAAAACACTTAGAGAAGCGTTAGATCAGGAGAGAAAAAAGGAAAAATCAAGGTAAAATGGAGATGTTGTTTAGCTTTTAGGCAAGATGCTAAAGGGGTGTTATCCTGCAAGGGGTAGTCTGTGGAACGTGCTCACCTTGCAGGCCAAATAAATTGCACAGAGAGAATTATCCCACAGAGAGCAGATAATTTCCTCCAGAGAACAAATGAGAAGGTGAGGACAAAACAGCATTTCTGAAGTGGTATAAAAGAGTTCTCTAATGAAGAAATGAACCTAAAGATCCAACATTTCCTGTTGATGTATAAAGTTTTAGGACTACTCACAGCTTATGCAATAGACGGCAACATGAGCTAGCAAGAAAAAGAAGCCTTTTTGTAAAAAGGATGCTCAACCATCTCATGAATCTGGGAGCAGTAAGAGGAAGTATTGCCAGCTAGAAATGCTGAGGCCTCTTGTTTGCAAGGAAGGGGTTTGTAAACTTGGGTATGTAAGTGTTGTCTTGCAGTGGCAGCTTTTTCTTATCCCTTCTCCGTGGGCTTATACTGGGAATGTTTTAGAGAAAAGAATGAGGTATTTTATTGGCTCAAGTTTTTGGAATGCTTTAGAGATTTTTGCTGAGGAATTCAAGCCCTGGCAAACAATTCTGTGTCAAGCTATGCTGAGGAGGTGATGCAAACTGGAATGAGTATTGTACAGAAGGTTGGGGAGAGATGCCATTTTCCCTGCTAGATAAAGTATGGGAGAGGACCACCCCTGCCCCAGGGAGACATGGAGTGAAAGTGTTTATTCCTCATGGCTACCATGAAGGTGTTGCTACAAGTTTCCCAAGCACATAAATGAAGACCAACCCCTAGATAGGCAGAAACATTGTGAAAAGTCCAGGTTATAGGAGAATAATCACATTTATTAACATATAATTAGTTTGTCAGAATTAGTGATTACATTTCCAAGTTTGTAAGGATAATTAAAATGGCAGCCTATCTAGGTCTTGGTTGCCTTGTCTTCTTGCTCTGTTTGACAAAATGAAATTTGCAAGATTAATTTGCCTCAAACATGCTAAATGTGCTCTGTTTTTTGCACAGCTGGGCAGTTCCTGAATGGCTGAAGGCACTGAGCCCTCCCTGTAGCACACACAAAATATAAAGAGACAGCTGGGTTACAGGCAGCCCATTAGGCCTTGTTGCTGTGTTCTCTCTGTGCACTGCAGTTATCCTACACAGAAACCTTTGATAGTGTTAGAGGGACCAGCATGCAGTGCATAATTTCATTTTGGAAGGAAGAAAGGAATCGTTCCTTGTATATGACTTTAAATATCTTGGTTAATGTTTCACAAAAAGGAGTAAGACTATTAAGTAAGACTAAATCGAACTAGGAAGGACTTCTTGTGTGTGTATGTGTTCTTTTATTAAAGGAGAGCAATTAAAAAGCATCCTTTCTGCAAACTGGTAAAATTATATTATAATTTACATTCATTATTAGGCTCACACCAACTGGTATTATAACAAATTTCATAAAGTAGTCCTTTTGGAATTGTATCATTGTTTTAATTACTAAACTCATCATGCATTTTGGTCATTTGTGTCTGTATTACATATCAGGAAAAACAGGCTTCATCTGAAGTTGCATAACTGATGATTGTTAACTATAATGATTTGTAGTGAAAACAAGTGGGCAGTTCCAGACTGTTATTACTGTAAATCAAATTATTTCAGCTTGCACTCCTCTTGTTCTTGATCTCTGTATTTGGGATGAAGTTTTGGTGTGCTTTTTTCCAGAATAATTTCCAAAATATATGTTTGGGGCAGGGCATGAAACGATAATCCAACTGTTTATAATAACAAAGAAGTAATGGTGTTAAACCTAACGGAGAAATTCATGGGCATTTAAGCTGAGAAATTATTGCAGTTTGCAAAAGTCAGGACAACATGTTCTTAAGCATGTTTTTAAAAGTCTTCATTCATTGCTACATGATTATAAATAAATTGTATTCTGATGCTGTGATATTTCCAGACAAGTGTCTTAAAAATCTGCAATATTAGGAAGATTTAGGAAGATCTGTGGGCTTCAACAACTCAGTAACAGCAGCTGTTGTAAATAAACACAGTAATGCTTATGTAGTGTTAAAGAGTAAGAAATAAGTTGAAATATATACCTCAATTCTATTATAATACTAAGATAAAATTTAAATTTATGGGAAGATACAGTTAATCTCATGAAGTAAGGAGATGCAAAACTAATCTGTGATCCTGCAGTGGACTCACTGAAACTGAACAGTGTTGCAGACATAAGCATTTGGAAGTTTCCAGAGGTATGATAGCTTCTTGCAAGCTTGAACCTGACCTATTTTGTTCACTGCAATTTAAAACACTTGAGACTGCAGAGGCTAGAGGAAAGGTTAGTGTTTTATAAATGATAACATTCCAGAGCTGCTGAAGCCAGCAGTAAAAAGTAGACCTTTAAGACAGCACCTATCAGGCTGCAAGAAGTTTCTCAGGGAGATCATTTCCATTTTTGTCTGTCAAATTGCTTCTGCTGCTTCTACTTTCCTCACTCAGTTCAGCAGCTCTCACAGGTACAGAGACCTTTCTGGTGTAATAGCTAAAACAAACTCCATACATCGCCCTTCCCAAAGCAGGCTTGTATGAACATATGAACACATGGCATTAGCCTGTGTATATTTGCTTTGTCTGTGTTCAAAAGGAAGTGTGGGGATGAAATAGCAGATAGAAAATAGGCATATCAGCCAGTACAACCTGTGAGGAAAAAGCAGTCTCCTTGGAGGTGCAAGACAAGAACACTAACATTAATGCTATGAATGCTCCCAGGAAAAGTGACCATCGTTTGTTTGCTTGCTTCTTTTATTAGACCTAAAGGGTTATTGAGGCACTGAAAACAGAGAGGTTTTCCTCAGCAACTATGCATCCAGAAAAAGGTTTTGGCTTGTTCTCTTGCATGTTTTACAGCATATAATCAAATTATATCACTGGTAGAAAACAGATACCAAGCCTAGTAATCTCCAGAGGGCATCCTGTTGGCTTTAGCAGCTGTGGTTGTTCCAGAAGCAAAAGCAAAATTCCTGTTGGAGGCTTGGATCAGGTGCAAGCTGATTGTCTGAGCCAAAGAGTGTGATCTGGGAGGCACAATTTTCTATTTCCTTTAAACCTCAGAGAACACAACCCTTGGTGCTCAAAACAGCCAAGTGTTGCATACCAAGAACCATGACCAGGGTTTCAGGGGGAGGAAATACAAGGCCTAATGCCTTATTTTTCCCACAGCTGTGTAAGTCAGTATTTTGTCGTAATTAAGGAAACCTGTCTTACCGTAGCATTGTGATACAATCTGGGAGATAGTAATCCTAAAGCATTTGTATTTCAAGTTATACATTTGGGTAAACTGAAATATTGAATATTCATCCAAAAAGAGAGAGAATTTAGAATTATTTAAATAAGGGATTTATTACCACTCTTAGTTTTTATTCATCTCAGCTACTGATTTAATGGCTCAGACAGAATTCTCTAACTTTAAAGATTTAGTGAATTTATGGATTAAAATATTAAACTAGATTGAAACAATCTACACACTCTAATTGCAAATTTTCTAAGGGCAGGCTATTGCAAACAGATTGGAGGTCTCTTTTGCTGCTTCACTCCTCAGGTGAGAGGCTGTGTTTTCATAGATTATGACTTTGGATACACAGGATTGGTAGGGAGCTATTAGTAACAGTGAGTAATACTATCTTCTATCTGCTAAGCTGTTCTTTCCAACACATTTGATCAATATACTTTTAATTCCTAGGCTGGGGCATTGATTATATGACTATAGTATCACAGCATTAAACTATGAAACCTCAGTAACTCACGCCGCATCCAGAAGATGGATTATTTATCAATAAGCAGATTCCCCGGCATGTTGATTTGGCTTTCTGGTTTCCAGTGTGCTCAAACACAATGAAAACTAAAATCTTAGTATTGATCTTTCAAAAAAAGCACCATCAAACCCAACAACAATAGCAAAAAAACACCCCAAAACCTACCCAGGGTGTTCCAAGTTGCCACGACAGTAAGAGAGAAGAAACTCCTTGAGGAAGTGAAGTGGGAGTGTGTGTATCAGGGTGTCTTCCAATAAAGATATGTCAGCCTTCTGTAAAGCCTTCAGGACAAATATTTGGCCTCTGTAACAACCTTTTGTTGTTGTAAGAATAGATTGTAAAGAAAAGAGAGGAAAAAGAATTCTTCTGGAAAACTTTCTAGCTCCACCACATTTTCATCACTGGAAAAGGAAAGTGCACCTACGTGGTCCACTTAATTTGATCTGAATATAACAAATCCAGTTTGCCACCTCAGAAAAACAGTCCAAATACCTCAAGTTTAGGTAATTCATCTATGTGCAGGTATGAAATCAAAGCATCTTGTGCCATTTTATATATTTGGATGGATGCTCATTATGTCACAAACTCTACAAAAGTTCTATACCTTTCTTGTTTGACTTAGAGCTAGAGGCTAGAGGGGGAAAATGGATACCTGGACACATCTAATGTGTATCTTTATGCTGATCCTTAAACCTTGCTCTAGTGTTTGGGAAACTTGACTAAATCAACCAAATAGATGAACACAGAACCTCTTTTCCTTCTAGGGCATACAAACCAAAAGCACCTGGGAAATACTGGATCTCTGTGGGAAATGCACTCTGCTCTGCTGCCTTTGGAAAACATTTTCTGCTCTGCATAATCAAGAAGACATCAGGGCAGAAAGAAATGGTGGGATTAAGTTCACTGGTATCCAGTGGTACAGCTGTATTCCATCAGTTAATACAAGTCAGTTATCCTCTTTAAAATATCAAGATACAGTTAACTCTTTGTCATCATCTCCCTTGTGTCAAAGCAAATTGAAGGCTTTTGACAGGACAGAGGTCTAATTCCAAAATGTAAGTCTGTATCAAGGAGTAAAATACCTGGTAAAATTGACATCTATTAATTTGTGTTTAATTGTTGCTTAATTGCCACTTTTTTTTAATAGACAGCTCTATCTCTTGGAAACCTTTATAGTATAGGCTAAAATATATCAAGGAAAAGATATTTTGTATTTTGCCACCTCTCTTCTGTTAAGTACACACTAAATGTCATCCTTTGCACTTACTGTTTTTGTTTGTCATAGACAATGTGATTATTGACATTTTAGGGCTCTGAATCTCAAATTGTGGCTTTTGTTACTTGTGTACTGCAGTTAATATCTAGATGAGAGATTTTCAGTTCTGTTGCTGATGTTTTAACAGAGTTAGTCATGTATGCATGAATGAATCCATCTCCTTTTCAGGTTAAATGCAACTAATATCACATCAAGGAGCTGAGTAACATCCCTAGTAGGGGGAAAAATGTAGAATTCAGCTCTTTATTAGAATTACACTGAAATAAACTGAAATTCAAAATAATTCCTTTCATCAAGTTATGTTTGAACAGATCTTTTTCTCCAAATCAGTGGATGAGTCCTTTGTAAGAGCTGCATATTTACTTGTCCAATTTAACAAGACTAATTTTAACAATGTGTGTATTTATGCTTCACTGGCCTACTAAACATAATTATCTTGCAGTTCAGTGACTTTCAGATGTGCATTACTCTAAGATACTTAATGGTAGAATTTGTTCAGTGAACTCCCAGTCCTTTGTAAAACTTGGATGCACGTCCTAATAACTTCCCTAATATCTGCCTTACATCACACAGATCAAGGAAAGGTCAAACACTGTTACCTGGAAGAGGTATTATGTGCTCCCATGGTGTTCTGCAAGAATGACTGAGAGAAATTTATACATCTATAGGTAGTGTCTGTGGCCCAATATATGATGGAATGGCTATTTTTTGTTTGTGATGATGCCCTGATCTTTCTACATGCTTTGCTAGCTGCTAGTTCTTGTAGTCTGAGAAGAACTATACAGTGCATACTGTTGCATGTGCCTTATATAGACCATATCTATATTTGACATTCTGTCTAAGTGGCTTCTGGAAGCATCTCTGGGGCCGTGTTAACACCTTCAACATCCCTGAAAATGCTTAGGAGAGCACAAGTTACTAAAGGGAAAATCCATGCTGGGAGTAATTTTAGTTAATCATCTGTAGAGATGAGAAGGAGCCAGGCTTGAAAACATCCTCTCTCACTTCCTACTGTTTTTAATATTCTCATTGACCTGACAGGAAGATTGTGGAAATATTCTGCCCCAAAAGAAGTCCAGTCTTCTCCACCAGCTTAGGAGTGAGTTCAGGGAGTAGGAGAAAGACAGTCCTTGTGTTTTTTCTCATTTTTCTTTACATTTTTTCATTACCTCATTTGATGGACTTATTTACTGAGCTGCTTTAATATGTGTAACATATACAGTCTAATGTGAAATGTCAAGGTTCAACTGCAGTTACAATATCTTCTAGCATTCAAGACACAAAATAGGGTTTATTTTTTGCGACTAACCCAAGCCATGCTGATGGTAGAATTTAGTATATTTACAATTAACTAGATACTGAGAAGTTGCTAAATAGCCAAGGTTTTGAATAGTCCCTTGGAATTTCTGCAAAGAGGAAAAGACTCCTCCTTCCTTGTAGAATATTAATGTTTGAGCCTAACCTGTTCTTCCTCTTAAATTTTCTAATGGTGTAGTGCAGAGCTGATATGCCAAGACCTAAGCGTTGTTCCACATCTTTATCAACAACTCAGTTTCTATCCAGGTAAGTTTACTTGTGTTATGCTGTCTTTTTTATTTTCTTCCACATCTTGAAGAAGATGAAGATATGATAGTAGGTACATTCCCTTACATTCTGAATATGTTTTTGCAGTCATCTTACAGGATAGACAATCTAAAAGGGGAACCAAACAGAAAAGGAAGGCAAAGATTCTTTGAACTATTTATCAATGTTGGTAGTCCATAATTATAATGAAGAAAAGAAGATGTTTAAACTTAAGTGAAAGGCTTTAAGTAAGTTTATAAAATCATGAAATAATAAATATATTTAAGCATCAAAACCTTAAGCAACAAGCAGAATTATATATCCACTATTTATTCACGAAGTGCAGACCAGATAACTTCCCTTACAATTTTAGGGAAAAAACACCAACTATGAACATGCCATAATTTTCTTTTAATAAATTTTGAACTAAAGAAAGGGTCTATTTGTAATAAGTTAACTATTTGCCTACTGTAGAACTGTTCAAAATTCTGCTTGATTTCTCCCCTGAACTTAAAATTAAAATATTTTTCTGTCTTTTATCTCATTCATTATCTCTATACCTACTGTTCCCCATAAACCATACTCTTTCTTTTTTCAAATTTAGAAAAAGAACTGTAGTTTTATGGATGTATAGATAAATTTACCTGGATATCAGTCCTGGGTGGCATTTTCATTCCTTGTTAACTTTTTGCTTTAAGTTGGTACAGTTTCTTCCACAATTTTTCCTAAAACTGGATGTTTGACATGATCACCAGGACCTTGGGAGTTCTCTCCCTCCTTGTTTCTGAAAGATTAAGAGGGAGGAATACTGAATCAAATCTAGGGCTTACAGTTCATAAGCAAAGCTGTGCAGTAGTGTGAGCCTGATCCCTTGTAACAACAGCAGGCCTGAGGAGCTGTGGAGCAGTCAGGTACAGGCAGATGGATTGTGCCAGGCTCTTCCCAGAGGTGTGTGGCTCTGCAGAGTAGTAAGTGAAGACTGTCTCATTCCTGTCTCTCTGTGCCCTCTTCAGTAGTTTATTGCCCACTGCTCATTGAACTGGTGCTGAAAGCTGAAGCAGTGCTTCAATATCAGGTTTGTCTTGTTTGGTTTTCACATAACCTGTACAGGGGTTGTTTCCTGGGTGTTTGGATTTTTTTTTTTTTTAATCAGTAAAGGTCTGAAGGTACACGTTGTTGAATCTTGCATTACTTCTGCACATCAGGAAGCAAAATACAGTTGGAGGCCATGATTATGCTGCATGAAGCATGCAAGTGATCCCTTTGCAGGTTTCAGAACAATTGTAAAAATACAGGTGCGTAGTCCTCATCTATTTTCTTATCCACAGACCAACCCAGAAAACAGTCTCCTTCAGAGAGCAGCAACTGGTCTAGTCAAATCAAGAGGTCACCTCTTGGGAATTTAGGCTAAGAGATTCTCTCTGTTCAGATTCTTTGGCAACCTATGAACATAAACTTCCTCAATGCACAAATTAAGAGATATTGAAATAAATGGCTTATAGTTGAGGTAACATTTCTTAAGATGCTTAGAGGGGAAATGAGAGCATAAATTAGTCATATTGCCAGTAAAGTTATTCCCTGTCACAGCCTTTCCATTTCTCCTCTAAACCACTAATGAATACTCTTGCTGTAGAAGAAGCACAAACATTGTGCTCCCTAGTTTGTACTTTTGGCAGTTCATAATACGTCAGTGTCTGCACTGTCAAATTCTGCTTCAGATCAGTTGGCCACAGATCTGGCACTAAGACAAATATGTTTAAATTGCACACAGTCCAAAGAAGTAAGGAAGTCTCTGCAGGTTTAGGTATGAATACAGCCCTTTCTTCTGTAAGGTGTTTTGAAATTAGAAGTTTTCACTAAAATTATTCGTATAATCCCTGCTACAAATAGTCTCTGTTTCCTCTCTGTACTCGTAAGGTGCTACTCCCAGTGTATAAACAGACAGTGATTCATTAGCACAATGACACAGAACAACAGATGACCTTGCATATGAATAGGTTATTCTTCTACTTCAGTTATGGCAATGAATCATTTCCCTCTTGTGCTCCTCCTTCCCTTCTACTTGAGTACATTTCTTACTATTCAGAATTCTCATCTTGAAAGATCAGTTGTCCCTGGAGGTCGAGAGGAGAAGGATCCTCACTTACACAAAGCAATAAGCCTCCTGGTTTATCAGGCAGTTCTCTGATTTTCAGTGCCTACATTTACTGTTTTACATTGGATCATACTTTCCTCTCAACAGTTTGTGTCCTCCTGACACAAGACTTGTTTTGTGAGTGAATCCATAAATTTTCCACCAAAATTCATTTTTCTTCTGTGGAGATCTGATTGACTTTTGGAGACTGAGTGAATGTAAATTGAACACCAGGATTGTTCCTTTAGAATGAATGTCTTTTGTCAGTATTTAGAAAGTAGCTAGCATTTTTCAGTTTTCTTATTCTCCACCCCACTAGAACACAGGGAAGCCTTGTTCTGAACTTGTCACCCCCACAAGCCCTTACATTTCTTAAAATACCTCAATATGTAGATTTCCTGAAGGGCTTCCAGAAACTGGTACTTAGTAGTGTTTGGATATTTTTTCTGGAATTTTTTTGCTTAAGTAAATGTTAAAAACATAATCTCACATTTGTATAGTGATTTGGCACCTAGCCATTTGTTCCTGTTGCATATCAGTGGTAAACAGCTGAGTTGGCTGACTTTTAAATACAAAAACATCCTGTTCTAGCTGAACCTGTTAATGAAAAGACTACTGAAAAGTCTGTTTGTGAAAGTTGGCAATTGCAACAACCCTATTCCTAGAAGTACAATGGCTGATATTAACAATGGCTTTGTAGGGCTGAGCACTCCCTTTGGCAGGAGGATATAAGTGGTGTGTCACCAGATGAGCGATTTCTGAAGCATGGGTTTACACACTTGGACTGCTAAAATAATGCTTAGACTTGAGGTGAGAAGAGTGGAGAATCATTGACATTCTTAAGCTTAGTGACTGGATGCAAAAGAAGGACAATATTTCAGAATCCATGATGGTTAAGACAAAAGTAATAGGCTTAAGCAGTAGTAAGCAAGGATTAGGCATGAGGAGAAAAAGTATCATCATAAAAATTTTCCTAAAGATAAGGATGAATTAATCATAGGAACTTAAGGGTACATCAAGTCCATGGGACCTGATGAAATTCTAAGCCACTATCCATCATACAAGAGAAGTTGTGTCAGTCTGGTGAAGTTCCCACCAACTAGAAAAGGGAAAGCATAACCCCCATTTTGAATAAGGGAAAAAAGAAAGGCCTGGGGAACCACAGGCCAGCCACTCTCGCCTGATGCCTAGAAAATTCAGGAAGCAAATCCTTCTGGAATCTGTGGTAGAACACATGGAAAATAAGGATGTGATTGTTGTCAACTAACATGGTTTCATGAAGGGCAAATCGAAGAAGTACCTCAGAGGAAAAGATCTTTCCTTACTTTCCATATACAACTTACTAGCTGCAATAGTAACAGGCAAAGAGAAAGTTGTCGTCTCTGCTTCTGCCAAGGAGTTCCTTCAAGTTCTCCACTGATCCTCATTAATATTTTAATTTCTGTTTATTTCATATTGATTATTCTAATACTGCAATTACAAGTCTGTAGACCCTGAGAAGAATGAAGTGCATCTGAAATGAAATACATGACTGTCATATTTTAATTTCTGGTAATTAGAATTATAATGATGTGTTGTAACTGTGGGTATCTATCTATAAAAATTGTATTTACTACCTATAATGCAAGAATTAGAAGGAAAAAACTAGTTTTTGTCTACATTTCATAAATGAGGTAAAGGTTATGGATTTATGTTGTACATATTAAAAACATTTTTCCAGAGTACCAGGATATCGTTCTAAGCAGTTTAAACATGTGGCTACATAAATCTATGGAATTCTTCTGAGAAAAGGTTAGATGAAGCAATTTTTTATTTTCAAATCTCAAGTGCAGCCATTCAAACAAAAAGTGTATGTAAATCAATTGCAGGATTAATTTGAAGAGAAGTACATTAAGAATCTGAGAAGAACAGACTGAACAAATACTACTTTAATTGCCAGCATCAGGTTCAAATTCACTTTGCAATTATTTTGTCATCATTTAAAGGTTTCTATGGTCATATGGAGAGACTCTAGGCAGTTGCAGAACCTGACATGTGTGACAAACAGTTTGGCCAGTGGGCAGACTCAGTTACAGGAATTTTTTTCTGCTGATACATATAGTGTCCTAAAGCAGCACAGCTTAGAGTCAACAGATCCTTAAGAGATAGATTCTAATGGGTTCAGGTAAACAGACAAGAAAGCAGACACTATGTCCAAACAACATCTCAGTATGATCAATAAAAGTCAACCTTTGACCCTGCTATTCATTTGTCTCTTCTTCTTAGGAAGAGAGATTAATGGAAGAAGTTACAGACTGCACTGAAAATATTGCTACCCCTCTGTTTTTTCTGTAAGGTCATATGCACAGGTATCTGAAGGAAGAATAAATAAATTTGAGTATGAGAAAAGTCCTGAAGATGAAGCTAGGAAAATCATTGAGGAATATAATGTGAAATTATGAAAAAAAAAACTACAGAAATATTCCAAATTCTGCTTTGACTTGCACACCAGAAAAGCCAAATTGTTTAGTGAAACATGCATGGCAGGTTTGTCCCTAGAAGTAAAATTTATTTCAGTTGAGAAAAACGTGATTAAAATATTATTTAAGCATTCAAGAGAAAAATAGGGAATTGTTCTGGGGTTTTGTTTCCTTTTTTCTTAAGCAGTCATTTTGTTCTGAGTAGCAAAAGAGTACCTTCAAAAGAGAGACATGCTGTAACAAGCAGAGAGTCAATTTAAAAATCAACTTGAGTCATATCTTCAGTTTTAGTTGGGTTCCGATTTAAAGTAATTTGATATTTGCCATGTTTCTAGATCAAATGCAAATATGAAATGGTATGAGATGCAAAAGAAGATTGTCCAAATATGTGTCAACCAGATCTGCTACATTTTGGAGGTTTCACAGTGCTCACCCAACTCCTGCTTACAGATAAGGAATATTTGCCATGTGTATTCCTTAAAGTCAGCTTGTTTAATATTGAAATTCTCCCTTTGGTTTTCAAATGTTCTGCATTTCCTCCAACTTCTGTGACCCAGTCCATGAGTTATCAAACACGTTTTTACCCCTTTTGTACTTCCACTTTCATTGGACATTTTTGTGGATTAAATTCACTCCTGTCAGATGCGAGGTTTGTTACTTGCAGACTGAGCAGAATATGCAAACTCCAAATGCCAGTCATAGTACTGGTAAATTGAAAATCTTCAGGAGACATGCATGATTAGATAGATGACTAGTGGAGAGTTTGTTGGGTTAGGAAAAAAGCATGGCTAAGCAATGGACAGCAGATCAGTCTTCTTATCTTTCTCCCATGAAGGAATGCAAGACACTACAGCTCAGAGGAGGTTCATGTAGAATATTTGGCCATAGAGAGTGTTTCTGGCTCTACCAAAGGTCTAGGAAGTTAATTCCTGAAGATTATTCTGCATACCAAGTGTTAATGTAAGAACGTGAAATGCATGGGGGGGAGAAAAAGCACATTATTGTGACAAAAGAATTGGAAAAATCTGAAGTAGGTAAATATAGAATCAGTGCTGCAGTGGAATAATAGGTGCCATTCTAGGATGATGAACATCTACTTGGGCTGCTGCTTAATCTCAGAAAAATGAGAAGAAACTTGCACTGTGTTTGTCACATCCAAGAGGAGATCAAAGTATATGCTTGGCTGTAATCCAATCCGCAATAAAATCATTATGGTTCTTCCAGCAAATCCAGTCAATATGTCGATCATACAGATTAACACTCCTGTGATAGCAGATGACAAAGATGCAGTTGATGAATTCTATCAACAGCTTGAAGAGACATTAATTAAAAATGAAGCAAAGCTATCACCCTTGCAACTGGGGACCTAACTGTGGAAGTTTGGCTGTCAGATATTTGGCTCACCAAAAGAAGTAATATGAAATGACTACTCATCTTTGTTTACTGAATGAAAGGGGCATCTGGTTGAACTTTCTTTCCTTCATGTTCATTTCTTCTAAGCTGAATGTCCAAGATATTTGTATAGATGGCTATGGCACAATGAGTAAGAGCCAAGAAATGCTAAAGGATGAATATGCAATAGGCAAAGAACACCCTGAGTCAGAAGATCAGTTTTTGGTTTATAGGATGTCAAAATATGGATATTCAGCAGCCCATTGCTTCTTGTCCAGACACAGAAAAATCTATGTGATGTCTGTCCAAAAGAGGTTGGTTGCACTAGCATGAAGGACCAGTCAGTTAACCCAAATGGGCTATAAAATAAATCTGCCAAGTACAAGTTACCAGTAAACATATCCTGGTAAGTCAGGACTGTGCTCTGAACATCTGTGAACAGCAGCAAGCAGCCATTTCATAAGACAGCATGTGAACAGTAACATATACTGCCCAGACATTTTCAAAGTGTATAGAGGATTTTCTTTGAGAGAAGCTCTGAAGGAATTTGCAAACTTAAAAGGAAAATCATGTTCCCCTCTCTGCCATCCCCCTGTCCCACCTCACAAAACAAGTCAGATGCGCTGATGAGATAACAAGGCAAGTCCTAGATAATCAGCAGCAAATGCTGGAGTTGGTTTGAAACCCACTAGTAGAAACCATATTAAGGACATTAATGTGGGAGGGAATGAAATATCTCTATGCTGACCAAAGAGAGGACACAAGTAAACCTTGCCTAGTGATCGATCAGCTGCAGAAGAAATAGATAAGGTTCAGTTATCTGGAAACTTTTATATCCAACCCCCAAAGGTGTTCAAAAGGAAGTGGAGGCAGAGTTCAATTCAGCTGTATCTTCTCACAGAAAAAAAACATGAGAAATCTTAGAAGCGTTTATTAAAGTACAAGGTTCAACTGGTGAAAATAGGAATGGCTGATGGAGCTGGGATTGCATAGCCTGGAGAAAAGGAGGCTCACGGGGATCCCATTGCTCTGTACAACAGCCCGAAAGGAAGTTGTGGCCAGGTGGGGTCAGTCTCTTCTGCTGTGTCTTGAGTGAAAGGATGAGAGGAAATAGTCTTATTGTGCCAGAGGAGGTGCAGATTAGATACTAGAAAAATTTTTTCACTGTAAGAGTGGAATAAGTTGGAATAAGTTTCCCAGGGAGGGGTGGAGTCACCATCTTTGTAAGTGTTAACAGATGTGTGGATGTGGCACTTGAGGATGTGGGTTAGGGGTGATTATATAGGTGCTGGGTTGATGGTTGGGCAAATGGTCTTGAAGCTCTCTTCCAAAAAAAGCTTATTTTTAAGTCCAAGACTGTGAAAGAAAAAAAGCAGATAAAAGCTTATTCCTCATCTAATTTTCTTCCCATTGTGCATGGATCAATACTTTGATAGCTTAGCTTGTGTTCCAGGTCTATCTTTTAAAACATAAGTGAAAGCGCTGCCACAAGCAGTGCCTGCACATAATTTATATAGATCTTATTCCAAATTAGTTAAGCTGGTACTAGAAGGAAGTATTAATGTCATCAGGTGCAATATCCACCTTTTGGCAACTGTCCTCCCTGAGAAGATCAGGTTAGTTATGTGCTACATGAGTCTAATGGAGTAGTACTAGGAGGCAAACAGTAGTTAGCCTTAACATGGATAAATCTCCTGTACTTTCAGATCTCTGAAATCCAGTTATTCTGTTCTTTTTACATCACTGCTTTCGCAGCATTTTTATATTGCTCACTTTTATTTTTCCGAGCCATGCCTACAGTAATTTAGAAAGCCCCCAAACAGCCCAAACAACTAGTTAAAAAAAAACAACCTGGTTTTGCTTTTGATGGAAAATCTAGACAGATTGAAATACAACACGTCTCTGTGCTCTGTTGCAGTTGTGTCCAAACTTTGAGCTACAGTCACACAGTTTATCGCGCTCATTATATTTATTTTGTCTACTGCCATGCATTTCATTTCCTACAGACTTAAATACTATACATAAGTTCAAGAAACCAAAGAAATATCAGAACTCACAGATTCAATAGGATAAACTGGCTCTTGTAGTACTTTTTTCCCCTGCACACCCTCCCCCTCAAAGTACAACCCCCAAACCACCAATCCTACTTCTGAGTCCTGAATTATCTTCACCCACCATTTCTTTTATACATTTAATTGTGCTCTTTCTCTTCTTTTGATACACAGAGAGATCAAATTAAACTAAGCAGTCCAAGCAGTGTTGGACTTCGTTGTATGTTTCAATTGAAGCTGATCCCATATTCACCGAACCACCAATTTTTTACACAGAATAGTTGGAAGGGACCCACAAGGAAAATCAAATCCAGTTCTTGAGCAAATGGCCCATAAGGGGAGAGAACCCATCTCCTTGGCACTATTAGCACCCTGCTCTTACCAGCTGAGTCCATCTCAGGGCTGATGTTCATTGCTTATAGTTCAATTGAGATAATTACTTTTGTTTTTTTAAATCAAACTTATTTATGCTGAGAGAAAGAAATCTGGAGATGGGAATTCTCACTTCAAGTCCTGGTTTTCTACATCCTAAATTGCAGGTTTCATATAGATATTACAGAAATAAATTGGAAAAGGCTTCATGGTCTCCAGAATGTAATGCAGGATATTAATTCTCTGCCCCTTCCTCTCCCATTTATGATTTTTCAATCTTTGAAAAACAATGCAGCAACCATGTTGATGCTATTCAGGCTCCTCTCTTGTGTATTTTATAGGTGAAAAAACCACCAACAACTGCTTTTTCTGGATTTTTCAATTTATTTTTGAAAAATTTAAACAGCATAATACCGCAAAAGGGAAAAAAAGACTATGTTTGATGAGCAGATCAAATGCACAAAATGATAACTTGGGATTTTTCCAAAGGACATTTTCCTTTACCCAGACATGCTCTTTCTCCTTGTTGCTGTCATGATTGGTTAGTGAAGCACCAAACAATCCATGTAATTATTCACCAACTGCAGACCATCTGGAGTTAGGAATTTGCAGTCTCTTTCTAGAAATGTATCTGCTCTGGGTCTGCTGCAAGCTTTTGAGCCTAGTACTTAATCACTACATGTGGGAGGTGTTAACTAGGGAATTGCCTTTCCAGTCTAACTACATTATCATTTATGTTGTGCTGTAAATGTCTGTAATATTTAAGATGCTGTTCAAAGGGTTAGAAGTGCAACACACATAACAGCTTATACCCCAAAGAGCATAGAGTTGAAGTGCACAAGTGGATCCCATAAAATAAAAGGCAAGTGGTGAAGGAATAGTGGCTGCAAGAGAGGCAAAGGAACAGATGTCAGAAATTTTTTTGGAGGAGGAGGTGGGTGAGGAGGAGGGAAGCTGTTCCCATGTGAAAGCTGGTCTAAAATGGGGAGTGAGCAAAAGAAATTATTTGGAGTTTCTTACAAGTATGCCTATTGTCCTATCAAAAAGTGTTTGCACTTTTGAAAGGATAGCTAAATTT
Organism: Thryothorus ludovicianus; assembly: GCA_013397245.1. Classification (NCBI taxonomy): domain Eukaryota; kingdom Metazoa; phylum Chordata; class Aves; order Passeriformes; family Certhiidae; genus Thryothorus; species Thryothorus ludovicianus. The sequence goes on along the minus strand of VZTB01014648.1, from coordinate 281,078 downwards.
GACAGGAAAAATAAACCTTTTAAACATACTAGCATAAAAAGAAATGTAAAGCCGTTGCACATTGCATGGTTTAGACAACCTATGTGCTGCAAAGTAGTTGTCATCAAAATAATGCATGTCTCACAACCAGAAACTTGTAAACTCAACATTAACTGTGTCTCTCATACTTCAGAGACCATGCAAAACGACACAGCCTTAAGAAAGACCTGAAGGTCAACAACTTGGACAGCAAGGTAAATATTCTGGCTCTGTGGAGATGGGGCAGGAAGAAGGGAGGCCTATGCCTGGGAATAACACAGTGGGCACCAGACTGGCTATTTACAGTTAAACCACATTTTTCACTGTGATGTTTCATATATGCCCAGTCATGACTTGGAATAACAGACCTCAGTGATACAAACTTTTTGGCTACTACTTTAGAAACAGCTCCATCATTATTGTTGAAGCTACAAATATATGTTCAGAAAGAATCATAAAATGTGAAAAGACATCTACGCCTGAGATAATGTCTCCTGGCTGGGGAAACATCCGCCCTGTTTCATGCACTAATCTGCTTCTTCAGGGCTGGTTTCTGTGCTCTTATGACATACATAGTGAGGCTATTGTCTGTATGGTCTGACGTATTTCATCGGTATTTTGGTGCAGTATCTGTTCCTCCTTCCAAGACACTGCAACAACCTTTTTTACAAAGGAGGATATGGATAGATTTGTTGCATACGTAGTTTGCCTCCAAAGGCACACCACAATGTAAATGTATGGGCTGCATGCCTTTATGCTAATAAACATTATAAAGCCGTGATCTGGGCTCTGGCAGATCATATAATTATATAACCAAGGTCTTCTCCTGGTATAATCAGTCCCTGCTGCTGACAGAAAATGGACCTTGTTCTAGTGCTGTGTCATTGTCTGGGAGAACACTAATTCCTATGGACCAAATTCAAACCAGACAGTGTGCTAACAACTCAACAATTAAACAGTAATGTGCTGAAAAGCATTCCCTCTTTAGACACTTGGTCCACTTGGTACAGGCATAACAATAGCATGCATCTAATTCAGAACCATTCTCAGGCAGCAGATAATGACTATGAAGCCTCTTTAACACTCCTGACTTTTTCCTGGTTTCTTACAAACCATTCCTGTGGAATAGGAGCCACCAAGGAGGCTGGAATACTCTGTGTCCTATTGGGATATCAGTTACTACCCACATTTTGCCCCACTGATTGTGTCTGGTTCTCTCATTCATTCACTGTGACGCACTTTGATCTTTTATGTAAATAATTTGCCATTCCTTCCCAGCTTGGAGCATCTTGAGTTTCTACTCAACAATTTCCATCCCGTATCAAGTTAATTAAAAATAGTCATTAATATTAGTCTAAGATCCCTGTGGAATCAGTCTTGATACTGGGCCACAGTTAATGAGCAGATTTTTGTAAGTAGTCGCATATGGCAAATGAAGGGGCAGGAAAATTAGGTGAGGAATGATTCTTTCTACTAATCCTGTAATTAAGAAAAGGTGAGAACCAGTAAATATCACCAAAGTTGGCATGTAAGTCCTAGCAATGTTTTACATTCTATCACACTTATTCTGTCTGTCTGAGCAGGCAGCTGCTAGACTTAACTACAGTAAGATAATGTCAGAAAACAGAAGCAAAATATTTTGATCTGGGGACTGCAGAGCTGTGGGTGGTGTTAACTGTGGCCTCCTTGTAGATCAGAGACAAACCAGGAAGAACTTCTAGAAGAGTGAGAAGCTAAGCTATGCTGTTACCAAATTAATGTACTATTCTTGCGTAAGTCAATGGAAGGTTCATCATAGTCTCCAGTGGAGTCAGAATTTCCTCCTCAGTACTTAGAACTCTACCAGGTTAACAGAAAAAGACACAAAACATTACTTGCTGTTCATTTTTGGAGACTAGAAAAGAGTAGAAATCCTGGTCTGTGCTGAGCTTACATCTAGTCTGGATGATCACAGGATACCCGAGAGCATCATGGTGCCTATCCACACATCACTCCAAATACAGCTCAAGAAAATCTCTGTCTTCAGAATGAAAGAGGTAGGTACCAACAGATGGGCAAGTCTATTTACTTCCAGTCAAAGTTCAGTCTTTTTACCTGAAGATATTGCTATTTCATTAAATAATGCTCATTGTCTTGGAAGTCACAGGAATGTATTCACTCAACACATTAGGGAAGCACTTTAACCAGGCTGAAGGGTGAACAGCAGAATGATCTGCATTAGAAGGACAGTGGGAATAATTTGGTATTACCTTGTCTGATTCAGCCTATTCTTCTTATGTAATTTGTTTGGGTTTTTTTGGGTTTTTTTGGTTAAATTAACACAGATCCAGCATGAAAAGGAAAGAGGGGAAAGAGAAGGAGAGACAGAGTCTTGGCATTGGCCTGTCAGGTAAGAGGAATCCCACCTCTGTTACCCCTCTAGGATGCTTCTTGCCTAATGCATTCAGAAGACCCATATGCCAAGGAAACACACAACTGTTTGGGCCATATCTGGACTGTTAGAAATTGGAAATTGGAAAAAAAAAAGGGATTTTATAACCAGCTCTACCAAAATCTATGTTTTAGAGGAAAAACTTCATTCACAAGCAAATTTGGTAGTCAGGCAAAAATGCCTTCATGTTTTCCAGAAGTACTCTGCATAGTCCTTAAAGCAAGTCCTTGGTGTTACTCACTCCTAAAGAAGAATTTTTCTTCCCAGCACTCAGGAGTAGCCTCAGGAAGTAGGGAGAGTTTGTAATCTAACCTTCAGTCAGTACTTCTGTACTGCACCTTTTGTGTACCAAGGCAGTGACACAGTCACTTTGTCACCTCAGCAAGCTGTGATGAAGCTGTATGGCCACTGACGTTTGTCTGTCCAGTCTCTTGGAGGAGTCTGTAGCTTTCTGTGCCATGCTGATACAGACACATCAGAGATGATTGCATGAGTAAGGGACAAGGAAGGCAGGCAAAGATTTTTTAAATTTGGCTATTTTCCTGCTTCCATCTAAACTAAGATTAGTTATCAAATTAATTCATAAACACCATCAGCCACTGACAGTTATTTGCTGCTTCCAGATAAACAGAATTCAGACCAGTGACCAAGAGGCAAAGGGTCTCTCACTCATAAACTACCCTGTGAGCCATCAGTTTCCCAAGAGCACCAGATTTTATAGGAATGTCAAGAAGTACACAGTAGTCATGGTGTAGTGTATGCTTGAAATATTAAAGAACTTTCTTAAATGTACTTGACTTACTGTAATTAGACAGCAGAAGACTTCTTAAAGATGCATTCCTAGAGCAAGTTAAACACTGTTTCTGTTACATGTCATTCTTCAAAGACAACATCTGAAATAGGTATCTGAAGTGTAGCATTTGAACAGAATTTCAGTATTTCATTTACCCCAGAGTTCACTGTAGCAGCCTTCCCTGAATTTAATAAGGCTGCATTAGAATGAGCAGTGCCCAGAGTAACCTGAGTCAATGAAAAGCAATTTAATTCACTGTATGGAGAGGCACATGGTGCCTCTCTCTCCCTCTGCACCCAAAGTAGATCAAATTAAAAGCATTCTTATGCATTGAATGAATGCTTTCAGGATTGTGTATCATACTCTGATCTCTATAAAATCTTGTGTAAATGTGTATATTTGGGTCACCATGTATTTGTTTGAAGATGGAAAGGTGAGCTGAACATAAATGAATACACTGCTCCAACCATACAGGAAGAGTACTATTTAATTAATTGAAATTGAATAAAAATAAAAGGAACAAAATAGCTGAAGCACAAGTAATATAAACAGGACGGCTGTGATAGTCTATGTGTGTGTGCTTTTATTCTTTGCAGTTCAGTAACACCTTCAATGCCACTTACACAAGGCATGCACTAGGAAATTGTGCCACTATTACACAGAGTTGGGCTCTTTGGTGACACAGCACAGTGAAATATCCTGAGCTGGTGTAAATCCATGACACATCCTGTGACAGTAAGACTGTCTCTGACAAGTGTACCTTAAGACCACGAAGAGGGGGCCCATACCTCGCCATCCAGGCACAGCACAAGTTGATGTTCTTAGCAGAGGTCACCAACAGACACCATCCCTCACTGCACCTACAGAAGCTGTGTTTGTAACAGTGTTTCCATCTTTGAGCTACAAATACTCAGAAATTGCATTAGGTTGTAAGTCGCACTTTTATTTCATGTTGATATTTGATCTCATCTTTTATGTCTATTTCATATATTCTGGTTTTCATGTTAAGGTTTGTGCTAACAGTTTGCATCTTCTTGAGGTATAGGTGTTGCAGACAAATGCCAGAGTGTGGAGCTCAGCATTTTTTATTACCTGGTTTGGACTGTATTTGTTAACATTTAACAGCAAAACTGAAGCACGCAGGATGCAGCACTAAGTGCTTTAGTTCTTCTGGCCTTGCGGGCATATGTACTTCACTTTTTGCTACCAAGGCAACAGTTTAGCTTCAGGCAACAACTCATGAAGTTACTGTACATGCTAATAGGAGATCAGGCTTCTTCAGAAAAATCAAACTATGTCACCATGTGATTAGTTTTAAGAATTAATTAATACAGTAATTGCAAAGCTAGACATAATCTCTGTAATACTCAATTTAGTTCTGTCTCTAATAAACTGAGTTCATGTTTGAGACACGAATTAAAAACCAACAAGCTTAACTTCTCTAGAAATAGAAAAATAATGGTCAGGAGGAAAGTGAGATTTATTCAAACAGATGACCATACTTTTCTTATAAGTAGATTTAGAAGGACAATATATCACATCAATATTTAGTGTTTGTTCATCAGAAACTATCTCACAATTCAGAGTACATAATTACAGGTATTATTAACATCTGTACATACTGTAAACAACTAATATATAGCTTAATGATACCTTCTGTTTGAAATTGTTATGGATCAAGGTTAATCAGCCATTTGGGAAGATATACAAGGTTTGTGCATCAGATATGGCTGCCCTGTTTCTTCAATCTGCTTTGAAATTCATGGATAGGAAACGGAAACAAGATTTGCTATGTGCTGGGAATAGGCGAATTATTTAAATAAGAAATAATGGGCTGGAATATATTACTGTGTATGTGCATGAAAAAGACAGCAGTACTTATCTGTGGAAAGAACTCCCAGCAGCTATTAACGGATTAAAATGGTTTGTGAGTCAGTCAGAACTTTCATTGCTAGCGTGCCACGCAGCTACAGTGCTCGCGAATCTCTATAATTTTTTGTTTGTTTGTTTTATTTGTGAAGATGAGCTTCCAAACCAGTCCTGTGTGTGCTGTGCAGGACTTGAGCAATGTTTGGGCAAGGTTTGGGCACCCCTTTGGGGAGGCTGAGCACTGGGCAGGGCACAAGAGTGTTGGTGTTCTGTAGTGGAGGCTGTGTGGGGCTGACTGCTGTGGGATGTGGAAGGAGCCACATCCTATTGCAGCAACAAAACTGCAAGCAGTGTGTTGGTGGGGACCCTGAGCTCCTGCTTCCTTTTGCATACTCTGCCTGCATATTCCATGGGAAAAGGATCTTTGTGACTTATATTTTTCATATGTTATTTCAGGTAGAGCAAAAGTGAAGACAGCAGGAAGAACATTGCAGTATGTATGTGTATATACACACACATATATATAATATTTTCTTTTAGACACTCTGTATTGAGCTAGAATCAGTTTTATGGCTCTGTTACTCAGCTTCATGTCTTCTTTGATTAAAGAGCAAATTCTTTCAGAGACAAGAAGCATTCCAAATCAATAAAATAATTGGGTCAACTTTCAGCAGACCCAATTCTTACCCTGGATTTCTAGCCATCATAAAAAAACAAAACAGAAAGACAACTCTGTGTCATCCCCATCATCCTCTTTGCACCTTTTTACCCATCCAGTTTTATTTAAGAGACCTAAGTGGAACTTTGTAGGAGTGGGTAGACAAGTACAATAAAATCTAATAGCACAGAGACAACAGGGACAGATGATAGAGTGTGGGCTGACTGTTCATTTTCCCTTTTGTCTTTGTGAGAAAATCTTTAATGGTATCCAAATAGCAGGGAAGTACTAAGGAAGTTCAACAGCAAAAAATGGGCAGTCAACTTTTGAAAAGAAACTTGAAATTTATAATTATATTGAACCAAAGTCTCAATGCACATATGCATCCTGGAAGAATTACCAGATTACTTTTGGAATAATCATCCCTCTCAGTCTGGCCTCTGCAGAAGGATTCAAACCCTGAATAGTTCACCCCTTCTCCACATCAGAGTCTGTAGTAATGTTTTCATTATGATATTTATATGAGGACATATATGAGCAGATCCATTGCTCTCGTCACCAGGGATTTCCCATGTAGAACCTTCTTTGGTCAATTCAGCTTCCAAAATTATTTTGTGACTCACTTTCTCTGATTTGTGCTCCCTTCTGGTCAAAGATCTGGTCAAAGTTCTATGAGAGATATTAATTGAAAATTCTTTGCAGCAGATAATTTCTCCATTCCATCACACAATTCTGTGGGCCATACTATGCAAAAATTTTTTTTTGGGTGCTTTTGGCTGTCCTTCTGGCCTTTCCTTCTTGGAATGGAGTTTAGCTTTACCTTTCATAAGTACTCCATGAAGTCCCAGACACTCTTAGTGTACTGTGATAAACAGAAAGTCTCCCGCTTGCGCTAAAATGAATTCAAGATTCTTGGGTTTGGTTCTTAAAATTCTCACAGTCACTGAGTCCTACACAATTTTAACTGGAAGTGTGAGTATAATTTATAATGCCCCTTAGCCCTTGAAAAAAGAGAACTACAGCAGAGATCATCAAACATTCACCTGTGTTTTCTTCTGGTTTACCCCACAGTAACTAAATTAGAGGAATTTGTCTTCCTTGTTCGATCCATCTCTGTAACAAAATCCCTTGTTGCAGATACAACCTCTCTGAGGACCTTAAGCAATGAATCAATTAACCTTCCTCTGAAAAGTTGGTTGGTCTCATTTGCAATTAACCTACCACATCTAAATTAGGATTTATCTTCATCCTATTCTACTTTTGACTTGGAATGGGTCGAAATTTGCTCACTTAAGATAACTATGGATTCTATAATAAAATACTAGAGTATCTCTCTTTCCTCTTTTGAGTAAACACATATTTCACCTATCTATCACCATAAATCCTTGGCTAAAGAAGATAATGCTTTAAATCCAGTAGAAAAATAGAGGATAGCTTCAAAGAGTTTTTGTTTGCTTACTCTGTCTTGATTCCTGGACTGTGGGCAATATGTGTCTGTTATATAGAATGCATATATACCTAATTTTTAAAATGGAGGAGAATGATCTTCCTTGTTTAAATTTTTATGTCTATATTCTTCTTAATATATGGTAATATGCTTGTTAGGTTTTTTTGTGGGGATCATTGGGAGTTTTTTTCCTCCAAGAATTAAAATTCCTCATGGTATTCAGTAAGAATGTTGTTTTATCATCGTTGTCTGGTTCAGAATTGAACCAGGTCTGAGAAGACCTGCTTAATGATGAAAAGAGTGTTGCATTTTGGACATGAAAGTTTTAGTAATTTCAGTTGCTACTGATTTGTATGCGGAGACAAGACTACTAGAGAAATGAAAATTTGACATTTATCTCCTCATATAAATGGAATGATTTATTCTTTAAATCAAAGTAACCTACTTTTGGTTACTTTGAAAGCCTTTCTTTTTCTTTTTCAGCATCTGATAAAGGTACATTTTCTTTAGCAAAGAATTTTATGTTCAGTGAGTTCAAGTTTACTCAGTCCTGACCCTAGAAACTGATTTCTGCCTAGAAAGTTATATTTCTGAAAATAAAGGTTGACTGCCAGCAGAAACCATGGATAAATCTTAACAGATGGCAGTACATACTGCAATTTCATTAAATTCCTGCACAAGAGCATACATACAACTTATTATGCATAGTTATTGGGATCTGTGCAATTGAGTATGAATATGAGTGTGTGGTTTAGTTCTGCATAGAAGGAAGAGCTTGCATGGACTGACATGGTGACACAATTGCATGTGGTTTTCACATGTGCCTGAACCTTGGACAAAATTCCATGAAGCCTGCAAGGCAATCCAAGGAGTGTCAGCATACAGTGTTTCCTGCCATGGCCCTGTGATGTGTTTCTGAGGTGGTTCATGTGCCCATATTCATGAGCTGTGCCCATTTCAAAGGTTGCTTATACTGAGATGTGTACAGATGGACAGAAGCATCTGTGGAAAATTTGGTCAACAAAAGAGCAAGTTAATAGCAATAGGTAATTTTGTACTGAGGTATTTGTCATTTTTAAGGAATTTGACTTGTTCTGTTCTGCTAGGGTTCTATTATATTCTATGTCCCCAAGACAAGGTTTAGGTAGTATAAAATTACCTTACGTTCCCTCTGAAAATATTCTTTTACAAGAACTCTGCTACCTGACTCATTGCCAAGAACCTACTCTACCAAGTATTGTGGCAGCTGGACCAGAAGGACCGTGTCTCACTCACTTCATTTCCTTGGAAATGATTTCTGTCTGGCTAGGGAAAGAGCTGGATGTAACTTGCTGTGATAAAATATAATCAATCTTGAACTCCAGAGGAAGCTTGAGTAGATTTTCAGAAGCTTAGGTGGATCAAATCAGCACACCTAAGTGTGTAAAACTTATTTGTTTTGTGAAATATGAGGGAACACTCACTAGAGAAAAATAGATAATAGCTGAAAATAGCATCAACATCCTAATGTGTAATGGTAAGGAAAGGTTTAAAGTGTTTAAATAACATCTCCACAAACTAAATAGTTGCTGGCTAGCATATAAGAATTAATTACAGCTCACTTTCTAGTAAGTAAGAACTTTCTAATACCTGCAGGTGTCCAGTAGATTCTTTTATATCAGCTAGCCATAAGGGGTAACATGATCCTCCACTTACATCCTTTTGAGCAGAAGTAGAAACATTTTGTAAGGTAATAGAGAAGATTAGTAACCACACCTTTACTGAAAAGAAAATGAACACCAGACTGAAATGCCTTTCAACTCTTTGGAAGTTCAAACTGGGCTCCAGCAGAGCTCTAATCTGCCTTCTAACCTAAACTGAAACACTTAAATTGGTGCTGCTTTATATGTTTGGATCATTTCTACACAGCTGAGCTTCAGCCCTGTCCTGTTGGGAATCCCCATGCCCTGTTGGTCTCTGCCTGCTGTATCCTCGCTGTTGGATATGGCAATCAACCTTGGCAGCTCTCAGTAAAAGCCAGCTACCAGCTGTTTCCTGTGACAGAATGAAGCCAGTGCTCACTGCTGCTGCTTCCTTTAGGGCTTTAATGCCTTTTATCAAGAGATTTCTTTTTATTAAGAAGACTACTACGGCAGTGCACATACAAAATTCAAATAGCTTTGAGTAAGGGAGAGACTTCAAATATTTGGTGTTTTGGTGTCAAAATGAGGACAGCAATGGCAAGTGCATTAAAAAGCTATTCTGAGGTAATGCTTTTGCTGTTCTACTTGTGAGCCCATTAAATCATTTGCAGAGAACTGCATTCCCTCTGCAGTATCCTCATGCTTTTGGAGAAAGAAGGGGTTGTGTGAAAAACCTTTCTTCCTCTCAGTTACACATTTTATGCTGAGATACTTCTTTCTCTTGTAGATGTTTCTGACCACAAGAAACACTTCTTGGCTCTTCAGATTTCATAGAAAATGGGTTAATAGCACTAACCAAAATACTGCGAGTACATTTTGATCTGAGGATATATTCAGATACAGCATTGCTAAATTGGACTATAAACTCACTTTGAGAACCTTCTATCAGCAAATGGCTTGATACAATAATCATGGACTAAAAGCCATAAGAAGTAATTTTGTCAGTCATTAAGCAGTTCTAGGAAGGCATCACATAGCAAAAACCTCAGCAATGCTAGGATAGCCATCCTACATAAATGTGCAGAAATTACTAAATTTCCTCTTTATGAACAGTACAGACTGAAACACAAAAACAGAGGTGCTCTTTTACTTCTGGGGTCTGTTGTCATTTTGCATTGTCTTTTTTGCTTCTGTTCTGACATGATACTGTTAATTATCTTGTCTTATATGTAAAGTATATACTGAAATACAGATACTTGCAGAAGCACTTCTTAAAATTCAGGATTTGATTTAATTAATGAGATAGATTTACACATGCTAATGCGGTGTGCATACATACAGCCATTGGGAAACACTTCAATATAAATGGGACCTATGATCAATACTCCAGGTATGCTGTCTTTATTGACCTAAATAAATAACATGAAAAATCTTTGACAACTCTACAGCAATGCTCCCTTTTCTTGAATGTTGCAACACCATCTAAAGGCAGGAAATCTATGAGTTACCAAGATTTGACTCACAGAAGGCATCTAAACAGTCATACAAATGTCTAGTTGATTCTTTACAGTAAATATAGCATTCTGTAAATTACAACATTATAAGCTGTCACAGAGATTCCAGATTTTCTTCCCTCTAAAACACTTCAGCTCCTTCTTCAAAAACTACCAGCCATGGAGAATTCACTACAGCCCTTGACAATTTGTTCTGGTACTTAGTTATCATCACCTGCAGAAAGACAACTTTATTCCCCATCTAGACCAGTCCCTCTACCCCTTTTCTGCAGTTACATTCATGTCTACTAATCCAAATGGCCTTTTACTCCTTGTTATTTCTCACAGAAAGAGGTTAAACTGCTTCTTAACCTTTTCCACTGTAAGCTAAATAGACCAAGCTTTTAGTTCTTCACTGATACGGGACATTTTGTAATCCTTTAAGAATTCTCATGGCTCTTCTCTAAATTTCTTTTGCATCATTTGCATTATCCTCCTTAAATTGTCAGTATCTCAACTGGAGATAGTCAGCCCGTAACTGCAGCAGGAATGCCAAATGAAGGGGTTGTACAAGCTTTCTGCTCCTAATAGGTTCTCCTCATTATCTACCCATTACGTTGCACATATTGATGCTTTTTGATGAAGGGAAGTTAGAAACCTTTGTGTATCCTGAAAGCTGTCAATGAGCCTGAACCATTGCTACTCTGTGCTGTGTGCTTTGTTCACAAAATGAGCGAGGGAGTCACAGGCTTTTGCAAATGCAGGCCAGCCACCAACACAGAAGAACCCAGTTTGGGCATGTTTTAAAGAAACAGTTGTTTTAGGGTCTGATGATTCATCTTTACCTATTAAAAGCCTGATGACAAATACTTAATAAATGCCCAAAGATATGGTCTCAACATCAAGCAGCGAATTGCTGGATACTCCATGGGCTGTGTGGGGTGGTCTTTCAGTCCCAGCTGAGTGTCCATCTCTCAAGGTTTTGTGTCACACACCCATTCCTGCACATGCATCTCGTATGCACAAGCTTGCAGGCCAGCAATGCTAAAGCAAAGTCGATAGCTGTTAACCAGGTAAACCTGGCACATGTAGAGCCAAGGATAACAGACCCATACAGTGCACCACTGTGTTCTGGTAATTAACCCTGGATATGGGCTCTGTGACTACCCCCACCTACCAGTTCATTTCAAATTGTGCTGATGCTTTGAGAATTCAGAGTTTTGGAAACATTCTCAGAGCTGGAGCACAGCCTGTGGTTGGAAAGGAAGCAGTGGGAAAGTAAGAAAAGACAGAATCAAGTAGATTTTTGGTTCAGTTGGCTGGTTTATTTTTGTTTGTTGATTGATTCACTCTTTTTTTTTTTTTGAGCCCTTTTGCCTTAGTTACTGTTTTACACCTCCTACAATGTGGCATCTTCACAAACATAAGGCAAATTGTGAAGTATAACACAGCAAAATTATGAGGCATGTGACATCAGACAAGACATATAAATGAAAAACACTGAAATTACTCATTTTGTAGCACATACACACATATGTCAGCAAGGGATATATGAGTGTATGTTTGTGTGTGTGGTTTTAAACCTTACTTTGAACTTTGATTCCATTGTTTTCTGTAGAGGCATTCCAGCTTTGGTAATATTTGGAAAATGATAACCTTGTGTTATTTGGGAAGTAGACACAAAATTAATCTGATTCATCTAGACTGTAAATAGGAAGTCCAGTACTTAACTGCACTTAAACTAAGCTGAGGTGATGGCTGAATAAAAACATTTAAAAAATACCATGGAGATGTAATAGGACATTAAATCCCTGCAGCAAAGTGACTAATACTGAGTTTGGAGCATTAGGCTGAAATGAATACCGAGAGAACAGGTTGAGTTTCCTAAGTGGATAATATCCAGTAGTTGAAATTAATTCAAATAAATGGATCAGGTGGGAAATAATTAAAAAGAGAAAGAGATATAGATCATAATTATGGAGGCTCATGGCTGTATAAGCAATTTAGAAATTTCTATTTCTCTTTCTAATAGGGAGGGAGGCAATGGGTGAAACTGGTAAGAGAATTTCTAGAATTAAGTCCTTTGGTGGGGAAGAGAGATACAAAAACTATTTTTCCAGCCTGTATCATAGAAACTGGCAAAACTTCTGGGAAAATGTCATTGTAAATAACCTGAAAGCTCCAGAGTAAATTGTATTTCCCATGGACTTAGGGATTTTAGAATTTCATTTCATCCTTTCATTGGTCACCCCATAAGCATTTTGGTTTCTAGTTTCCATATGATAACATTCTCACCTTATCCGAGATATTTAAATAATGAGCTTACTCTTGACTTTTGCAAAGATGGTCTTTAAGGAAATATCTTAAAAAGCAAATGTAGCTATTATTTTTCAATAAGTGAGAGAAATGATTATATGATAGAGGTACATGCAGAGAGGAAGCATGAGAAGCAACCACCCTTCTTTTGTACCTCCCAATTGTCATTATAATGCTAGATATCTTTCAAGAAAGATGTCCATTCACAATGAATCTCATTCTCCCTTTCCATTTCTGCAGCAAAACCAGTGTGCTTACATCTTTATTCTTGCATATGTGAGATGGAAGTGCCTGAATGAGCATTTCTGAACTAGTGCATAATCTTTGTGAACTCTTGCTGTAGATAAAGACAAGCTTTTAACTTCTACATTGTGAAGGAAACCTGAGGGTAATTTTAGAAGTTTCATCAGGTGAATTCTGCCTGCAGAGAGCAGAAGAGGGCTCTGCAAAGGTCAGTGTGGGGAAAAGCCAAAGCAGGTACTGCTCCTGCAGCAGAAATCTTGAGGTGATTCACGTGCAGTGGATACAATCTGTCATGGAAGCTCACCACGTTCTGTGTCTGTAGAGAAGGGCTCCTCTAACTTTCTTGCCATGTGGAAAACATGTTGACTTTACCATTGAGGACTCTGCAGTCAGCCTTTCAAAGAAGTCTGAAAAAAATTTAGACAGTGGGTGCAAGGATAGGGAGACTGGGAACCAAAATTCCGGAAGCATGCTCCATGTATTTATTTTGGCATAAACTGTTAGAAAGTGGGTGAACTTTCACAAAAGACTGTCTGCCTACATAGAACCCATTAGCACTATTAATGTAAGTGCCTTATTGTCAGCCTCAGCAAGAGGGACTGATGGCAAACTCTCAGCCTTAGTCTGACCATGCTTCTTCCACAGATGCAGTCTGTGCAGCTGGTGTTGTGCTCTCCAGACAAACGTCATTCTCCAGTACTTTCAAACCAACCTGTTCTAAAAACTCTATGTTTAGCTTTAAAAATTACATGGGATTAAATAAAACACAATTCTAGCACTCTACAAAGTATATGCTCTTAGAGATATAATCCAGACGCTCTTAGAGATATAATCCAGACTGTCACATATGCATATAAAGTTTGGCTTTAATTGGCTATAAGTTCAAGGAAGTTTATATGGTCTGGTTTGTTGTTATTTTAGTAAACAAATGCAAAATGTTTATTTAACTTTAAGCAGCTCTGAAACTTGCCTACTGTAACCCATAATCCTCTGATATTTATAGGTGAATGCTTTTAGCCCTGACACCATGAATGCAATGGATTCTACACAGCCTTCTGTGGTTTCTTAGCATAAAAATAATCTAGGACTAAACAAACAGAAAGGGAAAAAAATAAAAAATAAAACCCAAAACCACAGAACAGAACTATTTCTACAACTTGAAAAATTGTGTCATGTTGTTAAAAAAAGTTCATGGTTTCATTTTTGTCATAAGGAACTTTTCTTAGCAAGGATCATCTAACACTACTAGAACTAATGTGTCATCTTGCCTGTATGGTAGCAAAATACCCCTGAGTAGATAAGTACAGCTGCTTCCCACAGAGATTCACAAAAAGCCCCCAAGTGAGACCTTTATCCAGTTTACATTTTTCAAAGGTGGGACTTACTCACTTGAATAACAAGGATAATATCTAGCAAAATGGGATAAAAATTTAGGAAAACACTCTCATTGCCAAAAGTGCCAAAAATTTGGAGTTGTCATCAATAACTCTGTAATTACTGAAATGTATCAACAAGTCAGAATATAAAAATACACATCTTATACATTTCTATCATTAGTCTTCAATGTCCTGTTATTTTCCCTTTCTTATTTCCTCTTCCCCCATCACCCCTCTTTGCCTCTCGCCTTCTCCTGTTTTGCAGCTCTCAGAAATGATCCAGTCATAACACACACCTTTTTTTTAATTTCCTTTTCCCAAAACCTGCATTTCACAAGTCTTTTGCATCTGTGTAGCTGTATATTTAACTGGAAATCTCATTTTTTATTTATGAAAATGAAGTCATGTTTCTGCTCATTATGGTTGTAAAAAAATATAAACCTCAAAGGTTTTAGGTCCAAAACAAATACTAAAAAATTCAAGAATTTTCATATCTTTAAGCCAACTTTTGTATGTTGGGCATCTTTTACTCATGTTTTCAACATTCATATTTAGAGGTACTGCAATCAGAAAAATGGAATGTTGTCAGAGAAGAAACTCTATGAGTGACTATTTAAAAAATGGAATGCAGGGCTATATCAATGCTGAGACCTGGAAAGGTTTCTTTCTCCCCCCATAAGTTTCTGCTCGGAAAACGCCATCCTTCAGAAAAAAATAAAAACCAAACCAAACCAAAAATAATAATAATAATAATAATAATAATAATAATAATAATAATAATAATAATAATAATAATAATCCCCAAACCAAAAAACCATACCAAAACCCAGAGCTTTGGAAAGAAAAGGCCCTCCATGCAGAAAATATAAAACGCTTCCTAATCTAATAAAACTATTTATTTTTGTGCATTTAAAAGCAACCGAAGATGTAGATCTGTACACACTAATACAAAAGAAAATACAGAAAAAAAATGCTCCAAAGAGGGAATGGAAAGTTTTGAAAATAGAGAGTATGAACAACTTTATCAAATATGATAAACTGAGAATTTGTTCTATTACTGTCTCATCACGGCCTATCTGCATAGCACAATATCCATCTATAAATAACCTCACTTACACTGCTATTGTGTATTGCCTATTTGCGTTGAAATTTCCCTCGAATAGTCACAGAGTTTTTCTGCTTCACTGTTCAAACCATGCATGATTTAATCTTTCAGCAACATTCAGAGGAAACACACATTTTCAGTACAAAATTGGCCTAATGCACCTCTTACATGCATGGAAGAAAAATCTACTTATAGACTTCAGGCCTGTCATATAAAATATAGTGAAACATTTTGGCCCCAATGAAAATACAAGAAAATGCAATTTTAAATCAGGCATAAAGGTGTACATAAGAAATCACCTATGTAGTATGATCCAGTGTTTTTATGGGCATGTATTCATGATAGACTTAGCAAAGGTCCGTAGCACAACAGCCGATTAAGCTGGCAGTTCTTTACTGCAGTCTCAGACATCCCACAGAACTGTAAGGTACTTCACAAGCTACTAAAATTAAAAAACCTTATGAAATGTACTTGCCCCATCAGCACAAGAGGCAGGGAATGCCCATGCACAGGCACAACCCTTATTCCAAGATTTACAATGCTATGCACAATGTCAAAAGACTTTAATTTTGATATGCCTGGCACAATTATTTTTTTCCTCATAATTAGCCAACTAGATATTTAAAAGTTTAGCCTGACTTTTTTCTGGCACAGAGCCAGATTCAGCACCGATTTGATTGAAAAATTACTTCCCTAGTTACTCATCTGGATTACAACAGTGCAAACCACCAGAAAAATATGGGTCAATACTAACTCAAGTCCTTTCTGATGCCCAGCCTGATGACACAATGCATTGATTGAGCAGAAGACATTGACAAAATAAAGCAATTAGTTTAAATCTTGAAATTCTAGAATTTCCAATGTCTTTCTTCTCATCACTCTCAGCAACTCACTTCTGTGTGTGTTCTGTGGAAAAGTGTCATATTCTTCTAAGTGTTTAGGTGTTAAATCTATTGTGAAGAAAATGGAATTGGGCTCTGTTGCCTGGAACTCTTCCTATCCATAACCAAGCATTTACACATAAAACATTAGAAATGCAGGTTAAACACTTCCAGTACTCATATTTTGAGAATGCCTGACTGAAAATGTACCACTGTAAGTCTGATCTGTGGAACCAAAGTTCCACTCTTGTCAGGTAAACATTTGGTTTACTAACATTTTCAACAAAATGTTCACATCAAGACCTTAGAATGACTTTAGGAAGTACAACAGGAATTCCAGTGTACTCTGGAATACTGGTGAGGCATGAAAACACCATTAGTAGTGCTTTTAGGTTTATGCAATGTATTAAACTTAAATTCAAAAAGTATACAAGTAAATCATGTTTGTTTCTAATGAAATTACTTGTTAATAAAACACAGAATCATGTCATTTTTTATGCAACTTTTTCACAGCTGATCATGAAATCTGAGTCTATAGCATTGCAATAAAATTGTCTCAAAGGATTTAACATTTTTTATGAGAGAAAGGAAAAAACAAAAAAAGAGAAGATGCCTTATGTTACACTGCTATTCAACATTTGTTTATAGTACTGGGGCATCTTCCAAGAGAAAAAGGAAAAGAATTACTCACAATTTGGAGAGGGTGACGGCAAAATCCACCTCAGTATCTCTTAAGATACTTTGACCACATACTTTCAGTTCTGCTAGCACTGCCTGTCTCTGGCTGTGTTGGAGCAGGGCAGCTTCCATGACACACCTTGCAGTCACCTCTGTCACCAAGCTCCTTTTGGCTCCTGCCTGCCAGCTGCACATAGGTTTGCTCTGCAGGGAGTCAGGGTGCAAAGAGCTGGGAAGAAGGTGTGAGTCTGAACATACACTCTTTGCCCTTGTGCACCTGGTGGCCAGGAAATACTCTGGTTCCAACAGGAGAGAGGGAAATTTTAGTCTATTTATACGAAGGCTGACATTTTTGGGACAAAGTAACATCAAATTAGAAAGAACAGGGAGGCAGAGATGCTAAGAATCAGGGACTAAGTGAAGTTCCAAAATGTAATTAAGAAATTATGACAATTATTATCTCCTATTACTGAGAGATTATAATGGCCTAAAGACAAAGATTTAAAACATGTTCATGTAAAACTTTCCTTGCTGCAATGATGGTTTTTCTGCATAGACTTTGCTGGTTCTAGTAGGAGTTTGGCAACTCTGGGGTGTGATGCTCTTTGTAGCAGTATTTTACAATTTCTCTTGAAATATGTATAGAAACATAAACTATTATTGCTTTAGTTATATAAATTTAGTGTTAAAATTTAGCAGTCACCCTTCTCCCAAATGCAATGACTGACTGCTCTTTGATGTCTGCAGACCATGAAACAGACCAGTGCACTCACTTGCTTTACAAGAATTCCTTGACCATGGATTCTTCTGTATTTACTGCCTTGCTATAAAATGAAATTGTGCACACCTGGCTCACACGTGAATCATATACAATCTTCTTTGAATTCTCTAGGCCTGGATGAAAAGACAGACACATATTGCTACAGTTCAAATATCTAAAGGACTAATGAGGTTATTTAGGGAGTGATAGGCAAGTTATGATTTATCTGGAAGATAGCATAGAAGTATCACCTTATTTTGAAAGCAGCAGGGTAGGGTAGCATCCTGGCTTGCATTTACAAACATTATCTCTATTCTGTTGGAGGTTTTCTTTCAGTTGGAAATATATTGATGTGACAAGGGAAAAAAGGGTAAAACCAACCTCATTAAGACTTGTGGCATGGTTGCCTTTATTATGAAAAAGAGGTGACTAAGGGAGGTATGACACAGGCCTGTAAAATGATAGATGGTTCAGAGAGCATGTAGGCAGTGATTACTCATTATTTCTTACAGTATAAGGCTTCTTCAACACTCACGCCATGATGTCAGTTCAAAATAAAAGAAGGAGGGAGTTGTGCAGGCAACACAATGTTAATTAATGCAGCCTGTTAATCCATGGTGTTATGAACACAAAGAACTAAGAATGCCAAACTAAGGACTTGAATTTCTGTGGGAGACAGATCAGTTAGTGGCTACTGAAAGATATTTTCAGGCGCAGTTTTCAGCTGGGACAGTGGTTAGGAATATGGTTAGGAAGATGGCTGAATATTTAAAAGAATTGCTGTTCATTTCACATTTCTTCCTCAGATAAGTGCCAATGGCCATTGGCAAAGAGTGAATAGTGGAGCAGCCTTTATGTCCCTCTTTCCTGAACTTTGTGGTTTTCCATAATGTAAGCTGTTCATAACAGTTAAAAATTGTTAGCTTTTCATGGCATTTTCTTGGCTTTCACCATCTGATGGGACTCATTCATGCCAGTACCTGGATTCTTATTTTGCCTATGTGCTGACATTTATGATGAGCTGGAGAGACTGTCCTGTCAAAGTCACTCTTTCCCTTAAGCAAGAGTCAGATATTTGCAGTTCCAAAGGAAGTCTTCTCATAAATTGAGATTTGTGTAAAGAAACCCTGACTCAGATTACAAATGCTCTCCTAAACTGGGGTTAAATACCAGATTTTCTGTGGACCCTATGATACTTAAAGTTGTGCTATAAATCGGAGTAGTTTTGTTGTCACTTCTAATCCAGGAAGGACTTCATAATTCCTTCCTGTGATGGTGAACCACTAGGGATGGATTCAGTTTTTAGTGCTACAACAGTGTTGCTAGAGTCGATAATATATTTTTCTGCACTTCTAAGATCTAGTCCATTTGCTGCTTAGTGAACTCTTTAAAAATGAACTGAAGTAGGTATTAAATGACTTGGCAGTAGGTAGTGGGCTTTAGAATGAACAATGGTAGAAAAACTGAAGGGAAACATTTTTTTCATTTTTAGGGCTTCTGCTTCTGGGTCCTTAATTTAGAGACAGAAAATTAAATGTTAACTGACTATGAGAATGTATGCTACAAGCTAAATCTTGGGTGCAGGGTGTACAGGAGATATTTAAATAATTACTTCCTAGAAGGTTGATTTTTAGTAAGTATACATGCTTGAATGTGGAAGTTAATTCTGGCATTGTACATTTTTAAGTATGGCTTTGAAACTCCA
This sequence comes from Thryothorus ludovicianus, assembly GCA_013397245.1. Taxonomy (NCBI): domain Eukaryota; kingdom Metazoa; phylum Chordata; class Aves; order Passeriformes; family Certhiidae; genus Thryothorus; species Thryothorus ludovicianus. The sequence goes on along the minus strand of VZTB01014648.1, from coordinate 261,683 downwards.
AAAGTAGCTCTGGATAACTTCATTAGGTACATATCTCCCCAGCTTCAAGATATAGCATGAACCCATAAAATGATAAATATATGTACTTACATCATTTTTTCATGGCCATTTAGCATTAAATGGATACAAATAACTATAACTCATTTGCTGCCCAATTTGTATACCCTGTATATAAGGAGGGTATATATTTTTTGTATACCAAGTTTTTTACTGCATTTCTGTTGCCATTGTATTTCTTCAAGCTTAGGCTTATATTTCCTGATTTCAACAACATGCCAATGAACAGAATAGAGTGGAATTCTATCTGATACTGTGCCTGGGAGTCTGAAGATGCATTATATTAGAAATCCATGGGAGAAAATCAATGCTGTGATTGGTAACTATACACTATAGATTAATTAAGCCTAGAGGCAAAGGATTAAGCCCAGTGCAATTCTTTATTCAGTTTGATTGCAAACACAGTTGTAAGCAAACTTCTCTAAGGCTGTTCAGAGCTGGAGATTGTGTTGCATTGTTGGCACTGACAAGGCTTTTTGTCCACCAGAATTTCAGAGCATCTCTCAGTCTCTCTATTTAACAAGGTAACGTGGTGCTGTAGCCATGTGAATAGACTGTCAGTGTTCCCTGTGCTGCTCTGATGTGGAATGGCTTGCCATTTGTTTGGTGATTTTCTCCAGATTGTCAATTACATTTTAGATTTATAAATCCCTTGATTTATATCACAGTAAATCATTGTTATCAGTGCACAGATTCCCTATGAGGGAACCTTTCCATGCTGAACTGAGAATTCTACATTATTACTTGTCTATAGGATTTCTTATGGTAACTAGAAGAACAGTGCTAAGTAGTACCAAAAGTGGATTTTGACAGAGGGATAAAGTGGATAAAGACAGCGGGATTGATTTGGTTCTTCATCAGACTTTAGTCAACATATTCCCTTCTGCACCCTGCAGAGAATGTTGTGCTGTCACCTCATTGCTCAGATGTGGCAGAACTACTTGCAGCATTTAACCCAATGATAAGTAATATTTTTAATCAATGCAGCAAAATTTTGAGGTTAGAAGCTTGTTTTCTAAAAAATTAAAACCAAAAAAGAGTTGAAGTCTTTTTCCAACTTCAATCCATCTGAAGCAATGCTCAGTTGGCAGAGCAGCCAGAGTCACTAGAGTAAGGGAAAACACATATGGTGTGAGCATGAATGTTCTGATAAAGCAAATAAAATCCCAGCTGCAAACATATGGCAAACCCTTCATTACTGACCTGATCATCTTCATTTCATGGAAAACACCAACTGCTACAGATTTAGTTAATGATTGTTATGGCCAATTAAAGTGCACAAAGTCACCTATTGTTATAATCCAACACAATTTAGGAGTAGCTTGGTATATGCAACGTTTTCAATGTCTCACTGAAAATGAAGCATCTTAAAGCAAGTGCTCTCTGATGCTTGAAATGCAGCTTTCCAAAACTATGTTCTCTGCTGAATTTTTTTGATAATGGTGGAACAAAGATCTTTGATTTTAAGAACTTTATCAGCACATCCCTGTGCAATTTTAGTGCATTGCTCATCCTCCATATAAAGTAGAAGTGTTTCTATCTTTACACATCCCACACCTACTGTAACTCCAAAATATCTTCCAATTTACAGAGCTTCTGTAACAATTACTCTCTGCATAGTCTTTTCCAGGTCAAACAGTTCTTTTAAAATAATTAATTAGCTCTGTTTTGGTTAAACAATTATTCTCGGTTTCACCTGATTTTTTTCATTAATTGTAACGCTTACCCAGGTAGTCCCACTAAAAAATTATGATTTGCTTGGGAATCACTCCCCTTCACTGTGCTTTTATATTTATTACTAGTGCTAGTCACCTTAATTATCATGGGATGTTTTTTATTTTCTGATTATATAGTTGACATTTTTTTATGCAAGGCTATCACAAATAAGCTCTGCTGTGAGAGATGGGGATATAATTATGTTGCTGATACTATGGGGAGGCTAATGGGGACAAGCATTTAAATAGCAACTAGAAGTAGTTTGAATACCTTTAAAATAAGAAAGTTTTGCATTGTTTACTCCAAACAAAATATATTCTTTTTTTAAAAATGCATTATCAAATTAAGGATTAGACTTGTGCTTTTATGGGGAGGTTGGGATTGTCAGTCACATCTGTGACACATGCAGGCATCACAACATTACTGTGCTGCTCAGTGACGTCTGAGGACAACACAGAGAGTACTGAACAAATTGTACCTGCAGCACAGAAGGTACCAGAAACCACTGTCAGCTCAACTGAGTGCATAAAACCAGAAATTCTTGAATATATGGGAAAGGAACAGCATAAACAAAATGTTATTTCCTAGGAGAGAAAGTGAAATATATCAAACAGACTTTGAGTGAGAATGAAACAATCATACTGTGGAATCTCTCAGGAAAAGAAAGGGAATTTACTTTCCCAAGGTTGTTCCAGTTGATGTTAAAATCTTATTACAATACATTTTTTTATCCAGATCTCTTCACAAGAAAATCAGCACTGTAGCTTCTTGAGATCCAGTCTGACTGGTCTAGAAATACCTGTCTCCTGTGCTCTGCCTTTTTTAATTGGACAATGTGCTTGGAAGTCGCCATCTCCGTTTACAGTAGCTCTCTGGGGACCAAGCACCATTGACATCCCTCTGTGGTTTGATTCCCACAGCTTGTGTCTGTCAGTTTGGTTCCAGAGACTGCAGTCACTTTCGCAGTTTTGTCAAGTGTAGCTCCAGAAGTCTCTCCACCTCTCTGCCCCTTTGCCTTTCCAGTCTCCAGCTACTAAGGAACCTCTGGACTTCAGAATTAACTTTGCCATGCCCCATTAAACACTAAAATAGTTATTTTATCAGTCTTGTAACGTTTCTATTGAGTCTGTTTGCAGCTGATGCATAAGGATCTCTTCAGAACTTGCTAATTGTGTCCCAGTAGCTCTTGCTGGTTGGTTTAATGCTTAATAATGAAGTCCTAATCTTGGGCCATGCAGATAGTGCAGGGCAGCTCAGGACTGCCTCAGGACTAGGGGGCTGCAGAGCCTGTGCCCAGCTGGGGTAGGGAGCACAGCTTTCTCCTGGGCCTGTGCCCCATCACAGGAACCCTGGCAGGTGTGCCCCTGGCTATCTCTGTGTAAGGCAGAAAGGGCTGCTCCTAATAGAGTGAGGAGCTTTCTTATGCTAAGGAAAACACACATTTTGCAATGATAGGAACTTGTCAAAAGTGTGAGGAAGAGACATGGTTTGCACATTCATCCACATAAATGTGCAAGCAATTTCTACCTGCAGGTATAATAACAGATACAGTAAAATTAAAGCTATTTAATGGCTTCTTTTATAAGGTACCATCTGCTTCAGTGTAGTATTTAACATTCAGGACTCTATTTATAAACAGGAAGAGGTGTAGACTTCAAAGCTGGATTTGCACATCCCAGCACTATGGCCACCTCACAAGCTATATATATATTTAACGTGATACAGATCTACAGACCAAGCCTTGTATGTTTAGCTGAAGGAACAGAATGTGAAAGTGAAGGCTCATACACCCTCCTCCCCAAGCTTAAACTAGAAGCAATCAGTGGGCGATAATTCTTCTTATCATTCTATTTTCATTAAATAGTCACCAGCATGTGAAAGTATATTGGAGAAATAGAAATTGTGTAACTTCTTTGCTATGGTATGGATGTATTTTTAAATAGACACTGCAAAAGAATTCCTATTATATTGATCCAACAGTTTAGCTCTAGTCTTGCCACTAAAAATTGTTCTTTACTGGTCAAAATAAAAAATCAGTTGTCCAGGACATGTACACACCTATGGTATTTGGATTTTATCCAGTTTCTGCCTAAATCAAGTAGCTGAAAGAGTGAAGGAAAGGTCCAGAGGGATTTGTGGCTCTGTCTAAGCTAAATCTTGAAGCAAAACAACCCAAAGTTTTCCTGTTTTCTACATGAAGGCAGAAGAGGAGGCTAATACTTATCAGATTTGTAGATTTGGGGTTGTGTTATGTCTTTGTATTCTACTGATAAATTTTTCTGAGGAGAAAGGACCTTTAAAGAACACAGTTTGCATCCCTACTTTGTGAAACAGCCTGTCAGGCACATCAACATATTCACTGAAATAATTAATAATTTCCTTAATTTTTTTTTGTAAAAATGATTTCTCAGAATCTCCTTTTGTTTATTTTTCTAGACTAGCTTTGAATTGGGAAACACAGCTATGAATTTGTTTCAGATATGACCCAGGGAAAAATGAGTAACTTATACAGGTTTATAAGTATGCTGTCATGGTTTCCAGGAGTATCATCTGCTAGCAGCTTTAATTTCAACCTCTTTAGTCAGACAGAACTCCTGGATCACTGAAAGAGTGGTAAGCACTGGAACAGGCTCCTCAGGGAAGTTTTGGGTTCACCATCCCTGGAAGTGTTCAAAAAATGAATAAATATGGCACCTTGCAATATGGTTTAGTGGTCACGGTGGTATTCAGTCAAAGTTCGGATTTCATAATCTTGAAGGTCTTTTCCAACCTTAATGATTCTGTGATTCGTTTAAAAAATTTAAGCTGTCTTTTATTACAAATTCAAATGGTTTGCAGAAGTGAAAAAACCCACCTTTTTGATACACCCACAAATAAACTTAAGATGAAATCTAAGTGCAAACAAATGCAATACTTTTTGTGATATGAAAGCAAAACCGCCTGAATTGTAAATGGACTTATTTTCAGAATTTATGTTTGATATTCTTGGCTGAAAATGAAAAGCAATTTTGACATTCGCGTTGAAAAGGTACATTTGCTTCCTGCCATGGTTGGCTTACACTGCCATCAACATGAACTGCGTTTTCCCTTAGGAGGCAACAGACAGTGCAGACCTTCTGCTACAAACCTCCCTCTCAGTACACCCATGAATCTGGGCCTTCATGTAGATTTGGGACAGGAAATGATGCAGAACTGCTTTGTTAAAATATTATATTTTGATGTGTCTTTCATCAAAAACATTACATGGACATTCAATCAAAAGTTTGAAGGGGAAAGAGAGGGTGGCTATAAACTTATTCGTGTATGAGTCTACCTTGAATGTCATTGAATTGCAAACCAAAGAACAGATCTGTGTTCCTAGGAGTTAAAAAGTTAAGCATTGATTAATTTAATTGTTAAGGTGATGTAATCTCTCCACACTTTGTATATTGTCTGTCCTAACTGAATCATGGTATTTGACCAGAAAAACATTGACCTGTAAAAGTGGTTTCCTTCTAAGTAAGGTATTTATCTTCAACACAACTGTGACATGATTAAAGAATATAAAGTTGTTGCTAAATGCAAAGAAAATTACCACCAAGCTTGGAAAATAGAAATACCCGAAACACTTCAGACTTACTTCCCATACATTTGACAGCACAGGTAATTTATTTATCTCCTATTTTATATGCCAGAATTGTGCATGTGCATATGTTTACAGGTATATACTACTCTGTTTATGAAGAATGAAAGTTATTTATTGCCACTAAGATGAACATAAAGATGAGATCCCTGCTCAGTGACTCATATGTCATATGCTGCAAAGCTGTGAATGCACAGAAGAGATGGGGACTCTCCCCCATTGAATCAGTGGGAGGGGGAATCTTTTTTTATTGCCTCGGAATCCGCTGAGGCTGTTGAAGATCCTAATAGGAAAGACATCAACATATATTCAATTCCAAAGGTATACTAAGTCTGTAGACACATTGACTGAAGAGTAAACCTTTCCACAGGTTTGGGGGTTTTTATATATCTGGTGATAGACATCAGTGAGCCAAGGTAGGTGGTTGATTGGATTATTACAAATAATTTCTAAAGGAGATTTGAGTCTGCTGAATGAGAACTGGGTACAGAAGCTTTTTCTGGAAAACATTCTGTATACTACTGAGAATTTTGGGGGGGAGGGCTAGAAATGCTCTTTTATTGAAAAATTTTTTTAAAACCACAAAAAAAAATGTTAATTGCATTCAGATAAGACATTTGGCCATGGAGTGAGCAACTAAACATAAAGATTCATTGCAACTAAACAACTGAAAATGCAGAACTGATGGAAAGATTGCTCTTTCCATGCAAATATTTAGATCATTGGTTTCAACAGTGGACGCTACATTCAGGGTCAGTCTCTTTGTCTGAGTACAAAAGAGAGTATTTTAAAATACTTCAAAACCAAATATATTCAGAGTTATAATATTAAACACACAGGAAGGACATAATCAACTCAAGTTTCAGAGAACCAATAAATTTAAAATTAAAATTAAATTTTCAGAGGAATTTTTGTCTGGAGACATATCTCAGAAATTGACCATTGTGTAATTTTTTTGCCTGTATTAATAGCAAAATTTTAGATTATACTAACAACAGTATGTCCTGATTACTCAAATGGCCCAAAGCTTTGGAGTAGATGGCATGCCTTAATTTTTTCAAGTACTTGAGAATCTTAGACTTTAGTGAAATTTTCTAAACTGCTGGAACATCCAATTAATTAAAAAACAGTCAAAAATCAAAGGGATTGTTTTCTGCAATGTTACACTTCTGAGATACCTAAAACAAGATTGAAAGCTGATGTAAATTACAAAAATACTACAAATTGTCCACAATTCCTGCTAAAGCTTGTGAATTACTGTTGTTTGGTTATGGTCCTGTTATACTAAGATCTAAGCCTAAGATATTTACATGTCTATATGTTTTGTGAATCATTTTGCTTGATTCAGCTCTTTTCAAAAGCTGCATGAAATGTTTTCCCCTTTCAGGAAAAACCTCTGACATCAGTAGACAAGGAATTCACCCATTTAATTAGTGCCAAATTACTACTGAATGTGTAAATTCTAATTAAAAAAAAGTAACTGGGTTAATTCTACCACGAAGAGCACTTCACTCATCTCATCTGTAACAGGCATATACATGCAGGTGTAAGTATCACACACAGGTACATGAGATACACGAGAAAGGTTTTGTCCAATTTGTTTGTTTTGTTGTGTACGCTCAGTCTTTTCCAATTGGTACTTGATCATGAGGCAGATATTACAAAAGTTGTGTGGTTGTACATAATGATCAACTCAGTTCCATAATGATGACACTTTAAGCATCTATATACAGAAAGCATGTACCATTTCTCTTCATCATCACTTTTCATTGCATCCATAGCTTTCCTTTTTTCAAGTTTTGGCACCTGGATAGCTGGTAGTAATTTAAAATGAAGACTAAGAAAGACTCCCATGTACAAAAAGACCTTGAGTGAAGATTTAAATGTGAAACACAAGTGGAACAATGATAGTTCTGGCCATCTAAAATGTCTTGTTTTAAAATGAAATCACTTGCTAATTCAGTCTGACCTAATAAGCCAAAGGTTGCCTTTCTAATTTATCCTATATATATGAAATGTGAAGTTTGAGTAGCAATGAATGGAAAAAAGAGAAGTCCTAGATGAAATATTGTGCAGTCTTTACCCAAAAGAGGTGGTTATGGGCCTTCTATGGAGGGCCCATAATACTACATTACTACAACACTACACATATATACTTCTATACTACAACACTCAATAGTTGTATATCTAAACTTAATCATACGTCTAAAGACCATATTCTTAAATATTCAGTTAGAATATTTAAGAACCACACTAATTAATAAAAATTATATTTGGGATGATATTATTTGCTTTACTATGTAATATGTCCTGCTCATGGTTTGTTTCATCACTTGACAGTCACTGTCACTGGGAGTGACTGTAGCAGGTTCACATTTGCTCTCTTCAGCTCCCTGACAGGGGGCTGTAGCCAGGTGGGCATCAGCCTCTTCTCCCAGGCAACCAGTGACAGGATGAGAGGAAGTGGCCTCAAGCTGCACCAAGGGAGGGTCAGGTTGGACATCAGGAGTAATTTTTTCATTGAAAGGGTGGTCAGGCATTGGAAGAGGCTGTCCAGGGAAGTGGTGGGGTCACCATCCCTGGAAGTTTTGAAAAGAGAATTGGATGTGGAACTTAGTTCTTTGGTTTAGTTGGGATGGTGACGTTCGGTCAGAGGTTGGATATATTTTCCAACCTTAATAGTTCTATGATTAGTTTAGTTTTATAGCTGCACACTCTTTGATTTACAAGTGGTGAATCTCCTTTGAAATGTCCTGATTGCTAAATTTGTAATACCATCTGATCCTGACAATTATTTTTGCAAACACTGGCCCTCGAAGCCAGCCGGCCTCCTCTGTCCTATCCTTTCTGGTTGCCAAGCCCCCATTTTTTACTAAATGTTGACAAAACACTGGTGCTACTGAGTGTCTATTTAATTTTTGACTGATTTTCCTGCTGCATGAGATCACTGGCAACTGCTAGAACACATTCTTGCTTGCCCAAACTTTGTGTTTATTTCCCTGAAGATCTTGCCATCTGCTGTGCTCAGCTGCCCAAATAAGTAAAATTTTCCATGTCTTATAATTTTTTCCTGAAAATATTGTCTGTTTGCTCAATATTTCCAGTTTTCATCAGGTTCTTTATGATCAGTTCACCTCTAAATAAAATGTATCACAACAGGCCGTGTTACCAAAACCAGGAATATTGATTTTGGCAGCAAGACAGAGGTTAGTGAAGCAACATTCAGTAAGAGGCATTCCAGATATTATCTAGAGCCAACAGAACTGTGGACAAGAGATTCATATATGATGCTGTTCATGCAGTGTATATTTCTTTGGCCTTACTTAGCATTTACACCTCATTTATTTCAACTTGCTTACTGTTGCCAACCCTGAGTGCTCAAAATCATGAAATTGGCTTGAAAATTACAATGCTTTAAGCAATAATACATTTAAAAGTTCTCAACCCAGAGTGCTTGCACTTTCAAGCATTCTTATATAGCTAGCAGGAAATGTGCTTTCTTGGGGAGAGAGCACAAGTGACAGGAGATATTCACACAAAATATTGTGACCTCCTCTGAGATGAGAAAACAAAAAATATCTCACTTTAGAGAACTCCTTCATGCTGGCTGAGTGACTGAGTTACTCTTGATTTATACTACCATAAGTAAATCAGAATACTGCATAAATAATTTATAAAACGTGTGCAACAAAGATAATGCATTTTTTCACTTGTTAGAACTTATATGATCACTGCTCCTTCCCATTGGTTCCATATTATTCTTTTACTTTAAGAATCAAGTAGGCAAAAGCTCTTGGAGATGGAAAGGCATGGTGCAATTACACAGAGAACTGAGGCAGTGAAGACATCCATGCTGCCAGACTGGTTAGCTGTCATGTTAATCTGTTTGTGCCCATCATCTCTATTGCTTAATGACATCACAAGATTAGTCTGATCATACCGTGGGTCAACCTGAGCCACACTTGAAGTCTTTGCACTACCAACATGGGAATTGGCTTCGATTGAATGAAAGTACTCTGTGCCTTTGCCTTGACATGTGTTCAGAAATAGAAATGTGGCAAGGCAAGGCAGGATCAACAAACAAACAAACACCCTAAATTTTGAATAATTTTGAATATAGTCAACTCTTTGAAAATTAGAACTGGGACACACAGCAGAGATTTCTTGTGAATTTTAAACAAATTTCATCTACAGCTTCACCAAGCAGGATTTGCACATTCTTATACCCAGGTCCTGATGTATTTTTCTCTCTCTGGTGATTTCTAGTGGGATGAGAGTGGGAGGTAAGGGAAAGAGCAGTATTAAGAATGAATGAGTGTTGCTCCATGCGGATCTTGGGGACTCCCATCAAATCTTAAAAAGAAACAGTGGAGGAGGATGTGGCTGGCTGCTGAAATGCTCTGTGGGCTACATCCTGCCTGTGGCTAAAGCAGGACTTGCACTCCCTGTGGTTTGTGTGTGTGTGCTGGGTGCAGAGGTGACACTGGCCACAGCAGTGTATGCAGCTCATACAGAAGCTGTGCCTTGGCACTGCACCCTCCTGTCCATGAGCACACGCGGAGCACGCCTGGTTTGGGAATCTGCTTTGTACAAATGGAAAGCTCACATGAGCCAGCACAATGTTACAAGGATGACCTTTCCCAGGGGAAGGCTTTTCCTCCAACACAATCTTGAATTTTCATCCTACAGTGCAGCGTTTTTCTCCAGCTCTGTAAAACTTTTCTGAAATGTCTTTGTATCACTTTGTGTAGTTCAGCAGAGTGCAAAATAACCTCTTGGTGTTTGCTTTAGTTCTGTCATATTCTGTTTACAAATTCAAAAGGACCTAACATAAATAGCTGTCAACACTTACATATTACTGTGATTCACTGACTTCACTACAAGAACTTTCATATAGCAGCAGAAAGAGCATCAGTATAAAAATCTTATCTTGAAAGCCACTGCAGTTGTTCATCTCTCTTTCAGTGAGTGTGTGCACAGTGAATCTAATTATGCTACTTGAGATATAATTACACAGCTGCCAGAACAGGACATCAAAATGGTACCTCAGCAGTGGTGTGTGGGCCTGAACAACTGAGAGTGAAGGGCTTTCTTTTTCCTGTACTGCTACAACACATATTGCTTTGATCATCTAGGTTTAAAAACTCATAAATGAGGGACAAGAGAGAAAAAAAAAAGAAATCAGTGAAATCAAAGGATATATGTCTCTTCTTTGTAACTTTCATTTATTTATAGGTCAATATTTCTGCTGAATTTTTTTGTGGGGAAATCAGTTCTGACCAAATCCTACCCTGCAGTTTTCAGGATGGAGGAGTTGTGCTTTAAAAAAAGACGGTTTGGAGTCTGTTGTTTGTTGTAGCTATTTGATATCTAGCCACATACTAGGAAATCTTGCAGCACTGATAGCTAGCTGCCTATCTGTGGTCCTGTGGCCTATGACATCTCAAACCTTTCATGTGGAAAGACATCAGCACACAGCAAACAGCGCAGACTGGGATTTAAATCATGTCTGCTGTGCCATGGGAAAGGAGAAGCAGAGAGACTTGTTGAGCCACTCTTACATAACCATGCGGTGGACAAATATGCATCTGGCATGTATTACATTTTGAAAAAGCACTGAGCTCCAGGCTTCTCAATTCTCAGAATCAAAAATTTAGAAACACAAGAGCAGAGTTTGTATTGCAAAATGATGAACAACTCTATCACTGCTACAGCAGGGTTGTGCAGCAAGGACTGTGATGTCCCCGGCTAGTTTGGTTTAGTCTTACTGTCTGGAAATGCAATTCAGGGGACTTCAGATTGACATCTTACCTAAGAGCTCTGGTGTCTCAGAGATCCCCATGGTACCTTCCTTCAGTGGCAGCTCAGGGAGCTCTGAATTGCACAAGGACAATTCCCGGCAGTAAAAATATACTGGGAGACATATATAGCTCTTGTGGAAGATTGTGGAGTAAGGTAAAACCACTGACTTTAATGACTTGAATGTTTCCTTCCTTTTTTTTTTTTTTTCTCCTGAAAAAATCATAAACAAAATGCAATTTTGGGCAAAGTTCTGGCTAAAATATTCCATCTAGCTAGTCTGATAGGTGGAATTCATTTGACAAATGCATGACAATATTCAAATGAATATCTGGATAAAGTTAAGCAAAGTCATGATGGACTATGACCAACAACTTGTACTAGTGTCACTAGAAAAAAAGTTGTGTCAGTGCCATGAAGCAGCCAAGAAAGAGATTTTGTCACTGAACCTCTAAGAAAAAGTGCTATGCTTTCATGCATCTTTTAGTTGCCTACAGATATTAAGTACAGAATATTTAGAAAAAAAGACTTGCATAGTCAGCAGGCTGAATTGATAAATTTGCTGGCATAAAATGCCATAAAGAATTTTCTGAATTAATTGGAGGTGGCAGGGCATTCAGCATTCAAATATATGATTCCTAGGAATGAAAACCTGCCATGGATTCTAGCTCTTTGGATAAAAGCCAAACTTTTATGCAAATCAACAAGGCATGAGCTGTACAAACTGCTTCACTGCATTCCTGCTGCCTGGTCTTGGTGACCAGTTCTCCAAGGGAAAGCTCCAGCAGTAGGGGCTGAAGCTCCTTTGTGGCAATGGCTCATGAGAGCAAAGTGGAGTATTTCTCTTTACACACTAGGACAAGGATTTTGCTTTGCAGGGTGCTCAGAATGACAGAACTGTAATTATACTCAGGTTTACTATGGATTATAGAAATTAAATGATGAAGACACATAGGTGTCTCAGAAGAAATGCAGACTGTGATCCCTGGTAGTGTCAAGAGCTTGGTGTTTGTCAATGGAGGGTTAAGCAGTGCTGTCCTGAGCTGATACCCTTTCATTCTCTAGCTGGTCACTATGCTGTTTTTACTGGAATACAGTTCTTCATTTCCAGGCTATTAAAAAGAAGTGATTTGTAAAAATAAATATATAAATAAAAATGTGCAAATGTGAGGTTCACATTTAGTTGGAATATTGGTTTGGTTGCACTTGAAGCCTTCCTCTTGCATACATTCTGTCCTACAGTATGACTAGTGCAACCACAGAGGGCTAAGTCTGAGTGCTTGACATTCTCAGCAAAAGTGAATTCATAAATTGTATGCATTATCAGTATTTGTATAAACTGGGTTTTACACTTGAGTGTGTTTCTGAGTGTATTTCCTAATCATTAAAGTTCTTGGGACCATCTAATCCAACCTTCTCCATAGCAGGGCCAATTTCTACACTGAGTTCAGTATCTTGCAACTGAAGCAGACAGCATCTTTTTTTTATAGACATCCTGACATGATTTAAAAGCCCCAAGTGTCACAGCATATTCCAGGACTAGCAATCCCACTGGTTAATTACTCACAGTGTTAAAAATGTGTGTCTTGTTTTCAGTGTGAATTTTCCTTAGTTCAGCTTCCAAGATCTGTGTCTTTGAATGTGCAATGTGAAACTTCTTGTTGTTTATTTCTTATATAGCTTGTCTGCACAAGGAAAGGAAATTATTCTCTGCAACTGACAAGTAGGATGGACAGAAGGGTATTAGTATTCTTTCTTCTTCCTCCATTTGGAAAATAAGTATACACTTAGGAGAAATTCAGTGTTTTTAGCATTACTTCATACAAGTTTTCCTATATGCTCTTCACTGAATGGGAATATTATATATAAACGATATGCACAATGTGAAGAACTTTGAGGTGAAAGGCCAATGTCTGCTCCTAGTATGGCAGCAGTTTCTTCTTCCTCCGTTTTGTGCTAGTATTTATTTCATTGGCCTCCCTGATTAACTTCATCCATTGTTTCTGGATTGTCTCGCCACCACCAATCTTCTGATTATTGCCAAGGCTTAGTAGTTTCTGGAGTGATATTATACAGCTTGTCTGGGAAATCTCAATGCAGATGGAAGCTGGCTGCTATATGTGTTNCAGTATTAGCAATTTTTTCAAACAGGAAAAACCCAGATTTACTAAGCTCATCTCTGTTTGTGAGTGACACAGTCAGAGTTTACCCTAATTTTTTTTGGTAGATAGTTCTAAGACAGTGGACAGAGAAAGCTTGAGGACATTCAAGGTACACACTGTGATTGGGAAAAAAATGGTGGCTACTTAAAATAATGGAGTTTAAAATTAAGAATTGCCAGAATACTTTGGAAAGTGCTTCTGGACACTATGAAAGTATATGCTGAGAGTCTGTGAAATGGTTCCTTCTTGGGAAAGAATCTCTGGAAAATATCACAGCAGTGTCTTTATCATCCCTCCCTATCACTGCCCACCATGGGCTACAATGGAGCTAAGAGGATGAGGGGAAAAAGAAGAAGAGTTAGGAGGGGAGGAAAGGCAGGAACAGCAGCTTTAATACAAAGGTTCTTCTAGAAGAATATGTATGGTTATTGCAAGGTGTAATCTACATCCTTAAAGGGAAGCATGGTGCTATAAAACTTTTCTGCAATACTGTTCCGGCAATTCCAAAATGAGGGAATAAAAAAATCCAAACCAAAAAGAGAGAAAAGAAGGGAAAACAAAAGAGGAAAAATTTGAGGACACAGAAATGGAAGGAGGTGAACCAGTCATTCCCCACTGCATATTCTCCATCTGAGCCCATGAATATGCAAGTGAATATCTGAACAAACATTACCACTGACAGAGATTCCCTTCCACAGCATATTTTTGTTGCCATACATATGAATAATTACATTAGTAAGGCAGAAAGTCTGGTTCCCATATTTTACATGCATCTATATTTTATCTATGGCTATGCTTTGCACTCTAATTATATGGTGTTGGAAGCATCCATTTGTCTTGTTTCTTTCCAGTGAACAACATTTTTTTTTCCCAGCTGACCCAATGACTGAAAAAAATTGGAGCAAGAATAAAAAGTGACAGCTCAAGCTAAGTCTGGACAGGAAGGAGGCAAAAGGAAAGCATTTCAGTGAAGAGACAGAGTTCGGGTCATCTGCCATCTGCTAGACCTCATTTAATTGTATAACTGCAGAGCAGCAATCACTTTCCTCTGTCTAATCTCCCTTCACTTTCTCTTCCTGTAAGCCTCATGCCTAAAATAGGTAGATACTGAGATGAAATGACAAGACACTCTTCCCCAGCTGGGGGGAACATGGCACAAGCACATGGTTCTAGCACTCTCTGTGACTTTGGTGTTTGGCTCGAGTCAGGGTGCCAAGGCTGCACCTAGCCTTTGAGTATCCAGGGATCAATGTCTTGTAACAGCATCTAGATCTTTCACTGGTACATTTGTCATCAGCCCTCTCCCAGCTGACATATTTAAGTTGAAAACTCCTGAGAATCTGGCAGAGCATGCATATCCTGGGCTACTCAGTTTTGCAAGTCTCACCAATCCCACACTGAGGTCAGGATAAGCACTTGTCAATTTTTTTAACTCAGAGCAAACCCATTTTTGCAGATACTAGATTAATTCACTACTGAGCAGAAGGCCAGAACTGTAGTACTTAAATGTCATTTATGCCTTATCTGAAGATTTTAATGGGACTTATTTGGTATATGATCTTGGTCTGGCCTTGGCACAAGGGTTATTTTCACCCGAAATGAACTACTGAGGGGCTGACAACATCCTTTGGAAGACAACCAGCAAGAAGTCATTACTCATGGGATAGCTGTGAACTCCAGGAGAGTTACAGAAATATTTCCTTCTTAGGCAGAAAGCAGTGTCATATAAAGGAACGAACTCAAGTGCTGGGTTTACTGGCAAAGCTAAGATAGCAAGACTAACTGGAAAGTGTTTGCTTCCACTCAATAAGAAACATCCTAATAGTTTTGAATAGTGTTGCCTTAAGTATAAATTATTTTCACAAACCATTAATGTCAAGATGATGAAATTGTACCATCCTATAGAGCACATCTATTTACAGAATGGATGTGTTCTGTACCAACAAGAATCATAGAATCATTTAGGTTGTAAAAGACCTTTAAGGTCATCAAGTCCAGCTGCTTACCCAGCACTACCAAATCCCATCACTAAACCATGTCCCTAATGCCTCGTTACAAGTCCTCTAAATTCCTCCAGGGATGATGATTCTACCACTTCTCTGGGCTGTTTGTTCCAATGTTTGACAACCTCAGCTCTTCACCTTGTCAATCCTCATACAATTGGCCTCAGACATTGATCCAACCTGTCCAGATTCCTCGGCAGAGGCTTCCTACCTCCAGCAGACCAACACTCCCACCGTCATCAAGCTCTGGACAATCCAACCACTCTCTAACACACAGGGCTACCCCACCATCTCTCCTTCTTGCCTATCCCCACATCCACTGTAGATCCATTACAACACTCCAGCTGTGTGAATCAACCCACACTGTTGCCATGATGGCGATTTCTGTCATACTTTTCCTGCTGCACCTTGGTTTCCAGCTCCTCCTTTTGGTTGCCTCTGCCACACACACACACTGGTGTAGATGCACTTCAGCTGGGCTATTGATCCTGCCAATCTTTTAAGGGGTGAAGCCTTAATTTCTATATGATCATTCCTAGGCACTTCCTGTTGTTTTTAACACATCAGTAACCCTCACATCTCTGCTGCTAAGGATGGTTTAAAAGGAAAATTTATTAGATGAGTATTTTTAAACTGTGTTCTCCAGTCCTGTGCATTTGATTGTCATCATCTAAAGCCAAAACAGCCTCTGGGTACTACTTTTTTAGCAATTCAGAAGATTTATCCATCTCTTGCTGTGCTGTATACCCTCCTTTGAGTAAGCACAGAGCACTGAAACTTTCTTTTAAGAAGAGAGGGAGGAGCAGGAAAGATTAAAGGTACTCATATGCTTCTTACATAAAATTTGAGGAGCTGATGAAAAGCAATTTGATTAAAATATGATTGAAATGGTGTTTTGTGGCATGCCTCAGGCTGATATTTTCCAATGACATAGGTGCATGGGGGAGAAGGGGAGAGATTGATGGTCAATATTTCTGGGGTTCTTTTTTTCCACAAGATTAATACCCAATCTTGCAAGCTGCCCAGCAGGGAAGTCTCATGGGACTAGTAGGGCACTGCTACAGTGACAGAGTCCCTTTGCTGCAGTCGGTTAAGACAGCAGCGCTGAATTTGCATCCCTGGGTGACAATGTTTGTAGTCAATTAGAAACCTTACATTTTCCCTTACATTAGGGCTGCTCTACATAACCCTTGGAACATAAAATGTATTTTAAGTGAGTGTAAGTGTAACTTATCACCATTAAAAAGCAGGTTTGCATTGTACAGCAGTTTAAAGCCTTGGGGTAAGTGAGAATCTGGATTTCCAATGTGTAAATTATGGTCAGTTTGAAAATTAATTGAAGATTTTTGTACTTTGTAGGGCTACCACTAAGCCAGCCTATGTTATTTACACCTAATTCAATATTGCAGTTATATTAATTAGAGCTCCTTAAACTGTATGGTAATCTCCAGTTTTCAGTAATTTGCTTTGAAAATGTTTTGGAATTTTACAAACATGCATTCAGAGATCAGATTGTTCTGTCATCTTTTATCCATTCTAAAGTTTCTCAGAAAAGACATAGTACAGGAGGTCAGTTTGGAAAACACTTTCTAGTCCATTGTTCTTTTTCATATTCACTATGCCTCTTTAAATAATACATCACAAGACACTTTACATTCTGAGTGTTTTGGCAACTAAATCAAAGTTTTCAGTGTTTGTTCCTTGAGTATCAACTTATTGTGATTAATTATCTCACTCTTAGCACCAGTTATGGTCTGTTACCACTGAGCCCTCAGCTGGCACTGATGGCACTTGAATAAATCATTTACTCCAGGATGTGTTCCACGCATGTTACCTTTAAAGTGGCAGGGATTTAATCTATACTGTTTTCAGGCCATAAAGTCAGCAAAACTAAATAATAAATCATGGCATCTCTATGAAAACAAATAAGGCTTACTCTTGCAAAAGTAATTACAGACATTCCTCTTTGTTCTTGTGTCTCTGTCATCAGCATTACTCCTGAAAAAGGAGGCAGAAAAGCATCCTGGGTATTAAACACCCTGGGTATCATGTCTTACTTCAGGATCTGTTCAGCTGCTTCTGTCACTAGTAGTTTTCAATAACACACCAGAGGTAAATCAGCTATATATTGAGACTTATAATACAAAATTAATATATGTATTGTTATTTTGCTGTTCCCGTTTCCTTCAAATATTGTTCCTTTCTCTCAACAGGCATTGGTCTTTCAAGATGTTTGCTGCTGCAAGAACATCTTTAAAATGCAGTGAGCTTTCCTTCTATTCCTTTCTTATATTTTCTGGAAGATTTTAATATTCACTGGGGTAACATCCTAAAGCCCCCTGCAAAATCTGTATTCTGTAGACTCCCATTAAACGCAGTGTCTAATTAACAACCAAAGCCTGCAGGATGAACTCCCTGGGAGCAAATGACTAATTCTTGATAGCAGGACTGCGTTTTTACGCTGTTGCCAACATCTTGAGAACAGTTCGATGCTGGAAGCTGCTCCCAAGGGTCCGTCCTTTCCGTCTCTCCCCGTATTGGCACAGGCAGAGGCTCGGGGACGGGCGCACCAGCAGGGGGAGATGAGGGGATGTCTTTCCACTTCTGGGAACCTTGGCACTGTTGCCTGCCTTCAGATACAGCTTCTTGGATTTTTCTACAGTAACACGTTTTCACTGCACAAACTTGCAGTGCGTAATTAAAGCAATAATTTTAAACACATTTAGGCAAATCAGTGCAGTGTTCTACTGGATACATAAATTGAGTTAAACCTGCTGCTTGCACCAGTAAATTTATAGGGACAAGCTACTCCTGCAGATCAAGTTTAAAGTCAATGAATGTTTAAGCACACTGTTGGGCTTTGCCTGGGCTACTGGCCCTGCAGCTGGATGCAATAGGGCAACTGGGACTGTGGCCCAGCTGTGCAGGAGCTAAAGCTTGGCTAATTTCCTCTAAGAGCAGATGTGTCAGGCAACTCCACCAGTTGTTTTTGGCAGCCTGCAGTGCCATTTGGCTGTAGTTTTGCTTCTGACTCTTTTGCCTTTCATTCTTGTTTGCTTAGTCTTGATTCCTGGTTCCTGCTTCCTTTGTGTTATGCTCCTATACCTCACCTTGTCCCAGTCCTGACTTGACGTACAATAGGGACTCTGGTTCTCAAACACCTGGCTCTGTGACTTTCTGACAATGCTTTTCATTTTGAGATGATTGAAAACATCCCTGGTGTTTTGATTTATTCTTATGCTGGCTTCACTCCTATCCAAACTCAATTCTTATCTGGTCCTCACCTTTGGGCTTACTAGAGTAGTCTGATGAAAGTACGTGCCTCTTAGGCAATCTGAAACTTCAGTGGAGGAAACTTGTGTTAGGCTGCTTCTCAGCAGGATTGGAATGGGGACAGATATGGAAGTCCTTTGCATGATTTCTCTTGAGTGTCTGCATGCTGTGAGGGATTAGAGGCCTGACTTGTGGATCAGTTTTGCACCAGAGGCTTAATCTGAATGCAAATATTAATTTGCAGCCTTAGATGACCACAGTTATGCTTCTTTTATATTGAAACCTGTTATAAGCAGGCCAGTTTTGGCATGGGGTAAACGATTTCCAGGGCTCAAGGTTATTTTCTCTCACTTATGTTCCTCTCCTTTATTATTTGTTGACTTTTCAAATGTCAGTCAAGCTCTGTATAATTGTTAATGGCACTAGTTGTTACTGTTTTCCATATTGATTCAGCATCTTGGAATTAGTAGCTAACCTTTCTCTCTTCTGTATTCCAGATGCCATTGCTTGCATTTTATTGCAATAATAAATAATTTTGGTATCATCCATTCCATGACTCTCTCTATAGAATTATCTATTTAGCTTTGCTTTCTAAACCAGGCACAGTATCATTAACAGTGCGTATAAATTCTGCTAAAAGCTTCAGGACAAAATCCAGAACCTGCATAATTAACCAAGCCAAAAGCCCAACAGATGAATGCTGGGAAAAACATGCAAAGCTCCAGAGAGGCTGATGATCAACAGGCTAAGGACCCATATGGATCCATGAAGGCCATGTGGGAAGAAAGTAGAGGATACATTTAGTGATGAGTTATGTGTCTGTGTTTTGCCACCTGAACTTTCCATCTCCTTTATATAACCAGAAAGCATTTTAGTGATACAAAGAATTTACTTGCTACAGACCCTTTGGCCCTTTATCTATCTTTCTCTTGTGTACTGAGGTAGAACAAGAGGGGGAAAGCTATTGTCAAAAAAATCCTCCAACAGTGCCCCTTGATGGCAATCCAAATTGCTATGTGGTCCTTTGTAAAGGCTCTCTACACTGGGATGGGTTTTCTCTCTTGGACATGATGGAACCAAACGACTTGTGGAGTACTGATAAATCATATATTATATACTATATGACACTTGGTATCAAATTTATTTTAGTTACATTTAGGCGAATCTAGTTTTTTTGAGAGTTTTAGGTGCTTGTTGTCACTGTTGTGACTGTGAGCTGTAACAGAAAGTTTAGTTCCCTTGGGAGCATCTCCTCAAGACATACTATCAACACTAACTAGTATGTAGTGCTTTTAATCTTGTAGACAATGAAGTTATAAAGGATAAGGCTTAGGCAATAGATATAGACACACAGATGTTGAGAATCTCAGTAGTTTTTATATTAAAGGGAAATAAACCAAAGCAATTGCATATCTCTCTTGAAAGAAAAAAACAAGAAAATCATTAGTTAAGGCAGCACCAATATCCAGACTAACCTTATTGCACATATTTTCCATTCAGCCATCATAGTACTTAAGGGCCCTTGCTAATTCCTCTTTACTTCCAAGATACTGTCAAACTTACATTTATTACATGTGAAACCAGAACTTCCAGAGGCTAACAATAATGCAGGAAGGACAGACTCCCCATAGCTAGAACAGTATTTCTCTAATAAAGATTAAAATTTTAAGCACTATCTCATGCAATCCATACTTTAAAACAGTATCTTAATTGGTTGAGTCAGTGGGCAAAAGTATCACTACATGTCTATAAAATAATCCTCACCTTGCTGCTGAAATAGAGTCAAGACAACTTGATTACCAGTTTTTCATGGGATCTGTGATACATTTTGAAATCCCTCAGTCTGTGTGTCTTTATGAAAGTCTGGCTTAAAATTACTGGCTTCTCATTGTATGGGTATTTATTCCTCCTTCCATTTCAGCTGGATGCTGCTACTTTCCAGAGCTGCTAAAAGAATTGTCATGTCTTAGCTATGATGGGAAAGAATTGTTTATCTGAGGCAAAGAGGTAGGTATTAACTTATTCCAGACTTGAAAAGAATCTCCCCCCCAGCTCTCACAGAGCTTGTCCTCAAAATCAGTAACCAGGAGTGACTGCTCTTTGGAAGATCAGAGCTTCCAATGCATCGTGCTGGGCTTCTATTCTACTAGGGGATGAAATGACTAACAATGCTACTAGGGATTGGTGATGCAAGAGGTCAAATGTGTTAGAATTTTCCCAGAATCCACTGACTATGTTCTTTTCATTCAAAGATTTGATCTTCATATTCTCCTCCTGCTGTTAAATGAGAAAAAGGAATCTAATAGATTTCCAGATCCCATGAAAAAGAAATCCTTTAGTGACCAAGGAGTGTGAGAAAAACCTGAAGGACCACCTTTATGGATGGATTTGAAGGACAGATTTAAGTCATAAGGAATACTATACAACCTTTACTACTAAAATAAATCTGAAACAGGGTATCACTATAGTTTGTTACCATTATCAGAGAACAAAGGGGATGTTCCCTGATTTCTCTCTCTCTTCCCTTCCCTCCATCACAGCAAGGATAAGGATTTTGCTGCTGAAACAAGTTATGGGGTTAAGATTTCACCACAGCATGACAGAGTATTAGGAGGTCTTACATCTGTGATCTGAATCTTGACTGTGTCATACCTTGAAGAAGTGGCATGGTACATGGTATTTGGCTGTGGTACTGACCTTTGTCTTTTGAAAGCTCATCTGAATGCTCCTAAAGAAGAGATGACTTGAAATCGGGATTCTGCCTTGGAAAGGAAGACTGAAAATGTTCAACAGATGAATAATCAAGACCCTCCACAAGACAAAATGCAAGAACTTTATGTAGCCTGGATGGCATATTATAATTGAAAACTGTAAGAAAATGAAAACTGTTTTAAATAAAAAGAACTCCTATATAGCCTTCAGAATTAATATAAACACGATGGAGTTGTGACACTGGATATCCTTATGTAAGCAGCAGCAACAATGATATTTTCTTGTTAAAAAAATCAGAGCTCAACTCTTGTCCCATGATTAACGGGGGAGCAAATGTGAACTTGAGAGATCCAGTGTCTCTGTTATTCCAGCCTATGAAGACAAATCCAGTGACTCATGCAAAGAGACTGCAGTCACAGAAGAACGGATCCAAACTGGTCCTCCACACCTCATGAAGCTGGGGCCCAAAAATGTGTAGGAAATACTGGCCATGCTGCATTCCTCACATGCTGCCTCCCCTTCCGTGTCCAAGCACCAAGTGCCGCCGGGCAGTGCTTCCCAGCAGCGGGGGTGAAGATGCAGGGGTTTTTTCTGTTCAGATTCTTCTGTGCACTTCATGCTTCATGAAGCATGCCTACCATGTGGGGAGATGTGTGCTTACTTGTCATGGACTTCAGGATTTTTCTGGGCATGTAGAAGACACCCTCGCTTGAGCCCTAGCTCCGTTTCACATTCTGGCGTTACCACTGCAATAGGAATCTCAGATGGCAACTTTATTATCCAGCTAGTCCATGCTCCTGGGACAAGAGGATGGTCACAGCACATGGAGTTCACCACAATTGTTGGAACAAGCTGAGAACTCATGCTGTTCTACTAAATGTCAGTCACATACAATGTCTTCCCATGCCCAGAGAAAATACCACAAGGACAGCCAACAAAATGTCCCCTAAAAATGTCAGGCAAATCAAATCAGAGAGTATGTGTCACAACTGCCATCTTATATTCTTGATGGCTTTCTAAAGCAATAGTTTCTGCTAAGCAAGTAACTTGTGCATCACCCCAGAGGGAAATGAGAAGCTGGGTTAGGTGTCTGTAGATTCTTGGCTCATCTACAGAGAATTTATTCAACAACAATTCTGTAAACATCCCTCTTCCAGAACAGGTGTGCCCTATTTTCCTCTTTAATTAAAAGTCATGGTGTTAAACTAAACCGGAACAGCCCAGCCTTATTCTGAAAATTAGTCACGAAATTAGTCAGGAATAGCTCCTCCTGAACAACATGTATAAACAAGCCCATAACAATATTTATGTTGTCTGGGATGGTGGAGGACACCTTCACAGATGTAAATTACTTTCCAATCCTCTAAGAAACACGAAGCAAGAGTTGATGTCTTCCAGCTGGGGGCGGCGAACACTTCTCACCCGTGCTCGGCCATTCCGTTTGTGCTCGCAGGCCCATTTGAGGGGCAGGTGGTGCCCCAGCATCGAGGCAGAGCTCTGCAGGCTGCGCCAGCCCATGCCCCGCGTTGGCGTGTGCCAGGTCCGCTGGACAGGACACACAGCTAGGGGCGACGGGTGTATTTTCCTTTATCAGAGGGGATGGATCACGAACCTCCCGGCTCAAGGATGCTTTTAAGAGGATTCCCGGCTGGCGCAGCCCCGGTTACGCGCATGCCGGTACTTGGGTGTCACTTCTGCGGGGACGCCCCAGCTCGGGGCGGACACCCCGCGGGGCAGGCGCTGGGGCGGCCGGGCACGTAGGGGCGGCAGCGGGGCACGGCTCCCGGCGCGCAGCCGCCGCCCGCGTGAGCGGCAG
>VZTB01014648.1:0-237447 GCA_013397245.1 Thryothorus ludovicianus | reverse complement strand
CGCTGCTGGGGGACCGGTTGCTCCCGCAGGGCCGCCCCCGCGGCACCCGCGGCGGGGATGCCGGGCGAGGGGGAGCGCGCCGTGGGCGCGGGCCGCGGGCGCTGTGGGCGGCGGCGAAGGCTGCTTCCTCCTCCTTCCCTTCTCCTCCTCCTCCTCCATCGCCGTCCCTTGCTGACGGCCCGGCCTGCTCGGGTGTGAAGTTGTGCAGCGGCCGTACCGTGGCCGTGCTCCCGCGTGTGCGCGCAGATGTGCGTGAGGGTGCTCGGCACAAACGCGTGTGCGGCTCCATGATTTTTTCTCTGTTTCGGAGGTGCTCGTGTGCTGCCGGCCTCGGCCGTATAAACAAACGAGAGTTTGGGTTGACAACACGCTGTGCCCCGCTGTACGGACCAAGGTTTTATTTTCTGGGGTGATGCCTGATGTAAATTGCACATGTGCATTTCTCGCTGTGTAGGAAGTGCACGTGTATTTAGTGGTCTGGGCTTTTTGTTTGTTTTTTGTTTGTTTCTTTCCTTCTGCGCTGGGCACACAGCCAAATGTACCCAGCTCTAGTGTATTTCACCCAGTTAAGTCATAAACCCGCATGCTACGGTGAACAGCACAAATCCCAGGTGCAGCATGCATGTGTCCAGGTCCTGGGAAGTTAGAAATGGAAAGGGCCTTGGAATACACACAATTCTGTATTTACATGAGTGTATGTTGGAATGAAACACTCAGTGTAAATATTATTTGGGAAGATGTGTTATTTATGATTTTGTGTTTATATTTACATTTACCTTCTTATGTCTTTTCCTCTCACTTAATATTATGCCCCTCCAAAGGAAATTGTAGATATTCAGTTATTGTAAGGAATGTAATGGCAAGAATTTTTAGCAAATCACTTGTAAATTCACCTTTACCTTGTAATATCTGGAATATTTACAATTTAAGTTTCAGTCTGTTATATCACACCAAGAGTAGACTTCAAATCCTGTGTTTAGCTCATACTTGTCTCCTGTAGAAACAACAAATGACCATCCTATTAGGAGAACTTTATGATTATGGGGTATCTCATTTTTATTTTTAATTTCTTTAGTCTGCTTGGTCCTAGTACACGGCCAAACATCCTGATCTTTGCTATGGCAGAACTTCCTTTGGCTTAAGACAATGATTGTCATGAATAGGCATTATTTCAGTATTTACAAAACCTTCAGTGCTTTCAACTTATCTAAATGTGTTTTGTCAGGATTTGCTCTTTGCATTTTTCACACATGTAAATGTCTCAAACATCTAATACCACTATAAGACAACTTAGCAGTATGTGTAGTTAAATACTTTTATAATGCAACTCAGAGAGAAAATAACTTGATTAAACTGAGTTCCAGTCTTGATCAAAAAGAACATAGATGCTGCTTGGGTGTCCATTGCCCCTGCTAACTGTTCATCTCATAATATCAATGTTTCAGTGTAGATGTGAAGATCTGCTTAACTGGTTCAGGCTTCTATTAAATATTGAAATCTTTTTAAGGTCTTAAAATAGCATCTGGAGAGTGTAGTAAACAGTAAACTGATTGGTAATAGGATTATTCTTTGCTGCATGATAGGCACTTCACACTGCCTTCATCTGGACATTAAGGAAATCAGGAAAAGAGCTGGTGGTAACAAAGGAAAGATCACTTTGTTGTTTCTGTCATATAGGACATGATTTTGTACCCTTTTGAGATGAACAACTGAGATGGGCTTGCAATGTTAAATTAATAAAGAATAATTAAATAAAAAGGTACATTGTGAGCACCTATATAAGTAGTTGGAGTCTTGCTATTTTAGAGAGAAAAAACAGATATTCTAACACTGGTAAGGTGTAACCTGAGAAGGCAAGTTAGTTAAGTTCTTTTAAGTTAGAATATTATATAAAACCTTACTTCAAAGAAATGCCTTTAACATGGATTTAACTCTAGATTAAAATTTTCCCTCTGCTTGCCTGTGTGGCATTTTTTTGTTTGATTTTGTTTTGTTGATTTTTTTTTTTTTAAACCATCTGTATTACTGGGTGTGTGAGAGGAGATGTTTCCTACTAGCACTAACTCTGAGCTGGCTGGTGAAAAATCCTGGCTTGGCACCGTTATGTAACGGTGGGATGGGCTTGGGGGGATTACAGTTCAGCAGCTTTGTGCAAATTGCTTGTGGCTGAGAGCTGCTTCTTCAGTGTTTTGTTGTGCGTTTGGTTTTGTTTTTTGCTTCTTGTGCTTAAAAAACTCAGATGTATGGAGAAGTGGAGTGTTTCCATAGGCGAGAATTTAATCTCACACTCATTTTGCTTTGCCTTTTGAATTGTCTGAACTCTGCTTACAGTGATTTGACTCAAAAATAAAACATGCTTCTGGGATGAGGGGGAAAAAGACTTGGGAGCCCCTAATGTTTTTAATGTCCTGGTCTTCTGGCTTTCTTATGCAGATATTATGCTGTTGTATGATGAGAAGTGTAAAGATGAAATTCAAGTTTTTGTGTCATGTTAAGTTTCTAGAAGCAAATTAACTCCCATTAAAGTTGACAAAACCATCTGTTTTGTTGAGCTAAGGGGAAAAGTAAAATTAATCCAGAGAATGCAGTTATGGTTTGAGGGATACTTTCAATTTACTCTGGTGCTCTCCTTGAGATTATATGTATGTTGTGATGCAAATTACACAGTTCATCTTTTCTCTGGATTTTGTCGGGCTGTAGAGGAGCAACACTGGTCTGTTGACTGAAATGTGATAAACTGTATGTTCAGGTGCATTCAGAAGTTGGTAGGGTCAAGGCTCAGGACTGCATACTGTTGCAGGAGGTCCTGGCTTGATGTCCTTATAAATTGAATTTCCTTGTCTTTTTGTTAGATGTATGGTGCAGCTTTCACTTGAACAGAGATGTCTTAAAAGTTTGTGTCCTTCTTCAGGACTGGGGAAGGTATTCCTTATCCATGCTGCTTCTGACTCCTGTGACTTGCCAGCCAGAGTGTGGGCTTGGTTGTTCTGGTGAAGGTAGGAATACCTGTCCAGGAAAAACTGGACTGAGGATAGTGGCTCAATCCACATGGCTCAGCAGCCTGATGTCAACAGCTTCTGCTCACTACTGACATTAGAAAGGTTTGAACCCCACCCGTGGGGAAGGAAAAGCTGTGTATCATGTTACTTGACCTCCTCAACTATTTAGTGTTGCATTAGTGCCTCTGAGGAATACTGCACTAAAGCAAAGTAATCCTAAATAAAAACTTTGCGAGTCAACTGGAGTAGTTGTGCAAAATCGTGAAGTCGAGATTTTTTGGATATCTTGCAGTTAGTTAGGTACGATAATTGTTTTGATTTTTTTTTTTTTCTGGGCAGGTCAGATGGTTGTATGCTTTTGTGGGGTTTTTTTTGTTTGTTTGTTTTGTGCTTTTTTCTTAGAAGTGGAGTTTTAATGAAATAATTCTGTCTCAGCTGTTTCGAGGGGCTGCAGCCATGGCTTGTGATCCTTGGTGTTGTCCTTTCCTCTTGTGTGTTGCATGGGGAGGTGTACGTAGTTATATCAGCAATTGACAGCACACAATAAAACCAGATACCACTCTCTGCTGTCTCTGAATTTCAAAGTGTGTCGTTGTTAATGCTCTCCTAAAGTGCAGGCTGACAGTTGTTTGTAATATAATATGAATGCCAGCTCACGATCGATATGTCGCCATCGGTGTTAATTTCAGATTTGTGAGAGGTAAAATTGCTGTCAATAATGGAAACTCTAAACTTCATTGCTGATTCCCATTAGTCCAGAGGGGCTTGTGCTCCAGACTGGAATCCAGCAGTGGTGAATTGCAGGAGCCTGCCTCTGTCTCCCTCTGAATTGAGTTCATTTTTTCCAGCACAGAGGTGTCCTGCAAGTGCTTCATTGTTTTTTGAGCAGTTGTGTTGACCTGAATGTCTGTAACGTTGGTGGATTTGGTATATATTTTGGTGTAAATTTGAGTATTGCTTATTTATGACAAGGACCAGGGTTACTTAAATAGCTATAACTGTCTAATACAGTAAAGGATGATATGCCTCTTTTTTGAGAGTGCTAAAGATTGTGTCTACCTGATCCCCATGAGGAAAAAGAAGCAATTGCTTTATAGCTGTTCCTGTTGGTATAGGAAAGCTGACTTCACTTTACTTTTAATTAACTTATTGTTGTAGCACTTAAGAATATACTATCTGCTTGAGGAAGACTGCGTCTGTGTTTAAGGTGTATTATTAACTAGAGAATCCACCCACAGCTATGCCAGGAAGGTGACACTGGTACAGCTGGGGATTGATTACCTTCTCTTCCCCATCCACTTTTACCTTCATTTGAAGGAATGGGTGTACATCCACCTCAGTTTTAGTAACCTCCATAGTTGCAAATCTCCTGGTACCTGTATGAGACAAGCTGTGTGAGAGGCACCTCAGAGCAGAGACCAATTGAATACACTTGGAGAGATATTACGGGTGTTTAGGAAAGAAAACAAGGTTGTTGTGTTACAGTGTTTTATATATATAACTGATGTGTTCTTACCTCACATCTAAAGTAAGTTAATACTTGTAAGACCAGTAGATTTTATCAACTAGATGACACTTAGGTGTTGCAGTCTTTGTGTGTTTTACATTGTGTAAACGTGTGTGTGTATGTAGTAAGTGTGTAATGCTTGTGAGGGATTATGAATGCGGTGCTGGGGAACTGAAACAAAACCAAAGTCCAGTCTTCGATGACTGTGTGTGGTAAAGCTGGTGATTTGTTTTGATTTATGAACTCACTGAACCTCTTAGTCATTAAGGTCATTTTGTAAATAAGCCCTTTAGTGAAATAAGTCTTTTGCTGTATAGGCATAGGGGGAAAATTGTGCACATGCTGAAGGGTGCCTTTTTCACAGAGTTATTGCTGCGCTGCATAGGTGGGAAGCTTTTCTCGTGCTCTGTATGATGAGAGTAGCTTGCTGAGTGTGCTGAGTTGTAGGACTGATATGAAGTGAGGCACAAAATTGCCTTGTTTGTGCATTAAAAACCTTTTGTACGCTTCTGAATTCCACATTGGCTAAAGCTGCCTTCTGTTGCCTGCTCTTTTTGACTCAGCCTCGCTAGGGAGCTGGTGCTTTTAATACCACTGTTGGTAATCTTGATAGAGGAGTTCATACTGGATGATATCAGCATTTAACTTAATTGGAAAATTTGAGCCAGTTGAGGTCATTTTCTATAGGGGGATGTTGTAGAGAACAGTTGTTTTCTCTATTATCCATACTCAAATTGAATGGTGTTTACTTCCATCACATGTATCCCACTTTAAGATAATATTTGTTGCATGGATGTGCTTGCATTTCAGTGCAGGTTGTGGCAGGAAGATCATGTGCAAAATATATTTAACTTTGATTATATAACTTGATACTTGAAATTATCTTTTTGTAGTTCTCGGCTTTTAGAACTCAGCACAGTGTTTTCTGTCTGGTATTTTATTTTCTATCAAAAGTAATTTTGGGTAATGTCAATAAATAAGTACCTGTAGCTTGGGTACTCCCAGCTCATCTTTCCTGTTTGTTTTCCAGTTTCTTCTGTTTTGTTGAGTGACTCCTACTTATAGTAGAAAAGCAGAACTATAAGTTAAATTTGGTACTCCATTTAAGTGTGAATATTAATTTATCTTTTGTTTCTTAGTGATATCGAAGCAGTTTATGGGGGGGGTTAGTTTCTTCTTCAAAGCTTCAAGGAATGTGGAAAAAAGTACTTCCTTAAAAGTATTTTAAGATGGAGAGGTACTGTTTAACACTTTGTGTAAGCATGCCATAAAAGAAGCCACAAGTTTCTGAAGTAAAAGCCACTTCAAATCATCTTCATGAAAAACTGCCTTCTTATATTCTTTTGTATGTGGTTTCATGAATCAAATATAGGCTATGGTTTCACAACGGTTCTTCAGCTGAACACTGAAATAATTTCCTGTTATGATAATCAGTTATTTACCTTGATTTTCCCCCATAAAAGATCATTTTTTTGTCTACTCAGTAATGGTGGAAAGTATCACCCCAGTTTTGAAAACTATTACACTGCATGTTCACCTAAGTGTGTCTCACCGAGTGATCTGCCACGTGGGTTGTAGATTGAGATGTATAATTGCTGGAGGTGGTACTCCAGGTACATACTTACTGTTTTCCTATAATTACTGAAGGAAGAGACTGGAGATCATATGTGGAAAATCAGGAGGATGTTAGCTGCTATGGTGATAAATTGTTCTTTTAAAGGTGAAAATTGGAACCAATTGCTCTTCCCCCTAGAAAGCTGCCACTGTTTAAATAACACCTCCAGAGTAGCACCTCCTTGCAGTCATCTATGTGTGTTTTAAACTGACTGGTATCTCTGTTTATGAGAGAGCTTAGGCATGGCAATGTTGATGTGGCAGCACTGAGGAGAACATGACTGTCTCAGGTAAGATTGGTTTAGGGTGCCAGCATCATCTCCAGCTAATTGCCAACTAACACCATTTAGTTTAGAGCTGGAGAGGAAAGGAAGCAGAGTGGAAAGGCACCACACATTAAAAAGGGTGGTTTTAATTAGAAGTTAGTTCTTGTGTGTCTTGGGGTGCTTGTGTCTAAGGTGTAGATAGCATCCTTTCCCTTTAGGGTGTATTTAACTGGTTTTTGAAAACACATAATTTAAAAATTGTCTATCACTCAAACTTATTTCTACTTGGAATTAAAAGCTGTGCTGAACTTCTGTTGCAGCTCCATTTTCTTCTCAGCAAGTTGGATTTTTAATACTTTCTCCCTCTCATGTTTCAAAATGCCCATTTCCTGTCTGTTCCTGTCCTGCATTTCTGAAAGCTCTTCTTTCCTTATTTCTGTTATGCTTATTTGCTAATTTCTAAATGTGGTGAGCAGCCTAATTGCTGCCTGGTAGATTTGGCTGACTTGGGTGCATATATTTAATGGAAGAAGTTCACAAAACACTGTATCTTTCCTTTTGGTGCATCTCTATGTGCCTGGGGATGCCTGTGAGAACAGGGGAAGTATATTCTGTCTCTTCCCAGACTTCTCTTGTAACTCTGCAGCCAGCTGCTGACTGTAGCTTTCTTTTCAGTGAATAGCTCCACTGTCAGTGTCCTGCTCCAGCTCTACCCAGCTTGTCACAGGAGGATGTCTCTATTCTGCAGCTCAGCTGCTGCTTGCGAGTTTCTTACCAGTTTATATTGAACCCTCCTAGTGTGACAGTTTCAACTAATGTGGTTTGCAAAACTAGCATGGACAGCAGCATGTTCTTGGTTAACTTGGAAGGGAGGTGGTATGGGCCCTAGAGCTTTGGTGCTTTTATAATCAGGCAAGGAAGTTAGTTAGCAATGAAAGGTAAGGCTTGGTGAAGTTGGTAATATTTGAGAAGAATCCTGAGATTCACCACAAATGAGTGAATTTTAAAACCCCTACCTTAAACTGTAGGCACAGAAGGTGCAGAACCTAGTCTTTATGGAGACTGTACCAAACCTTTGTGGAAAAGAAAGGGAAAAAACATGCTGAAAAAGGGTTGTGTAAAATCTTTTAAAAAAGGAGCAGCTATTTTTTCATCTTTCAGATCTGAGTTAATAAAATTAAGCTTTCAAAATTAATAAGTTCTGTAATGAGATTAAACACATACTAATGGAGACATATATTGGTATAACAGTATTCTGTCCTATATTTGTTTTCTTCATCCTGTCTTTTAGAGGAATTCAGCTTAGGCATTTTATTGCATCAGATTGCTGTTGGCCAAAATCCTCTGAATTATCTTGACTGTTGCACAATGTAGAGCTGATGGAATGAAGGAAAAAAAACCTCCAAAATTGTTGTAGAGCAAATTCTGCTACAATGTTTGTCTAATACTTCCTAATTGTGCAGACTTGATCTTTTTGTACAATGTTGCCATAAGAAAGGAAGTGAACTTTGAACTTCTGATTGGAATGGTGAAAATAACATGTGTTAATAATGGCTTGTGCAGATGTGATGCTACAGGGAATCTTATAACAGTCACTCTGGGCATTGTTCAATAGGCTTAATTAATAGAATCCAAACTACAGAGTTTTGGCCTCATGTAGTGTGTGATTAAATTTTTATTTTTAATTTAGACTTTCGTGAGTGTCTTTGAAGGTAGGGTGTACGTACAATTTTACTTTTTTATTATTAATTTGCTGATAGCGACAGATGAATAACTGTGTGGATGCATAAAGTTTCAGAGCTGTTTGTGTTTTGAAGTAACCATCATTTGGTGAGGAAAAGAGGCTCAGCTTCTAACTTGTTGTCTGTTGCTATATTTGGTTATAAGTGCAGGTTTAATAGTTATTTCTTTCTTTGGATTAGGAAGCTTCATTGTCATAGGTTTTTTGTTGCAGCTCTGTTTGTTACTTGTTACAGAGTCCCAGGCTGGTGCTGCGAAAATGGGTCAAAGCAGTGTATGTTTAAGTGGTCTTCTTTCTAAAGTATTTAGAATTTCTCTGGCAGTGTTTTTGTGTCTTAAAATGGTAAAATGACTTCTAGTTTTCCTCATGAATTATTGATTTTCTTGGTCACTATAGACAAGATAAAAATCAGTGCATGATTGTGATTTCTTTCTGATCTATAGCTCTATATGGATAATCTTGGGGGGGGAAGACACATGGCTAGAGAGGAACCTACAGTCTCATTTTCTTGAGAGAATTACATGAAATTACTTGAATTAGTATGTTTCAGGTTCTGTGGAGATTTTATGTGGGAATACATGCTTTACCCTAGCTTTTTCTCCATATGTCAAGGAGTAATACTCCATTAGAGAGAGTTTTATCTGAAAATTCTTTCTACATATATATGGATTTTTCTATTTTAACCTTTCTTTGCATTTATGTACTTGAATTTTTATGAAAAAATCTGATTCGGTTAGATGTATAGTTCAGTTAACAAAACAATTAAAAGCTTCTAGATGGTGACACCTACCCTGTTCTTGGCTCCAGAGAAAAGATGTTTCATCATCGCCTTTGAGCTTGAGACTTTTTGTCAGCACACCTCTTTTTAACAAAAAAAAAAAAAAAAATGAGCTATTTATTAGTTGAATTCTTTTTATTGCTGGAAAAGACAATTTTGATAATTTAATACCTGTTATTTACTATGATTTTTTAAAGTAGTTTAACATAATTGGCAATTTGAATAAAGAACCATTCATACAAAATGAATTTCCTATCCCCCCAAAACACTCAAAACCAACCCATGAACAGAAATTAAAAAATCAAATCAAATAGGTTTTAAATAATTTCTTAGTCTTTTTTCCACGATGCTTGCCAAGTTTCAGTTTGATGTAGATTACAATGGTCATACTGTGTTACAATCTTTTAAAAAGTCCAACTGGTCATTAGCTGCAATGACATGAACAGCTGTAGTATTTTATGACAACAGCTGGGAACAATCTAGTTCTCTTCAATAACTTTCTTTTGTTGTTTCTTTCATGCCATTTTTAAAATGAGAAAGCGAGATTATTGTATTTGTTCTCTATTTTACACCAGGGATTTCTTCATAGGCAGTGGTGGCAATTACGTATCAAAATACAGCATTGCTGTTTGTGACTTGGAACATTTCCCTGTGCAGGACCTGTTTCATAACCCGCTGAAATCTGTGGGAGTTGGAGTCTTTCATTAACTTGAGTAAACTGTGAATCAAGTTGTCATCCTTGGGTTTCTTATTTTGGCCTTCCTTTTTCAGTGCATGATTTCTCTTTGGTTTAAACTACTTTGTTATAGCTCATCTTTTACAGCATTAGCTCTTATTTTAAGAGTGAGCTTAGTGCCTTTCTACTTTGCAGTGCTCATTTACCAAGTGATTACCAAGTGAGGATGAACTTGTCTGTTTGTAGGTGGGTGGTTTGCCAGGAAAGTTTGCCTGACTATTGCTCTGACTTTAGAAATGTAGTCTAAAATGTTTTCTGTGTATGTGCATATGGTTGTTCTTTATTGTTGGAAAAACAAGTGGAAGGCTTTATGTATACATTTTCTTTCTATGTCCCTTTACAAAGGAGTTTTCTTCAGTAATTAACACGTTTGAGACGCCTTAAAGAAAATCTGTTTAACTTATTTTTCAGATATAATAGAGTAACTCTTAAAATCACACAAGTAGTACTAAAGATGTACATACCAGACAGGTGTGGGAGCACTATTTACTTCCCTGAGGAAGCTGCTGTCCTGTGTCACCTGAGTGGTGGTGTCTGTGATTACTAGAGGGGAGCCTCATGGCATAACGTATCGGGACTACAGATGAAGAGTTTGGGAAGAAGAAATGAAGAGCATGGTGGGCAAGGTGGTGTGTGTTCAGTGCAGTGCAGTGAAGTGTGTTGCTAAGGGAATTTTGAACTCAGGTGGTTTAGAAGTCTGAAGCAGAGAGTGATTTTGGTAGTGCTTTGCCTCACGAGCCCTCTTGGCTCAAGTGAGTATCCTGGAGGTGCCTGTGCCAGCAGGGCAGGAAGCTGGGGAACTTGACTCTCAACAAGCAGAGAACTGGCAAAGGCAGTTGGTGAAATTTTAAGTTAGTCATACACTCTGTGTGTATACCTCTAAGTTTGGTTTAGATTATCAGAGAATGAACTTTATGCATTTTTTTTTTTTTTAAAAAGTTTGCTGAGGTAAGGTGCTTATAGTTTCTGTTAATCCTAATAACTTTTAATCTGTCCTTATGTTATCAGTAACAAGGAGGGGAAAATGACTTTGAGATGCTGTGTTTGGAGCATCCTGAGATAAGGTTACTTTTGATAGTTGGAGGAAAGAAGTGAACTCAAAAAAATCCCATACTTGTACTACAAAGGGGGAAGAACCTGCCCTCATTTCAGCTGAGAGATCAATTTTAGCTTCTGGGCTGTTGACTGCCTCATCAGGTATGGTTTGATTTGTTTTTCTGGTTTTTTTTTCCCCCCTTTGTCATTTAATCTTCTGTTTTCCACAGGAAATAGTATATCCTTAATTTTTATGAATGATGTGTGAAAGTACCTTTCTCAGTCACTCTCAATAAAAAAGCACAACCTCTGAGAGCTTCACAGAAGCCCGGAACAGTTAAGGCTGGGAGGGACCTCTGGAGATCGTCTGGTCCAGCCCCAGCTCTCTCAGCCTTTCATCGTAGGAGAGATGCCTTGGTCGTGTAGGACATCTTTGTGGCACTTTGCTGGGCTCTTAGTGATTGGTCCATATCTCACAGTTTCTCTGTGACATGTGAAAGTATATGAAAGTTAATTTATACATACAGAGAGCTTGTACATTAGGGAATAGCATACTTTTATCCTTTTAACAAGGTACTGTTCTTTCCCTAGAGCTCTGAATCTCAGGTGACACTTACCTCACCTGTAAATACCATTTGTTTATGACAGAGAAGGTGAGGGATATTACTGTTGTTAATAGAAGTCTTAAATGTCTGTGGATTCTCTGTATGTTATTAACCTCACATATTGTATCCTATTGTGACAGGCAATATTTTGCTGTAGGTTATTTGTATAACCTTGGCTAAGTTCAGAAGTACTGCCCATCAGCAAGTTACTCTGCAGGTATCTGGTTATAATCCAGTTGCTGTGGCTTCTGAAAGTGTGTTAGACTCTTTGCCTTCACCCCTTGATTTATGGAGACACAGGTTTTATGGGTTGTCTTAGAGAATTTGCTGAGAGCCTTCTGAGCTGCATGAGGAGAATTGTTGCCAGCAGGTTGATAGAGGTGAATCCTCTCCTCAGCACTGGTGAGGCCATACCTGAAGTGTTGGATTCAGTTCTGGTCTCCCCAGTATGAGAAAAATATGGACATACTGGAACAAGTTCAGTGCTGGTGCACAGCGGTGGCCCTGGGACTGGGGCATCTTTCATTAGAAGAAATCCAAGAGAGCTGGGGCCACTGAGTGTGGAGAAGACAAGGCTCAGAGGGACCTTATCAGGATGTATAAAAGCTGGCTGTAGGAAATGGAGAAGGAGCAGGCAAGCTCTTTTCTGTAGTGCCCAATGATGGGGCAAGAGGTACCAGGCACTAACTGACAGCTCTCACAATATGTGAGTTTCTGCTTTTCAAACACTAGCAGAGGTTGTACAGAGGGATGGTGGAGTTCCATCCTTGGAGTCATTCAAAACCCATCTTGATGGGGCCCTGTGCAGCTGGCTCTAGCTGGCCCTGCTTGAGCAGAGGTATTGATTGGAGCAGCTGAGCAACAGCTTTCAACCTCAACCCTTCTGTGATCCCCTTTTACTCAGCTCTCTTAAATGGGTAATTAAAACACTTGATCAATTCAGAGACCTTTTGACCAAACGTGAAATACAGAATTCTCCCTTAAAAATGCAAAGTTATGTTTGCTAATAAGGTGTTCTACAGGAAGAATGCTTTGTGTGATTGAGAGTCCACCATATAAATAATTATCTTGGCATGGCAGCAAGATATGTTGCATTGGGAAGATATATATATATATTTGAGTTAATGCATCCATATGTAGCTAGTAGTGTTGCTGCCAAACTGTTTGCACAGATCACTCTTGAGAAGTTTCAGAACCTCCCGAGCATGTGCAGCTCTGGAGTTTGGCGTAGCTTGAAAGCAAGACAGATAGTATGACCACTGTACTTCACTTTGGACAACTGTAAGAAAAAGGGAAAGAAAGCTTCTATAAGAATCTTCCACAGTTACTGCTAGTGCTTCTAATATGACCAGGTCCATTTAATAAACACTGCCAGGAAGTAGTTTTCTTTCCCTAGGCCATGGTTCATCTGATTTTTTCATGCTGGCATGACAATTGAAATTGAGTGGGATGGCAATTGTCTTTCAGCTCTGATGCTATCTGGTATGTTTTTTCTTTGCTGCTTTCTCATGTTTGTTTCCTTATGAGGCCGAATGTTGCCCTTTAAACCTGACTAGGAAATAACCCGAATCTTGCATGTGTAAAACTAAAATCAAACTTGAGATAAGGGAATCTCTTGATGTGGGTAACAGAAAATGAAAATAAGCATCTGGAAAAGTTCAGAATATGACAAATTTGTGCTGTCTGCTTCAGAAAAGTTAGTAAAGCAACCATACCAGAAGTTTTGAGCAATTTCTGTAGGTTGCATCACCTTCATGGATAAGTAATCTGGATAATAGAGGTAATATCTTGTTTTGGAAGTGTAGCTTCCAGAGTTGTTCAGTTGACTAGATACATTTGAGAAAAAAGATGGACAGATAATGTAATTTAAAGCATGAACTGCCTTGATGTAGCACAAATCATAATATAAATTAAAATCTAAGGCAAACAAACTTTCTTCTTATGAAAGAAGTTTAAATGTATTTTTTCTCTTTGCAACACACTGAGCGATAACTGGGGAGAGGGCTTGCCAGTGCCTTTGACTTAATTTCATAATCTTTAATTTAATTATTTGTAATTAGAAAAATACAGTTCTGGAGAATTTGCTGGTTGCTCAAAGGCAAGTAGTGTTAAAGATTTACCCTCCCCCCCCCAAAAAAAAAGAAAGAAAAAGGTTTAACACAGGTATCACCTGGAGAGATGATCCTGGCAACTAAACTCAACAAAGGAGCTGAAGTGGTGCTTTGAATACATGGAAATGAAGAGCAGATGGGAAAGCCCAAGAAGCTGCAGGTGCTGTTAGCAGCATGTGTTCACCTACCTGAAGCATGAATGGCTGTTGCAGGGTATCTGTCTCGTTGTGCTGCAGCACATTTCTCTTGAAGTGGTTATGTCATCATCTCCTGCTCAGCTACAGCCGTGCAAAGAGAAGGCTTTTGTAGCACACTGGGCACCTCTCGTAGTTTTAGGTCACCAGAAGTTGTTTCTATGGATTATATTAATGAGAAGGTATTTGACCATGGAGGAAAGGTTAATGTATAGCTATTAAAATTACTATTTCTGATGGAAGATATGTGGTGCTGGGATTTGTTGTTGAGGATCTGCTGTATCCTGATGCTCTGTTAAGTTTCGCAAGATTAAAAGTGACTTTAGTTTGTGCCTTACTTTATCTGAGCAGATGATGCAAGCTGCTTCTAATAAATAATTTCATCATCAAATACTAACAAGCTACTATGGTTATATAAGACTTCAGGCAAAAATGAAGCCTTAATATAACAAAACTGGCAAAACTAAATCCTGCTTTCATCGTGATGCTCAAAAAATAAAGTGCTGTGGGAGGGCAGTGGATTCTTTCTGTGCCTTGCTGCAAGGCCAGGATTTCAACTGCCTCCCTAAAGGTTCAGCAGAAACATTTTCTGGCTTAAAAAGCAGGATTTATCTTTATTCAAAGATAACTGGTGGCAGTAATAATACTTTTTCTAATGTGTAGAGCAGCTGAATCAATGGTGAGATTAGATTGTCTATCTAGCCAGAGAATGCTACAAAATCCTTTCACAACTATATTTTAACTACAAAGTGAATTATTTTTGCCTGATTTTATGTTAATCCAGTACCATGGATTATTGTGGTGAAAACAGTTTCTTTCAAAGTGGGGTTTTTTATTTCCTCCTGTGCATCAATCTTCTAGAGAAACTACCTTTTTTAAAAAGTCTAAAAGAGCATTTATAAATAATAATCTATAAACATGGGAATAATTCATGGCAACTTTTTAACTGCTGGAGTCCTTGTTGAAAGCAGTATGTTGGGAATTTTTTGTCCTTTTTCCTGATTCCCCCTGCACCTTCTGGACATGAAAAAATCATATTTCTTGGCAAGTACCTGCTAAGCTTTATCAGATCTATTCTAAGTAAGGTGAATCTTCTGAAAGGTAGGGACCTCGGAAGGAACAGACTGGGTTAGCTCTGAAATACTCAGTGTTGTAGGAGGCTGGGAAAGCAACAGGTTGGATTTTTTACTGGTTCAGTATACAGTGACTGTCAGAAGGGGTGCTGCTTAAAGCCAGGGAAAAGTCATGAGAGGAGTTTAAATTACCTTTTGTTTTCTGCTTCAGCATCTATACATTTAAGTAATTCAAAGGAGAAAGGAGTATTAACCTTCAGTAGTGAGAAGTGCTGAGTATGATAAATGACCCAGAGAGGATAGTTAGTTATTTATTCGTGTTTGTGTATCTGCAGCACTGTAGAAGTCTGTGTAAAAGGTCTAATTTCTCTGCAAGGAAACCACCAGAAAAAAAGTCCATCTAGGCAATGTTTTGGTACACAGTAGGACTGTGTACTACCTCAGTATCCTGCAAGCATCTTCCTGATCAGCAGGTGCTCCTAAACTTTCCTGTAGAATTGGAAATGGAAAAAGCCTGGATGTTTGTGACTGGACAATAAATACAAGGCATGCTGCTAATTAGTTTGTGACAGAACAGTATCCCCTCTTTGTGTAAAGTGTGCCTATTTCTGGTTCACTAGCACTGCAGCAGGAGAGGAGTAAGTGAACCAGAAGCACTCTATAAGGGAAGGGTGAGTGTTAAAAGCTTTCTTCTTGAAACCCCACCAATTTCCTCTGTGTTTAACTTCCCATTCAGATAGGGAAATAGCTGTGGGTAGCTGTGTCGCCAGGCAGGTGTTGCAGAGGCAAAAACATTAATACTTTGTGCTATGTACTGAAAAGATTCAGAAGCTTTAGAAGACTTATTGCCTGCTTTCAATCCTGTAAGAGCCTTTGGTCACAAGTTACTAACTAATTCCTGAGTTAACCAAAATGAATGCCTTTTAAAAAGGATTATTAAAAAAAAAAAACCAGCTAAACCTAAGAAAGACAAACCCGTCTCCCCAAATCAGCAAACATCTTAGAAAAATTTATACATCTGTATGTGACTTTCTTTCTTCTTTCTCTTTGTAAGCAGATTTGGAGTCTCTGTAAAAAAAAAAAAAAGGATGTTTTCTTGCATTGGTGGCCTAACTGCTGTAAAACCTGTGTTAATATGGACTGTTTAATGTCATGTGTTTCTCCTCTACCAAGAAAAGGGTGATGACTGGAATGCATGTCATCAACTTCTGTAATCAAGGTACTTGAAATATTTACAAAACTGTGATTACAGTAAAGCTCCTTATGTACACATGCACTGTAGCTGCCTTATATATTTTGGCCTTTCAAGCTTACATCCTCATTTGTGTCTCCTAATCTTGTGTGGGGTTTGTTTGTTTTTTATCTAAGGTGCCCGGCAAAAATGAATAAAATATGAACTTCTTTATTTGCCATATAAGGTTTACCATGTGGGCACTTACAAAATATCCTAGTGAAATGAAACGGGAGAAAAGAGCAAAGTTTGAAGCATTTCACAGGCCAAAACCAAACACTCCAATGTCTACTGAAGCTGCCAAATTCTGGTTTAGGGGGCTGTCTGTCAAAAGTCTGAAACCTTTTCATGGATCCAGTGAATGGAATTGAGCAGCAGGGGAATAAATCCTGGAACAGATTTGCTAGAAAGGCCTCTCTTTGGAAGGACACCTGAAATGACCAGGACCAACCTACACGAAAGTACCCATACATATTACTTTCTGTATGTGTGAGATGCAGAGGAGTTTCAGGGCAAGACCTATTGGTCTGATGTGTTTTGTTTCTGTGTGTGCAAGAGCTATGACTAGCTGGTGCCATGCTTGGCTGAAAAAGCCAGACACTACTACTTCTTGTTCCAGATCCCGATAGTCAGTCCAGTGGGAAATAATAAGGTATCCCAGAATAATTACAGCTGTAGTATTTCCTGTCTGATGGGGAAAGTTCAAAGAAAACCTTCTAAAGCATGACTACAGACTCATTTAATTGAATCTCATATTCTAAACTGGGCACACCTGGACTGAGTCCATGGCATGAAACTGGAGAGGGCTTGGTGGCACTAATAGATGGTGTTCTCCTGTAACTGGATTGCCAGGCATCTGTTGCCTGTGCTGGAGGCATGACAGAATGTGCCCACCCAGGGGTAGTCAAAGAAACTTGGATTACTCCTTGCTGGGGAGCTTGTAGAATTTTTTATGCTGGTGCCTGTAGCTCCGAAATGAGGCTCTTGAAAGTGGTTTTGTTTTCCTGGCATGAGTGCAATAGCCACAGCAAGAGGATATGGATTTTTGCTTTATTATTAGACTGAAATTGTGGAATAAAGTCCTTTTTTCTGTTGGAATGAAGGGTGATCCTAGGTCTTATACTCTGTGCACCTGTGTAAAACATTTGTGTTTGACCTTTCCTTTTCTCATACAGTGTATAGTCTGTTTAAACTTGGGTGGTTTAATGTAACTTATACCCAAAAAAAGTGCCTTTTTTTTTTTCCTTGTCCCTCTTCCTATGGAAAAGGAAAGTGTTCACGCCTCACATTGAGGATGCTGATTGTTGTTGTTGAATTCAA
The DNA here is from genome assembly GCA_013397245.1 of Thryothorus ludovicianus. NCBI lineage: Eukaryota > Metazoa > Chordata > Aves > Passeriformes > Certhiidae > Thryothorus > Thryothorus ludovicianus. The sequence goes on along the minus strand of VZTB01014648.1, from coordinate 220,237 downwards.
TTCACGTTCTTTACGAAGAAAGGATGATGTATGAACAAGAAGTGAAAACAAACACTGTCAGAAAATCATGCCCTTGTGTGTGGATGTGTGGCCATGTAGCTTTTGTCTTCCATCAGAACCGAGGGTTTCTTTTTCACGCCTGGCTGACTGACGTGCTCTGCCCTGTTGGGCTGTGCAGTCTGTCTTCCCTAACAGGCTGTAACATTTTTTTTTAATCTCTTCTTAAGAATTTCTGATTATGCTGGCTTTTTCTTTTTAGGTGTACAATCCCCTCCCCTAAAGGTTGCTTTTTGTATGCTGACGTACATTAAGTACCTCAAGGTTTTCTCAAAGAATAGTGGAAGCAAGCCCACTAGTCCTCCCAGGAGAAAAGTGCAGTGAGGTCAGTGGTATTCCTTTTACTTCCCTTTCAGTTTTGTTCACTCCTATACCTTGTAAAACAGCCAGAAGATTTGTCACAAATCATGTTTATTTCTTCTTGAGCAGAATATATTCCAGTGTTGACTTTTATTTTCTTTACGATAAGTCTTCCAAAATCCGAGCAGCAGAGTCGCAAATGGCATTTTACTCTCTTCATTCGGAATCTAGTACCCCAATCTGTTACATCAATATTGCTCTCAGAGTAGTGCCACTTGGTATTACCTGTGTGGTGAAAGCTTTGGGTTTGACATGCATATATTTGTGTTCTTGTACAGTTTTGTCTTTTTCTTAACTTAGACGATATCTATTCCCTGCCGCTTCCCCTTGGGTGTAAGAAACACAATCTCTACAACTAGGATTCCAGAACAAAAGCAAGGTTTAATCTTTAGATGAGAGTATGAGTTGTTACTGTGGAGCCTCCAAATATAGTCAGCTGTCACCGTGTTTTCAGTAGCAAATCTCCTCTTCATCTTTTCTAGAGGAGTCACAGCTTCTTCTTTTTGTCTTTTTTTTTTAACTGGAATATTTGTTGCCTTTATTAACTTTATTCAAATTGTTATGGATGGAACATAGTGGAGCTGCCTGCAGAATAATATTTAAAAGTTTACAGTGAGCAAAGTTTAAGAGTCTGTTGCTTTTGCACCATCTTTTGTTTTTGATTCGTCTTCTCTCTGATATAACTTCACTGCAATCTAGAGTCTCTCTGGCATGGGGAAGTGTGTGAAAGGCCAAAATGCCTCATTCAGAAAATGACTCAGATGTGCAGTCATTTAACTCTCAAAAGGTTTTTTTGTGCCTTAAAACCAAGTGTACACTGCTCTGGTATATCCTCAGACCTGGAGGATGTTTATGGGCACGCAGCCAAATACGGATTATCCTGACCCTTGAAAACTGCTTGAATCCCAGTATAGTTTACAGTTGTTTTTATATAGGAATGATCAATTAAGACAAATACTCTTGGAAAAGCCTCTTGAAATTATAGAAAGAAGAGGTTTTATTTTCTCTATTACATACCTTCCTAAGGCAAAGTGATTATTCTTTAAGAATTGAATCTCCTGTGGTGATTTTTCTCCCCCAAGAAAATCTGTGTGGAATTAATCGAAGAGCTGTATATAGAGAATAAATTGCTTGCAATTTCTCAGAGAATGTATTGTTAAAAATTAAAAGCGCCATAAGTTCACAGCATTAGAGGGGGCTACAAAAGAAATAATTGTTCATGTTTTTACCTTGATCAGGTGGCAACAATTAAAAAAGTTGTTTTGCATTTCAAGTAGAAGTTGACATTGCTATTCATAAAGGCTTATGACTTGTGCATTTAATGCAAGAAGAAGGACGGAGATTTGTCCTGTCTCTTTGCAGAACAGCTTGTTCTGTGGGTTAGAGATCATGGCTTGCAGGGGGAGTGGTGGTGTCTGGAGAAGAGACCCTGTCCCACTTTAGCTTTTCTTCCACTTTTATCCCTTCCCTCTTCCCCTCCTCCCCTCCTCCCATCTTTCTTTTTTACTGAACTCTGTTGATTTGTGACATGATCCCAAAGACAAAGAAAACAAAGTGTGTTGAAAGGTTGGTGTTCTTTGAGATCTGGTGCCAGAAAGCTTTTGGAAAAATACCTAATTCTAGCAAGCACAGAAAATCACATCAAATATTATATGAGAGACTACTTCCATTTTGGTTGCTGCAAAACAGGAGAAAATTATATTCTTACAGTACTTTTCTAGCTGAAGTGAGCTGTCAGGAGAATCATCCTTATGGGGATATTTGCACACAGAAGTAAAAAAGACAGGTTCTGTAGTTCTGATTTGGGATTCCTTTTATATATATGTCACTTTTAAATTATTGTTGGTTTTTTACAAAAACCAACTTTCCATCTAAACTCAAGTAGCTGAAAAGAAGCTGAAGGGGATATTTAGGGATGTATGTAGAACTTTTTCAGTATCTCACACTGCAGCAGTATTCCTAAGCCTCCCCCTACTGGACTAGACATGAGCAGAAATGGACCACTCTCTTCAGTCTTGTCTAATAAAGTACTTGCTTCAGCTGTATGGAGGCTGTTTGGCTTTTAATTCAACTGATGTCAGAGCCAGTGAAGGCTGTCAGGTGGTTGCATATCTGCAAGAAGCAGTGGTTTGGCTGCTGAGTGTGCAGAGCAGTCACAAGGGCGGGTGGCTTAGCACAGCCCTTGTGGCTCACCTGGACTTTGTGCAAGAAAACCTCTCTGGGGGAGGGTGACAAGTTTGTGCCTGAGCCCGCTAACTGAAGTGACAAGTGCAGTCATTTCTCTCTTTCCCCCTCCCCCTTTTTAATTTTTTTTTTTTCAATTGCTGATGCAGGTTTGCAGTATGACTGAAGAGCCAGTGACTGCACACATTGGCCGTGGTGTTCTCTGTACCAGAGTCAGTCCTTTCTAAATGTATCAGATAAGCAAAACAGTTTATAAAGGGCTGAGTAAATTCACTTAAAGATTGGTAAATACTGTTTGCCTTATCTCTGTTAACCTAAACAGTTTCTGTAAATGGCTGCTGGTAAATGATCTTCACTAAGTTCTATGAAAAGAAAGTATTTAGTTTTAGATTAGTTCAAGAGGCCAACAGGAATTTACTTGTCTGTGATAGTAAGTTCTCAAATAAATCACAAATTCATATATGGGTGGTCTTGAGACAATCTATAAATGTCGTAGGAATCTTAAATTCAAAGACCAAGTTTTCTTTTAGTTTTTTGATTCTTAAATGGTTATTTTTCCCAGAATTACGTAATTTGGTGTTTTATGGAAGTTATTACCAGTACCTAAAAAAGTTGTATGCACTCTAAATGATTAGAAGAACAATTTTGGTGTAGTGTTTTTGTAAACATGTGCAAGAGGCTGGAGTTTGAGACTTTGTTGTTTTGTAGAAGTGGAGTTGGACTAAAATGCTTTTTCCTGCTGATATCCCATTTTCTATTCCATGGTCAGCTGAAAGATAATTAAGAGGCATAGTATCCTGTCTGTGAGGGAGGTACAACCCTTGAAATTTTCTTGCAAAGCTTAGAAGATGACCTGTTTCTCAGGGTCTTGCCTAAAGCTAAGTGCAAAATGCTGGTTTTGTAACTTAATGATGTGGTTTTGGTACTGGTGTTAGATCTTATTCATCTTATGATGTCTTGCTGATTAATATAAAAGTTGCAGTTCTTTTTAAGCTTTGTCATCTTCTTGCTTTAACTTGGTGTAATATAAAGTACTAGGAACATCTCCAACATTTATTTTCTGTTGATCTGTGAAATGCTTTTCTGCCACCTGTCCTTCTGGTGGGTATGGAGAGTGACTGCCCAGGGTTTCTCAGTACTAAATACCAGTAGCCTCTTCTTGCCAAGGGTGTTTTGGTTGTTGTTCCCCTCCATTTGAGAGCAGGACTTGCTGCTCGTGGTCTGATTCCTTGTGTAGTCTCCCACCACCCAGACAGGGCAGCTTCAGCATTTCTGGTTGTTGCTGTGATTCCTGTAACATAATACAGGTCAGGAGACTCTCATCTCATGTTAGAAGGGACCTGTGACCCTCTGCATGGTGTAGGATTCTTTAAAGCCTCTGTGCCAGTTGAAAATGTTTTTCTTTCTGTAGAAAGAGGAAAGAGAGAAGCTGAGGGTCTTCTGCTTTTTGCTTCCCAATGTGAAGCTCATTAGCTGATTGCTAAAACTTAGAATGAGTCCATCCTTGATGCAAGGAACAAGTATAACTATTTAACCAACTGAATAACTAACTAAAGTAATTGTTAAATATCTATTCTAAAATGAAGAATCATAAGACCATTTTTTAGAACACCTGATCCCACGTCTGAAAATTGTCAAGTGCAGCTATGGATGTGCTTGTCTCTTTTTGTTGACTTTTGCATATTTGAAAAACTGCAGTAACTTCTTTAAAAAGGCTTCATCACGTTGAGCATTTCAGCTGTTTAAATGACCACATGCAGTATATGAACTATAATATTCTCCAAAGACGAAGTGTAACAAAGAAGTCACGTGCATTTTTTAAAATGGGCAGAGGAGGAAGTAGACTTGCTGTATTGCCTTTTAAATAGAATATTCTGTACATTTTGGGTTCATACAGAAATCTTTTTCCTATATGGAAACTCCTGAACTGATGCAGAGCTGCCCTTCTACTGGAACATTTGTCAATGTGTAGGGACATTTCCTTGCAAATCTCATTGCCGGTGTTGTTGTAGCAGAACTTTTTTTTGGCGGTGTTCAGAGCATAGGCTCCTGTGACTTTAAAATATGATCCTTACTGTTTATGGGTGCAACACTGAGAATGAGGCCACTGTAAATAGATCCAAATCCATATTTGTGGGTGGGACCATGTGAGGTTTTGTGGTGTTTTTTTAATCCGATGTCTTGAGACAAGCAGCTGCAGTGCCTCTAACGTCACTCAAAGGGCTGCAAAATTGAATTAATCAGACACGCTTCTTTGACTGATATTTAGAAACTAATAGCATGCCTGTCTCTGTCCATGGTCAGCTGAATTTCACCCAGCTGAAAATCCCACTGCTGTTCTCTGTTCATAGTGGAGAAAGCTGAGCCACTGGCCAGACCTTTGCCTGTTTACCTTCTGCAGTGATTTCTGTCTTCCCTGGGGAAGGCTTTCCTGCTCACTAAGGGGTAAATTATTTGGGCCCTGTGTTTGTAGGAATCTTCTGTAATCTTGGGCATCCTGACTTCGTGGTTAGAGCATGGAAGACTATAGATTCTTTCCATCCATCTCTCTTTTTTGGGACCAAATAATCCAGGCTGAACAGAAGTTACATTTGGCCCGATTATTTGTGCCTCATTAGGATTGTCATTTTTTAAAAAATACAGAATCTCTACATGTCATTCATATGTTGGAAATGTAGCCAGGGAACTCCAAAGCAGAAGAACCAAAAATGAAACTAGCTGTTCGCAAGAGAAAGAAAAACACTGTTTTTCTGCTGGAAGTACAGTGCTGGGAAAACTTCTCGTAGTCTCTGTAGATGAATCAGCAGTGCTGTCAGCCAGGAGGGCTACGCATGTCCTGGGGTACATCAGGCATAGCATCGCTGTCCTGCTCTGCACTGGGGTGGTTTTAGGCACCACAATATAAGAAAGACATTAAGCTGTTAGAGAGTGTGCAAAGGAGGGTAATGAGGCTGGTGAATGTGTGGAGGGGAAACCTTATGAAGAGCAGCTGAGGTCACTTGGTTTTGCTCAGCCTGGAGGGGCCTGAGAGGACACCACATTGCTGTCTTCATCAATCTCATGAGGGAAAGCAGAGAACCAGGTACTCTTGTGACCAGTGACAGGACCCAAGGGCATGTTTGGATATCAGGAGGAGGTTTTTCACCCAGTGGCTGGGCACTGGGACAGGCTGCCCAGGGAAGCGTTTGGTGCAGCAAGCCTCTCTGAGTTCAAGGAGTGTTTGGACAGTGCTCTTAAGCACATGGTGTGATTCTTTGGGTGTTCTATGCATGGCCAGGAGTTGGACTTGATCCTGATGGGTCCCTTCCAACTTAGCATATTCTATGATTTTAGTCACTGACTCTGTCCTTTAAAGTTCAGAAAAAATAAATTAATTACAGTACTTGAATATCTACAGATGCAGTATGACTATATTTCACATAATATTCTAAAGTCTTCCAGGTTCCCTGTGGTAATATATTAGCTCTTTTTCTTGACATTATATATGAAGCTTGGAAGACATGAATCTGATGGGTAAAAGATCTTTACTCCTTATTTTCCATCAAATTGTTTAAAGATCCTTTGGAGTCTGCTAACTGCAAAACAGAAACAAATATTTATCCCATGGTAATGTAGCATCAATTACATGTACAATGTGCTGTAACCTTCCAAACTAGCATGAAAAGCACAAAACTTTTGAAAGGCTGGAGGGTGCATGACAGGTGTGGGATAGTGACCACCTTCCTCTGCATCCCTATGCTTCCTGCCAGTGTGGCAGTGGGGTGGAAAGCTCCCCCCAGGATGGTGCAGTGTCTCTTGAGTACTATCCAACTGCTCCCAGGCATCTCCCACCCTTCTCTGGACACTGTGCTCTGGTGCCTGGCCAGGTACTTGGGGTCATGAGGTCAGAAGACAGAAACACTTGCCACACCTGGGTTGTTTGGATGATGCCTCGGTAGATTTCCTTGCACATTTTTCTTTTAAATGTGGAGATATCTGCCTGGGTCACAGATTGGAAAGTATGCTGTGTTTCTTGGTACGTGGCTTTGTGTCTTCTCGAGCTGTGGCTGTGTGGCTGGAATTATGGTATGGAAGTAAGAGGGAGGGAGAGTTGCTGCCATGCAGCTGTGCCCCAAGGGGGTGAGCAGCACAGTGACAGTGGTGTGTCGTTCTGCACTGCAGGTGCCTCCTGCTGGCTATTTTCTTGAGGATATTTTCAGCTGCCTGACCCATTGAACATTTTCTGTCAGCCTTTCAGATAAATGCAGATGCTAACGTGCTCTCAGAGCAGTTTTGGATGTTATTAGTTACACATTTGTGAAAGCCTTCTCCTTGATAAATTTTTATTATGTGTGTTTCACAACTGGGGTGTAAAGCCCAGACTCTCCCTCAAGCCTGAGGGAGCCTTGGCATGAAGCATGTAACAGTTGAAAAACTTGTCTTGATCCAAGTAAAGGGGTTTCATTTCTTTTCAGATGGCTGAATGGTGTCTCTCACTTTAAAAGTAAAATCTGAATAATTAATGCAATTAGTCGTTGACAAAAAGAAACAGCGGTCTTGGAATTTTTGTGAGGTGGCTGCTTTCAACAATAAAAAATAAAATTATAGAAACTGAGAATAGAAAATGTATTTAAACTCTAAGCATGCTTTTATTAGATGGTTTTTCTTTTTTTTGCACATGGACTTCCAAACCTTGTTAAACAGAGGCATAGTGATATAAAATAGAAACCATTGAAAAGGAAGACCAGTGTTCATGTGTTTCCTGTTTTATCATTATTTTATGTTTAACTTGTCAGTGGCAAGATTCACATGACCTAAAACATCCTTTTGAAGCAAATTTGCCAACTTGTATGACTGTGCTTATTTGTTCTGCATTTTGAAGAATGCAGAACATTTTGCATGAAAAGGCTTACTTTTATTATGATACATGATATTGTGAATTATCAAATACTGCTTTATTTTACCTCACAAGAAATTAAGTATGGATGACCTCAACTTAGTTAGTAGTAGATGATCCTTGTGCTTTTGTACTTTTTGGTATTTAACTTAAAGAAAAAACATGTTTGACTGAAGTGTAAGAAATTTCTTTTTTTGTATGAATAAATAAGGATTTAATTGCTCCCCTAAGGAACAGTTTATACATGTATGCCTCCTTTTGGAATGTAACAAATACATTACTGTTCTCCCTTGGTCAGTCTTGCATGAAACAGGAAAAAGAAATGCAAAGCTTTTGCTTTTCTTCAAACTATAAAATTACAACACTACATAAAAATTGTTTAAAATACTAGTGTGGCTTGTAAGTTAGATTTTCGGTTTTGGAGACCTGTTTGGGAAGCTTCCAAAACTACAGAGAAAGTTTAGTGGTAAGGTAGAAGAATGAGATGAATTGTGCCTGGACTCATCCAAAATGGTGGGATCAAGGTAGCTTCCCACGTCCACATATGTGTTGCAGTTACACCATGACTCCATCTCAGGAGGAGAAATTATGGCCAGCGTATTTTTCCCTCTGCCAGGCTCTCTTCTGTTGTGTTTTCCAACGAGAGGAAGCTTGTGTGTGGTGTCTGGCAGGCTGCCTGGGTGCAGTGCAGCCTTGCCCTGGCCAGAGCTGCTGGATCCTGGGTGGGCTGCAGAAGGCACCTGCAGCTGGGCTCCTCAGAGCTCTCCTGATTCAAGAGGAGATGCTTGAGTGTATCCCATGCATAAAATTCAGGATTGTGAGGGTATTCACAGATCAAGTTTTGAGCTATGAGAAGGGATATTATTAATGATCTTGTTTTAAACCCAGAAGCAAATCTGAGGGGTTGTAGAATTAAGAAATGGTGCCAATAATGGGCATTGGAAGAAAGAACTGAGTATTTGTGTGCCAAACAGAGCAACAGGAAGAGAAGCATGGCTCCTGAAAAACCTGGCACTTCTCCTGCTGAAGTGATCTGTATAATGTTACAGTTGACTGCTGATGCTACAGAATTTTGATAGATTAAACTGTAGTTTGTTTATATGGATTTTTCTCCAAGGTTCTGTGATTTAAGTTGAAGATGTAGGTCTTTATTAAATAAAATTTTGATCTCTGTTGACAAAGCTAAAGCTTGCATAGTTTTCTGGCTGAAGTATAGTTGCTCTTTTGCTTAAACAGTAAGTGAGGGGTTTTTTTGTATACCTTTGCAAACATGAAATAGTTCCTCAGTCTTGTCTTCTGATCTACATAGGTGTGTTTCTGCTTTATTTGAAGCACATGGATCATTTAGTATACTTTTATTATCTGTGTCTTTTATGTGCTTGAGGAAGATATGTAGTTTTTGGTTTTTCTGCACTTATGGGAGCACATGGTTTTGGAAGTGTTGTCTTACATCTGAAGACTTAGCAAGGAGTCTCCAGCTTGTGTAGCTAGATTCATTGCTTAAATAGTGATTTATTTCTTATTTTTTTGATTCCTGCTTAATTGCATACTTTTGGCAATGACTATGTTCTTTAGGATGGCAAATATGATTGTAAAAATAGGCCCTGTTCAAACTCTGGCCACCAAAATAATGTGAGCATTTAAAACTCAGTCTACAAACTGTGAGAGGAAAGAAGCATTCATGGAAATGAGATGACATTTTACAGTTTGGTTGAAGCAGATGCCAGAGAACTGATTTCTTTTGAATGCCTGGATGATGACAGGCAATGCTTCAGTCCACTGAGAAATCAGTCTGAAATGTTGAGCTAGGCTCGGTTGTTTGCTCTCAGACTATTAAGTTAATTCCTGGAGGAGGCTGGCTTAAGTTGTTTACTAGTCGATATTCTCAGTATTCATCATCCATTTATCGCTGTCAAAGAGGATAATTTGAGTATTTTTGGAAGATGAAGCGGGAAGGGATTATAAACAGTTAGGAGGACAGATTTAGAATTTCATATGATGAATTGGAAAAATGGTTTGAAATCAATGAGGTGAAATTTAATAAAGACAACTGTAAACTGTGATGCTTAGGAGAAATCAAATGCACAGATATAAATGGGCTAGGCAGCACACTGGCCAGGAAGGACCCAGGAATCACAGCGGCTTTGCAAACTGAACTTGTCAGAGGTGGTGTGCATTACACTGAGATTTCATTAGGGCTGTGTAAGTGATGATACATGCCAGATAAATGGCAGAAGAGTAATTATTCTTTTGTGCTTAGCAGTGTGCTTTTAGCCTCTGGTTTAGACTTATAATTAAAGGAGGATGTGGTAGATAAAGGGGCAGGGTCTCGATGCCAACAAGGCTTGGACATGAGATTTGAAAAACTCAGCCTTTAGGGAATATGTGAAGGCTTAGAGATTGTTTAGCCTAGAAATCAAAAAAGTTTCAGAATATCTGAATCTTCAATGATACAAAAAGATGGTGTAAGAAAGATACAGATCAACTATTCTGTATTATTCATTTCTGCTGAAGTTTAAATTATTTTAATTTGCTTTGGTGGAACTTTAGATTACACAAGATTGTGAAACAGCTGTAATTGGAAAATTTCAATCTGAAAAAAGTACTCCAGAGGTTTACAAGAGCTAGATGAAACTGACACCATGGCAAAGATACCCAAATAAAAGCTGGCATAATAGGGAATCCCCTTGGTCCCCTTGCCATGGTGTACAGCATGGAAATGGAAGTCACAGCTGGACTCTGAAAGCAACAGAGCAGCAAGTTAACCCTGCTGAGAGCCTGTCAGCTCAGCCTTAGCTCTACACTGATGTAGCCAGGGATATCTGCTTCTGTTCATGCAGCTGCCTGCAATGCTTCTGCAGAGAAATTACGCTGTTGTGTGGTAGAGATGGTCTAAAGATGGCAGAGTGTGCAGGGGCTGGTATTAGTCAGGATTTCTCAGCTTCTTCTAGTCCATATCTAATTTTTACTATTGAAAATTCTTGGCTTATTATAGTATGTGGTTCTTGGAGTGGGAAGATTCTTCGTGCCTCACTTGTTCTCTGCAGTGTTTTAAGGGTGAGTTACAGCTCTCAAGGTGGGAAGAACAGGCTCGGATGATTGCCAGGGGCTGTCACTAGCCAGCTCAGAAGCAGGTAAAGTAACAAAGCAGGCTGTAGTGTGCGCATCTGAGTCAACACAGGGTTAGCTGCTCAGCTGGGTACCTTTGCCTACAGGAGGCTCTGTGCTACAAGAGCTAAATTGGCTCTTGTACCTGAGCTAATGCACTGAGAAGTGGCCTGGGAGTCTCTGCAGCCGTGACCTACCTGAGTCTTGGGCATGTTCCCCAGCCCCGTGGTACAGGGAAAAGCAGTCTGTCCTCTGCCCTGTGTTTGGCAGGACTACTCGTTTGGAGCCAGCCTGACAGTGTTAATGACTGTGTTTGGAGAAGTGCTAGGATGTAGCTAGAGTTAGAATGTTTTTTCTTTTCCTGTCCTAATCTATCCAGCTGCACAGAGCACTGGACTTGGAGAAATGGTTTACTTGCTTTTTGATATGACTTGTAGTAGGGTCTGCTTGTACTGATCAATGAGAGCGATCCTACAGATCCTAATGACACTTTTGGTTTTTAAATATGATATTTTGAAATGGATATCTGGACACTTGCACAAAAATGGAGAAATGAGATTTTTTGCAGAAAAGGAAATGAATACTTTTAGAAGACATGGAACTTCTAGTTTGAGGCATGCTTGAGATTGACTTTTGAGCTCAGTGAAGTTGATTTCAATTTAGGTGCTATTGCAAATGAGAAGAATGCTTATTTTGGTAAATTGAGATGGGACGATTAATCTGAGCCTTCTGTGAAATTTCTTCTTGCGGGGAGGGAAGTACATATGAGTGAAATTACGTTTATACTCTGATTATGTAATTTGCAGGGGCAAAAATTTTAAAACTCTAATATTTATGTAAGTTTGTCACTTTGTGATAGTCCCAGTGCTACAAACATGAAATTCCCACCTCTGTTACTTTATTTTAGTCAAATGAAAGCATACAAACCCAAAATGTTGACTTTCAACATTGAGGACATTTACCATTTCATGCTCAGGGAGATCAAATTAAAGTGTCAGGTACAGAAGGAACATGTTCTGGATAATTTACAGGAGATGCCTATTTTATTTTAGCACAGTATAATTTCTAGGCTGCTGCTGTTAATTCTTTACTCAGGCCCTTCTTGTGGAGAAGGGAGCATTTACTTTGGAAAACCTTGTTCATTTGGCAGCTGGACCTGGTGGTATTCAGACTGCATGACTTCTGGCATGAAACGAAGACTAGTCTTAATCCCCACATTTTCTCTTCATTGTGGTATCTGTATCTCAGCTCCAGATCTGAGATACAACACTTGATGTAGTTGCCTCTTCAGTGTGTTCCAGGATTTCACTGAAATTCCACTTCATTGCTCAGATCAAAATTAATAATGTAAAGGTTTTCCCAGGTAGGCTTAGATCTGTTTTGTGGCAGTCGTTGAGATGCAGATTAAATGTTAAAATGGCAGTGCTCTTCTAATGAGCTCTTTCAGAGCACTTTGTCAGCAGTGAGGCTGGTTTCACTTAAACTGACGCCTTCATTTAGCAGCTTGCATTAGCCTAGTCTGTTTTAATTTCATTTCCTTTCTTTTCAGAATACAGAAGTTTCTCATGCAGTTTTTCTCCAGTGAAAATATCTTTGTTAATTAACTAGCATCACTGTGAGGGTTCCCTTTGCTTCTGGTCACTTCTTTTTTTCTTCACTGTGTGAAAGTATTAGCTTCACTGTTTGCCATAGTATAGTAATGTTTTTTCAGAAAAACTCAAATATTTAGACAGCTGTTTCCTTTAGTCAGTACAGCACTGAAGAGGATATTTTTACTACCCTGACACTGCGCTCTTAAGCTAACTCATTAATTCGTTTGGCTTGTTTTGCCAATTCTTTTCTAAGACAATTGGTTTATGGTAGTCTGTTCTCTTATTTATGACACTTTCTGCTCCCACAAGGTGCAGCAGATATTTCATCAAGGGATTTGGCAAGTGTAATATTAAATGGTGTCAGAGATGAACTTGACTTCCCTGAAAACCTGAAGTAATGATTTTCTGTGTTGTAAATTCAGGCTTCAAAAATATTTTATATGCATTTGACATAGGCTTGTTGCACTAAAATGAGACCACTTTTCTCTTGCCAAGCTAGGCAGAGCTCTGCATGGGTTTCTGCACACCAGCACTTGTGAAAATCCCCCTAAACCACTCTGAGCACTTCTCACCTTAGGTGAAAGGCATGTGTTACTTACCATCTGATAGGCTTGTATGTACCAGCAGGGCCTGCTCCTTTAGCAGGATGTAAATATACTACTTAGATGTCACATGCCTTGATACACTGATTTAAACTTGGTGCTTGAGACACTGTGTTTTCAATGTATATTTTAGAGGCTTAAATATCTGAGGACCTGCCTGGTTGAAGTTTGCTGGAGTTCTTAGTGAGTGGTGTTTGCTTTCAGTCCCTCTTTGAATATCACATACTTAAAAAGATTTATAATCACCAAAACAGTTGCATAGGAGGGCTTTTAAACCTGTAATTCTATGTAGCTCTCTGCAGAATGTCTTCCAGGCTTTCTGCATTACTAAAATTTTATATATTTTGAGAGAAATTTTCCCACATTTACAGTTCTATAGAACTTTTGAAATACTCTTTAAGACATGCAGAGCTAGTGTTTGAAATGTATGCCATGCTGGGAAAACAGTACAGAACTCTCCTAAACGAGGCTTTTCAGATTACAGCTTTGTGTTTTGAGGTTGTGAAGCATGGAGTGATGCTTCTCAGTCTGCAATATCCCTGTTTGTTAGAGATTGTTCTGAATAGCAGATTCGTATGACAGAAGTGCATTTGTGAATATAACCTTCTGTACGTTCATATTGCTTCTGTTTCTGGGATCATTTTAGGAACAGTGGCAAATTCAGATAATGGATTTTTCAGAGTTATCACATAGCAAAGGTGTTCTCCCAGAGGTTCTCTTCTTTTCGTAAGAATTTTAACTATTGATGTTCAAAGGTTAAGAATGGTATCTTTTAAAATGTGAGATTTTTTTGGTTTTATTTTTGTTTTTACGTCTTCCTCATTTCTTGTTTTCCTCACAATTCCCTAGCTAACCTTGTTTTCACGAGATAACTATTTATAGCCAATATCTCTGTTATTGAGAGGACTGAGCTGGCAGGGCTTGAGGGGGATTCCAGGAGGTGACATCATCTCATCTGCACAGCAGTCTCCTGCTGGCATGGCAAGAAGGGAAAACCCCTTCACTACAGCTGAGATGAGAGAGCTTGTAAAATGCCTTTTATAGAAAATATGTGCAAAGATGTAGTCTTCTTGCTGCCTGAAGAGGTAGCGTCTCAAAACTCTTGTAGCAGACTTGGTCTTGAATTTTTAAACTGTCCACACACTCTTTTCTGTCCTGAAGACTCTTTTGTATTTCTTTTCAAGTAGAACTTAAAAGCTTTTTGTAACAAATGGAAGAGAGAAGATATTTTAATTTCCTTGTTTTCCAAGTGGATGGCACCTGAGAAGTTTCATTCTGACAATAAATGTATCTTCAGGTGCAAGTATGGCAAAGGGTAGGATGTGTGTTTTATTGTGCCTTGGTCCTCTTGGATACTCAGCATCTCTCCTTTTGCATATCCAGTGATTAGATAGAATCATTAGGGGAAGTGAGTGTACATGAAGCCCATATGTAGCTGTTTGCCACCTATATTTTTTTTTATATGAGGAAGAAAAAGGCTTTCTATAGAGGGAAAAAGAAAATCAACATTTTTTCCTAATCGTGATATGTAATAAATTTTTTTTTGACAAGAGGTAATTTTCAGGGAAAGTACAAGTACCTGAGGAGGAAGGATAAGCTACATTGTCCTATTTTGCACATAAAGATTTGGAGTGGACAAATCCATGGACATTTTATTTTTTCAAAGAATGATTCTATCCCCTAAATGGTGTGGGATACAGATTTCTGCATTTGATGTTTGCCTTTGTTGCAGCCCTGAGCCCAGGTAGCAGAGCTGAGCAGTGAGACAGTGATCACCCAACAAAAGCGGCATTTGGGCACTCCAGAATGATTTTTAATTTGCAGAATGGCAGGGCTGGAGCAGCAGCTGAGGAGTTACTGAACTTGACCAACTGTATCCTCAATTCACTTGCCTGTGTGCTGGAACATTTGAATTCCAATCCACCTTCCTGTTTGTCGTCCCACAGTGGTCCAACAATCTCAGGTTTAAGGTAGTTATTTCTCTAGATATACTGGTTATGATTCAGTTTAGGGACAAAACTGTAGCTAAAACACAGAGAAAAGAAGTTTTTTTTTAAATAACATACCTACAGTGACTTGTGCATTTCAGAAATGCAGGTGAGGAAAAAGTAGTTTAGGAGATGTACTTTTTAAAAAAAACCAAACTATTCGTTTTTCTGATTGATGTGGCAACATTTACTGTTGCTGTCAGGATCAGAAGAGTATAGATATTTATCAAATGGAGAAGTATTTAAGCAGTTACTTGAAATAGCAAGTGTGACTTCCCTGTGTGGTTCCGTTTTGAGGCACAAAGTGATCTAGAGGAAAAAAAAGTTTCTTGTTAGGATGTGTTTTTAAACTTGAAAATACTGGTTGTGTTAGTTTTTATTTGTTTTGAAAAACGATGTATTCTTGTATGTTGATTTAGCAGATGGCTAAAGGCGGGCAGGGGGAGAGGTGGTCAGCGCTGCACCTGGAGCGCTCCTGCAGCTGCTGTCTTTCCCTTATAAAACCAAGGGGGAAAAAAAGCAGATTTCTTGGCTGAATAATGCACAGAGGTTTTCTGAAGGCAAAAAGATTTCAGTCTCAGCTGTCGGAAACTGATCCTGAGATAGGATTGATAATGTACTCTTGTGTGAGAAGCTTGAACCCGGTCGCAGGTGACAGCTGACCTACTTAGTCCGGCCGTGTGCAGAAGCAGTGGCCAGCCCCGGTGCCCGACAGGGACACAGAGCCGCCCCATGGGGACCCTGCCCTGGCCGCCTGCCCTACGAGAAATCATCTGTCTCCAGTGTAATTAGTGGCGGTGTTCAAACCAGCACGCTGGCAACAGTTCCGTGCTTTTAATAAAAGCCCGTACCCAAGGGAGGAGAGATAAAAGGGACGCCGTTCGCAAAATGCCTGTGTGGTTTAAACTCGTGCAAGGGAAAGGTGTCTGCTGACTGGAAGTTGGCCGAATCTGCTGTGTAGATTATATCACTTAACACAGTGATTTGCATATCCTTAAAAAAGTATTTTTTAATGTCAGAATAAAAAAGCCTCACTTTTAAACTCTTCAAAATAAGATTTACTTGTGTAAGGTGAAGTCTGTATTCAGGCTCTTTTGCTTCCAGTCATGATTAACTCTTGTCTCTTAACTTGCTGATTGCTTCAATGAATGTATTAATTCCCATAAATGTTAGCATAGCTTTATCACTCTGGGATTCTAATTTACTTGTTTCCAGAATTACAGGGGGAGGGAGACAGAAGGACCAAGTAAGCACATCAGTAGGAGTTTCATTTATTGCTACTTGTATGCTGACCTTTTAAGTCAAGTGAAATTGTAAATGTGTTGCATGCCTTGCACTCTGGCTACCATCCGGAGGAGGGAAAACAATTAATTCCTCTTCATCTCACTGGCCATGAGTGCTTGGAGCTGAGTGCTTTCTTCAGCCAGGGCCATTAGTCATACTGTGCACCCCAGTCCTTTGCTTTGTGAGGAAACTGATGTTTTTATGAACCTTAAAATAATGGGAATAATGGGCCATGTACAGTGCAGTTTCTTGGATTTTTTTTCACTTAGGCTTTTATCCTGTATCTCCAAGAAGAGGTACAGAATGAAAGAGAGAAGAGACAAATGTAAATGCCCAGAGCACAGCTTTTATTGGTGCAAATTCCAGCATTCCCCTGCTGGGACCTGAAAATGTGTGGAAACCAGGTAATTATGCTTTCTGACAAAACAGAGGTGTCTCTTTATGCATCTTGTCTATTTTAAGCATAGACCCTTAATATATATATTCTTTTGATCTGAAATACTTGTTTCTTTGAAAAAACTTCAGCTAGTGGCCCTTTTGTCCTTGACAATTTCATGGAGTCAAAATTTTCTGGGTTTGACCAACTTGAAAAAAATGTACGGCTGAAGACAAACATTTGTCAATTGTGCTAAATATTTTCAACATGCTTTAAAGGTGGCTCTTCATTGTAGCTGCTTTGGTTAATGAATGCATTGTGTAATGTAAAGCAGCTCATGTTGGTGTTGAGATGCAAGCTGCTGGTCTGGACTCCTGAATTCATGGCATGACATACTAATTTATGACTGTTCAAAGTGTAGATGCCAAGTAGTTTGGAGATAATATGCAGGAGGACTTAAAGTTTCCACTTATTGAAGCAATTGTGTTTTGTTGTTGTTGGTTTGTGGTTTTTTGTGTGTTTTGTTTTCTGGTTGTTTGATTTCTTTGAGTGAAGTTAAAACCAGAATAAAACAGATTTTAAGGTTCAGTTTACCTTTAAAATTAAGGTTGCATTTCCATTGGCGTATCAATTTTGGTGTGAAAGTTAATAGTTTTCTTTTAATTTAAAACAAACCTCTCTATGTTGTATTAAGACACCAGGTTCTGATTTTATGGAAGTCTCCCAGAAGCTGCCATTTTTGTCCATGGAAGCTGAATATCATGTGTAATATCCAGTGTGTATATCTGTGGGAGCTATGGTGGAATCTTCAAATGAGCAAGGCTGTCGCACTCTCATCATTCACATCTCTAATACCCCATTTCACATTGACATTATGTAATGAGGCCTCTGCAGCTCTGAATTCAGTGTTTGCCTTCTCCAAATTCCTTGTACATGGTGCAGCATTGAAAAACTGTAAGCTGTCAAATTGTTATATCTTGACATGATTTTTCAACCTCCTTCTCATCTGATTCCTTGAAAAAGTAAGAAAAAGTGTTTTTTCTGTGGAGCTGTTGGTTTTGATTATGAAATTGCATTATGTGAGCACTGTTAATAGTACTAAGTAAGCTTTTAGCTATTAACATATCATCTGCAATCTGAAATACAGTAGTTAACTTCTGACCCTCAGATGTATTTGTAGCATTGAAATATTTTTTTTGTGAGTGAAGCCTACTTTTAGCCAAATTGCTGTGTTTGAAGCCCTGTAGTCATTATCGAGGCACTGGCTTGTAGTTTTCCACATCCTATAGTATTACATTAACCATTCAGTTTGTGCTGGAGGTTGAAAAACCTGCATAGAATTTCTGAAGATTTTTAGCCCACACATTTTGGACCATCAGGAGTAGCCTTATCATATTTCAGTAAGTATCTTACTGCAGTTCTGAGCATATTGCTGAAAATGAGCTAACTTGTGAAGAACATTAATAAATAATTTTTTGAAGTATTCTAATTCTATCTAAGTTACCTCTATTTAAGAATTATCGTAGAATCATAGAATGGTTTAAGTTAGAAGAGACCTTAAAGATCATCTAGTTCCAACCCTTGTGCCATGGGCACGTTCCACTAGACCGCATTGCTCAAAGGCCCATCCAACCTGGCTTTGAGCAGTGCCAGGGAGGAGGCATTCACAGCTTGTCTGGGCAACCTGTGACAGCATCTTTAAGAGCAGAGCAATAAAAAATACTTGTTAAGTGTTCTCTCTGGTTGGGCAAAATTGAACTTTTGAGTGCAGACAGAATAGGACTGGCAGTATCTCCAACAGTTCTAGTTCACGTAGCCCTTCAGACATCAGCTTTTGAGACTGTTGAGACGCTTGACTTTATTGACAAAACAATTATAAGGGAATGATGTTAGAAGTTAAGTACAACTCTTTTGTATTTGAGGATTTGTAAATATAACACTCTACACCTACATTAGTGAAGGTGGAAAAAAGCAAAACTGCTTTCTGTAATTTTTTGAGAGCACCAGGTTTCTTTCCCTGGATGAGCGAGTGCTGTTGTTTCCCAAGCGTGTAACGGGAAAAGGGATGTCGGAGAGCAGCGCTGCTGCTGCCGTTTGCGACAGCATCCTCGGAAAACCTGCACAGCTGCACTGCCAGCTGCTAAAAATTGGCAAGGTGGGGAGAGAGGATATTCCTTACCTTGACAGTGACACAAACACTGTCTAACAGTGCCACCCAGTGATGTCTGCCATAACAGCACGGCGGAGCCAGGCGCTCCGTGTGCCCGTGGTGGGGCGGCCGGGGGTCCGAGCCCCACGGACACGAATCACTCAGCCACAGCAGCATCAGCTCTGCTCTGCTCAGACAGCCTCCTCAGCCGCGTGTTTGGAGTGAGGGACAACATACCTCTCCTTCCAGCTTGAGAGGGGCGTCCTACTTCAGCGCAAAGGTGTGGGGCCAAGTGCCGGCCCTCCGGAGGGATGATCTGTGGGGTGGACCGAGTGTGTTTAGTTTAGTTCGCCTCGTTCACTCGCGGCACTGTTCAACTCGCAGCGCGCCTCTGTTGCTGTGAGTGTGGCAGGAGCTCAGCCTAACCCTTTGGCCTGTTTCTAGTCCATATGTACTAAGAACACTCCTGGAGAACAGCAAAACACAAGAAGTTGCAAATCAACTTTTTAGTGCAGAGTCCAGGGCTGGAATTAGGCAGAATTGTAATTTTCAGCCGCTGGAAGGCACACGGAGAGGTGGAAAAGTGACTAAGCTCTGCACAGGCAGGCTTAGCATTTTAAGACCGTAACAGCAATGAACATTTTTTTAGGAAGGTAATACAGACAAATCAGATTTCTCATGATCAAGCCATGCCATTTGTGTTCAAAACTGTAAGAGGAGATATTACATAAACACCCCCCCTCATGTATTTTAAAAAAAATTCCCCTTAATAGTGTGGTTGGAGTCTGAAACTAAAAAGAATGGCTTTTATTATTATTCAGCACTTCTTTAACATCAAGCCAGATGGAGTCAATAAAAGCTACTTCAAGGCCACAGAAGATGAGCTGCTGCCTTTTATGGCTTATGCTTTTTAATTGTATCTGGCCTCAAAACATTTTGGAAAAAAACTGACGCATTCTGATGAGGATGGCTTACTATTTTGTATTCTTTAAAATTTTAATTTAATGTATTATTGCTTCAAAATATAGAAGGCTTAAATGCATTTTGAAATCAAAAAGTAGGGGTTGAATGTTCATGCATCATACTTCTTGGAAATAATTTGAGGAAAGGAGGGTTAAATTAGGTATTCGCCTTTTTCCTGAAGTCAATAGTGAAGCTGCCACCTCATTTTTTTTAATAGGCAATATGCAGAATGGTAAAAATACATGCAAAAATATTTTCCCAGCTCACAAAAATGATAGTCCTTTGTGCTAGAATGAAAAAGATACAAATGATTTCTTGATAATGTATTTTTTCAGCATAGTCTTTTACAGGTTTAAATGCTTAGGAATTTACTTGGTCTTACTGTCTGAGTGCTGGTGCTTAGCTTTCTTCTGGCATTTGTTCTAATATTTTCTATAACTAAAGTTAACCAAATTTTCCCCCCTTGGTTTCTTAATGTCACATTTGCAGTAACATGCTGTGCATGTACCAGGACATGAATGTGTGGGTGTTTTGATCTGTGTTCGTTCTTTACTCAGATAATTGTTAGCACTATTTAAGTATTTGCTTTCCTAGCTTGGATTTGCTTGTTCCTGTTGAGTTTGAAAAAAGTAGACTGATGCCATCTGTTAGTTTCAGACTTCTGTGTAGTTTGACCTTTGTAATCCTTGTCATATGGAGCACAGAGCTGTCCTTGCTGGAAAGTATTTCACAAGGGAGGCCCCTTCTCCTCCTTCTCCATTTAGAAACAAACCTGGATGATCTCATTTCGTGGGGTTTTGTTGATATTGTATGTTTTGTGAAAATTTTTCTCATGGAAGAGACTTGATCAGTGTATAGGCTTCAAAATTGTACCTGCTTACTGTTTGCAGCTGCATGCAGGCCATCATTTTGGTCTGCCATTGCTTTTAGTTCATAGAGCTGTGCAAAATATGAGAATATACAGGAAGCTTGTTCAGTTTGTTCCGCAGACATATGGTTTGTTTTCCTTTCTTAAACTGGTAAACCATTATAGTTTTAACCCTTAACCCAAAACATGGAAAATCTTTTATTATAAATCTGTGTGCAGTCTTTCTAGTGAAAAGGGAAGGAGAAAAAGGAACTAAAGTGGAACTAAAGGAAATATGTGAATTGTAAACACAGAAATGCTCAATTCTGAGCGATTTCTGTTTTCCCTTGCCATCTTACTAAGGCATTCACCTCAATTTTATTGAAAGGTTCATCAACATTTCACTTCAGAAAATGAACTCTTAAATCACTGTGATGCTGTTTCAATTGTATGCCATTATTTTAGCTAGAATTAATTCAGGTATTTATAGTGATGATACATTGCTAAGAAAAAAATCGAAAAGTGTAGCAAGAGAAAAGTCTTAAGATACCTGCATTTCCAAATAGGTTCTATTAGGGAACTTGAAATGCTTAAACATAGGGAAAAAGATATTGGCGTTAATAGTCTTTAAATACTTAATGCTGGTGTTTCCTAAACTCAAGGTGTTCAGTGTGCTTCAAGCTGTTGAATGAATCTTAGTCATAAAAACATAAGGGTGCTACAAAACAAGGCAAAAATCCCACCCCCCCAACCCTAAACTAACTACTCTCAGGGAAATATGCCAATATGTTCTATGCAATGCAAAGCTGTTTATCCTCCCAAGATAAATAATAGAACATTGGACTTTGGTTTTTGTATGTTAAGATTTTTAAGCTCACATCTGTTGAAATGTTCTTTATTTTCACAGTAAAGTGTAACAAAATTTATAGTGGTGGAAGACTTAAATAGAAGTTGGAAGCAGTCAGTTTTATAAACAAATACCTGTATGAAAATGCTGGTTCTAAGATCATCCTAAGAGCAAACTCTCTCTGCATCTGTGTATTAAACTGCAGAAATAACCCATATGATAAAATGAAAGTAGGAATACTTGTCCTCTTGCATCAGATGAGTTTTTTGAAATGGCAGTACCTAAGACATAGCAGGATTTCATAATGGAAACAGTACCTCTGAGGTAATATATTATAAATAGAAAATAAAAAGATAGTGGTTAGAAAAATTATATTCTGGCTTTTTGAGCTAGAAGAGGCTTGGTGGCTCAAAAAGTGTCTCACTCAACAAAATTGATTATTTTATAGAAAGCACTCTAAGGAAAGGCATATGGGGCATAATATTATTTAAACCACATTGTAAATCTATCCATAATTTATTCATACTTTTATACCTAATATAAGAATTCTTTTTTCAGTAAAGCTGTATGCGAGCAGTCTTCACCCTTATATTTAGTAGAGAGCATACTGTGCACTAGTACTTTTCTAAGTATTTATTAACTTTCGGATAAGAATATTTTATATATAAATACATAAAGTCATTGCATGTATATCCACACTATGAAATTATTAAAATCACACATAAGAAATAACTTACAAAATTAAAGATACTGACTATCAAGTAAAGCTGCTAGAGTGACAGCTGCCTAAGAGTTGCCTGTGCTGGGCAGTGTTGCTGCAGTCAGACTGTATTTGTCAATGTTGATTTCCAATGAAATTCCTGCCTCTAAATCAGGAGCCTCTGTTTTCTGCTTTCTGTTGTAGCAGTGCTGCTTTTAAATGTCTTTTTAAAAAATTTAAATGGCTTGGGTTGGAAAGGACCTCGAAGATGATCTGATTCCAACTCCCCTGCTGTGGGCACTTTCAACTACACCAAATCACTCAAAGCCTTGTCCAGCCTTGAACTCCTCCAGGGATGGGACATCCACAACTTCCCTGAGTAACCTTATGGCTTAGGGCTGTTAGGGCTTTCCCTGTTTCTGCACGTGTAAATCCTTGGTTGATGATGAACAAGCAGGTGCTAGTCCTCTGGGAAGCTGCTTATGTGAACTCTGGGGCTTGTTTGCAAAATCAGAGCGCCGTATGCATGACACCGGTGATGAAATTAGCACAGCAGTTAATGGCAGCTGATGGGGAGGCTGGAGGGATTGTTTTAAAATTGCAGAAAGGACTGGGAAAGACTTCTGGAGCACTGAATCCACTCATCTGTCACTTCTAGCATTCTTGCAGCCCTCTCTGGAAATGGTTCAAGCTCCACTTTAACATGGCTGAGATTTATTTCTCAGCTTACCTGGATTCAAAGATTATGTGAGACCTCTTTAGTGCTCATGCCTGGCAAGCTTCTTACTGATGACCCATTTAATACCCACTTGTTCTCTGGTCAGCACTGTCCACCCAGATTTCCTGTATTTCTCTCCAGCCCATATTTATTTCCCTTTTGTTGCCTGCTCTAGGGACAACAGAGCCATCTTCTCCCTCTCTTCCCCCTACTTTGATTTTTGCCTAGCCAAAGGAGGCAAAACTCTTTTAGCTCTCATAAAACAGACCCGGGATTGCTGTTATCATCATCAAAGCCCTGCTCTGTACATGTTAGGTATGAGTTTATTTCTTGATTGCAGGTCACCAGGGCTGCAATTGGTGTTCCCACCAATTGCTCACCACAGCCTTCCCAATTATAATATCTCAAATTTGCCTCATAAAGGTTGGTCGTGATCTTGGAGGTCTGTCCAACCTTAATAATTCCATTATGTTCCAGGGTTGTACACATTAAGTAATTTGTGCTGTTTACTACCTGTCTTTCCTCTCTCTTAAATGTATTTAGAAACTGAAATGAATGAACTGAATGTAGAATTTTACTGAAGTCTGTCAAGAAGAAAGCAGAAGACCCTCAAACCTTTCCTGATAAATTGGCATCAAGTGACGAGAAAAATTTTAAAAGTTACTGCTTGATATTTTTAAATCTGACTGTGCAAAACAGCTGAAATCATGTTCTGTCAGGAGAATGCTTTGAGTGATGCAATCAGCATTTCCTTTTCTAACTTCAATAGTTCTCTAATATATCACAGATACTCACTTCAGGAAATCTTCTACAGAGACAGCATGAACTAAACAGACTGCAGTGGAAACACAGCTTAAAAATGTTCTTAGATGATCTTAGGCACCAAGTCTCTAAGTGCAGTAACCATCTTGAGGAGAATAATCAACTGATTTTTACAGGGATAGAGTTAATTTTCTTCAGAGTAACTGGTATGAAGCTGTTTTTGAGATTTGTGCTGGAAACAGTGTTGATAACGCAGGGATATTTTTGTTGTTGCTGAGCAGCACTTGCACAGAGTCTAAAGGCCTTTTGTGTGCCTCATCCCATTCCCCCAGGGAGGAGGCTGAGGGTGCACCAGTAGGGGGACACAGCTGTCCCAAGGGATATCCCACACGAATGGCATCCTGCTTGGCATATGCAGTGGGGGGAAGAAGGAGGAAGGGGCAGATGTTCGTAGTGATGGTGTTCGTGTATGTGTGCTAAAGCTGAGTGTGCTAGGGCTGTGCTTTCCTGGGAAAGGCTGAGTAGCTGCCTGCCTATGGGAAGTGGTGAATGAATTCGCTGTTTTGCTTTGCTTGTGTGCATGGCATTTACTTTAGCTATTAAGCTACTCTTGTCTCAGTCGGAGTTTTCCCATTTTAATCTTCCAATTCTCTCCCCTATCCTGACATGGGGAGACTGAGCAGCCCCAGCTGTGTGGGGCTTAGCTGACAGCTGGGGTTAGACCTTGACAGTCTTCACCCAGGACTGAGCTCAACGTGTAGTACCAACTGAGCTGACTTTTCAATTGGTATTTGTGGCAGGAAGTGTCATTTTAGAAAAACTAAAGCATTCCTGGGTTCAGTTTGATTTTATGCAGTAGTTTACTTCTTAAAGAGAAATGTTTTAAAAGTTTGGGAGAATTTAACGATGGTATTTAGTAATTAAATATTTTGAAATAAAATTTCCATTGGTTCAACTTTTCTCAGTTGAAATAAAAGAGTATTTAACCTAAATAAGGCTCTCTAAAGTCCTATTTGCCCTGTTTCCTGTGTAACAGTCTCACAGGAGGTAAGCTTCAGTGAAGTGCTGGTGAACCAAAGCCTTATTGCTGCCATGATTCTGCTGCAAAAATGAGGAGGATAAAGCAAGAAGACTAATGTTTGACATTTAATTAAAAAAAAAAAATTTTTTTGCAGTCTACAGAAGTAGTCTGTTTCTAGTATAATTACCATTCAGTAATCTCAATCCATCACCAGCTTCTGGTTATTGGGAAGAGGATGGAGTTTGGCCTTTTTTCGGCTCCTAGCCCATTCCTGCTCTGTCCCCCCAACATTCTCCAAGCAGGCTCCCCATCTTTGAGTGTCGTTCGTACCCCTGCATCCTGCACCCTGGCAGTTGTGATGCTTGCACGGATCACTCTCCAGCTGGCTGGGGAGTGCTGAGCATTAGGCAGGGGCAGCTGGCAGCCGGCATCCCAGGGAGCTCAGCTCCACCAGCACTGCTCTCTCTTGCTGGCAGCCAGCCACAGTGAGCTGCTGTGCAGCAGCCTGGTGAGCTTTTGGACTTGGCAGAGCTCAGCTGTGGGCTCGGGCAGCAGAGAAAACAGAGCAGAGCTTTCTGACCCATCTGAAACACCTAGCTCAGGTTACTGCTCCTAAGAGTTGAGCAGGAACCTTTGCTTCATACACCTGAGTCAGCATCTTGGGAGGACTTGTTGCATCCTTTCCAGTTTTGTATCTTTTCATTGTTCTTTCCTAGCTCTATCAGAAAAGTTCAGTAAATGAGGGAGGCAGCTGATGTAAGGCCATAGAGTAGAGGGTCTGGGAGCCCCAGGGAGAGAGGGTGGTGTTCCAACATGAGCTGGTTCTTGTAGGAGCAGTGTAGGAAATGTAGGCTGGATGACAAGAAGGTAACCTGC
The DNA here is from genome assembly GCA_013397245.1 of Thryothorus ludovicianus. Classification (NCBI taxonomy): domain Eukaryota; kingdom Metazoa; phylum Chordata; class Aves; order Passeriformes; family Certhiidae; genus Thryothorus; species Thryothorus ludovicianus. Next base: position 194,927 of record VZTB01014648.1, on the reverse strand, counting down.
TATCAATGTAGTAATGCTAGGGACTCATCAAGGTCATCTTATTCCTCATTCACCCTTAATTAAACATTATTTGCTTAAATATGTATGTAATAAAAGGTAAGGGATGTTACAAGCTGACTAATTTTTTTTTCTCTGGCTAATGTTTTCTGTAGCCCTTTCTACAAGAGACTTTCAGTTATAATTTCTGTTTCTTACTTACAGACTTTTTCCTGAATAGGACTTTACATAGCCTGCTGTGATTGTGGCATTCTAAAAAAGCTGACATGATTTTAGTATCTTTTTTTCAATTAAAATAGAAGATATACAGGTATTTTATGAGTGCAAGTTATGTTGCCCTTATGATGTTGCAGATTTATGATTGTGTTGGAGTGAGTGGGAACAACCCACCCAAGTTATTTATTTACAGTCATAGCAGGAAAGAAGATGGCTCTTTGCTTTACCAGTATTGGTCCTTGTTTTTAATCTTTAATTAACTCTGAATTTGACTAGATCTGCAAATAGCAGATGGTGAAGTGTTGCCAAATTGCTGCTCATCATCTGCTTCTCACATACATAATTTGTAAGAATTTAGGTATAAAGAAAATATATGAAAAATCCTCAGTACACTGTTCCCCAATAACAGAAGTTGCATTTGTTTTTCTTTTGGCATTTAAATTTAACAACGAGCAAGAAATTAAATAAAGCATTTGCACAAAAGAAGAGTTTCATAATTGATTTTTGAGAAACAAGCAAATAGGGCAGCTACTCCAAAACTTTATATTGTATTAAACCAAGTGAATAAATTATCTTTAACTTTGTGATGTCCAAATGAAATGGAGAGTTGCCTACATATGAAGTATTTAGGTTGTTTCCAGCGCTGATGAATGATGCCTTTTGTTACTTGCACGGGTGCTTCTGAACTCTGACTGGGCTGTAGTAATTGAACACAAAAAGGGGAAGAAGGGCTCATTAAGTGCAAGAATTCTTATGGAAGGCTGGGGTGACACTAATCTTACCTAGTAGAAATACACAAATTTCTTCCTGTCAGCTCTGAGGAAAGCTGGAAATGTAGACTGTTGTCTTGACAGCCTCTATAAAATAAAATCTCCCTTGTTGCCGAATATCTGTTAATACTTTTAAAAGAAAAAAATAGCAACACAGGTTTGAAAGTAAAGCTGAAATACTGAGAAAACTTGCTGCTTGTCTAGTCATGCATCTCCTGATTTAAACATATTTCATATGCAAAGCTAGTTTGGTTTTGTTTTCAAGGCATTAGCCTGTAAATTGTACAGTCCTCAACTTGAACATTACACTTGCTGTAATTCAAATGTGGGGTTACATCAGCAGGTCTTTTTAAAGCAGTGATTTGAAGGTTACGTGTAGGCTTGACTGTACTGCTCCTACAGTTCTTCAGCATCTTTCTGAGGAGTCATTTAGAGTCCTGCAGCTGGGGGATATCTATGTGAATACCCATGAGGTAGGGCAGACAGCTGCTTCTGCCCTGTTAGAATTTATTTCATTGTAGATACTTCTTGTACTGGAAGAAGAAATCAGCTCAGATTTTTAACCTAGAAGCAAGGCCTTACAGCACTCAGATTTAGCAAATGCACGATTGAACAAAACACATCTGTAAAAAAAAGCAACAGATTTCAGAGAAAGATTTGAGCGAAGGAGTAGGAAGAAAAAGAATAGGGTTTTTTTAATCCATTATCTGTACTTTTTGACAATATTTTATTCATTTTTTTATGACTTCTTAACTTTTCAATTCTATTCTAATTAAGTTTGCATTTAGAGTATACCCATTACCTCAAAATTATATTTATCATGCTGTCAGGGTTTTATACTTGCTTCTGCTGTCTAGTAGAAGACACGGAAAGCTGCATCTTGAGTATATAGGTTGAAAATGAGGGCATTAATTTTTGCAGACAGATCAGTCTGTCATGTCATTTGAAAAAATCTATTTTCAAAGGAGCTAGTCACTCTGAGCAGTGTTCTAAAGCCTTGCAAGGGGAGAAGGGATTCCTGAAAGGGAAAAAAGTAAAATACATTTTGCTGAGTGTGGTTCAGGAGGTTGGTTAACTTGAATCGGATTAAACCTCAGAGCTCAGATGGTGTCAGTTTTGCTGGTGGGAGGCTGGTGGAAATTGACACTTTCTTCAGCTTGTAGGCATTCTGCATGTGGGTAGTGTGGTTGCCATCTTCAAAAGAAATTCACAGAAAGATCCTTAGATAGGAGGAAAAAAGACTTCTCATTTCTCCTTACGGTAATGCGAGTATTCAAACCAAACAGGTGGACAGCCCAGCTTTTAGATTTGGAGGTGTACCTGTATTCCTGTCATATTGTAGCCAGAGGATAGACTGGGACTGGTGGGGTTTTGTTTTTCTTTGATTTGCTCTGCTGACTCAAGTCTTTTAATTGGCTTGACTGTGGGAAATGTGTGATGGTAGTAGCTCCTTAGCTGAAAGGAGAGGTGATTTTACAGGGGATGTGTAGAGACCGGGGTCTGGATTCATTTTACCTTTTGTCTCTACCTAAGTTAATTGCTTTCATCTCCTTTTCTAGGCTGTGGAGAGCAACATGCTCGTGGGGAGCAAATTTAACCTATTTAGGATTCATACCGTAGAAAGAGCTCAATTGTGCTGTCAAAATCCTGGTTGAGGGAGTCTAAAGATACTGGGTTAGTCATGCACATTTGTTGGCAATTGTATGTTAGGGATGAGATTTGCCTGGATGGTCTTGCAGTTGAAATCTCTGCTCCGGAACATGTTTCACTTGAGGACCAGTGTCTCAGCGTTTATTACGTCAATGGAAAATTCAGAGGCTTGAGAAGATCTTTAACGTAGTTCTGTCTGTCGTGGTCACCCAGATGGTTTTGTGATCTGGGTTATGGTTTTCTTAGGTTCTCACACGAAATGCAGAGTAGGCAAAGAAAGAGTGTATGGTAAAGTGAAGAAATTCGCTTGCTGTAATGGAGCAGCTTCATCTCAGAGTCAGAAATTTTTAGAGCACGTGACAGCCAGTCCTCTGACTGAACAAACTTCTAGGTTCATCTAACAAAGCATAAAGAAACAGGTTGGTATAACTTTGATTTTATATTAGGTAATCTCTGAAAGTCTAAATGTGACCTAACTAATTTCATATCTGGGTCAGGCAGAGTTGGAGGAGTTCCTTTTTCATTCTAGTTTTAGTATAGTGGATGCAAAGAAATCTTCAGTAAAATAAGGGAGGTCAAACATTTTGAGAAAAAATCCCTAGTGCGTCCCCCTTACTCTTCTAAGTAAAAGAACTCAGACCAAACCGTGAATTCCTCTGTATTTTTGAAAACGAGCATAGCTGGTATGTTCATCTGAGTTTCAGCTGCTTTCTCCTGAGTGCTGTGAAAAGATGGTTATGCTGCTTATGCTAATCTATAGATTAGATGCATAATTTCCTGTATTTTGTCTCCAAACACCGAAAACAGACAGCTTTTGCTACTGTTAGACATAAACCCAAACTGGAAACCTGCATTTGCAAGAAAGTCATGGGGACAGTAACAAGCTAAACGGATTTACAGTGACGAAAGCATGTTGAAACCAGTGTACAACTGTAATTTTAAAAACCCGACATTTAATTTCTGCTTTGTAAATCCCTGTCCTTGATGGGGGATAACAAGAGGTTTAAGAGATAGAAAGACATCTTGCTGGTAGATTCAGGCATAGTTGGGGTTTGGGCTAAAACCTCAGTTTCTGTTACCATGCCTTTCACTTCAGTCCCAAAAACCCTGACAATGAAAAAGAAAAGTTTCAAAAAAATATGACTGGAATGAATACTATGTTTGATGAAATATTTTTGTTTGTGCCTTTGTGATGTTTTACATAATCTAAACCTAATTTTAAATGCTAATATTTGGCAAGAGTTGCTGATGGAAGCGGGTTGTCCTAATCCCTTGTATGTGGGAATGTTATAGAAGTACATGGGAGTGGAAGAGAACCCCTGGCAAAATCAAACCCTTGTGTCAGGGTACAGAAGGGTAGCAAACAGTTCTGTCTGAACTGCAGAATTGCATAAAGACCTGAAGATTATCCACTTCTTTTTCACTTTATCCCTTGGCTTGAAACCACCAACTCTGACTCCAGTACAGTCTTACAGTGGCAGGAGAGGATGGGTAGTAGTGTGTTATTGCTTTCCCTGTTACCTTTTAAATTTGCCATTGCGCGTTTGTAGCCCTGCTGGGTTGCACACAGTGGCTTTATCTTGGCAACTGCTTTGTTTATTGTAAAGCAGATAAAAAGCTGTGCAATCTATGCGACTGGCACTTGCAGGAGATTTTTAAAGTAGATGTGAAGTAGCTGCCAGAGGTCCCCCAGACAGCTTGTTCTCCCCTTCCCTGGCTGCAGCGTTGAGAGGGGCAGGTGAACACACCATTCCTCATTCCTCTCAGTATTGATTTCTGATGGTGGCCAAGTGAAGGGCACGTGCAGGGATTTATTTTATTGATTGTTAACGAGGGACAGTAATGGCAGTGCTCAAAGGAATGAAGTTTCTCATGGCTTCTTGCAGCTGTCTATTCCATTTAAAGAGAATTTTATGGTTTATGGGGAGTAATATTAAATATTTTTGGAAAGGCTAGTGATGGTAGTCACTAAAGAACAAGGATTATGGAGGGACTGACTGTGTAAAGGCTCAGTATTCAAGTGATAAAGCTCCTATGTCTTGTACGTGCATGTTTGCACCCAATTTTGTGATTACAAGTCAATAGTGTTGAAGAGAGAGGTTTTGGAAGACCGCGTTTTACTCTCCTGATAATTCCTAGAAAGTAGGCAGTAGGGAATACAGCTCTGTAAAATGGTCCAATACATCTTTTCATTTTTGTGTAACTGACTGCAAGGTTATGTTGAAACAGAGGATGAGAAACACTGGCTGGCCACCTTCTTCTGGAGGCAGCAGTATGACACCTGAAACTTGTCATTATCTAATTTTAATTTCTAAGAACACGGTTGTTAGTTTCTTATTTCAGGAATAATACTCCCCTCACTTCATTCTTCTGTAGGTATATTTAAATTAAAGTGTCTCACTCTTTGAATTGATTCCACCCTCAATCATGCTGAGCATGCCCTGTGTAGTTTGGCTTTTCATACCAATCTAGAGTTTTTGGTCCCCTTGGAATGAGAGCATGATAAAGAAGTTGTAGGGTCTCTGTCCTTGGAGATGCTCAGCACTCAATTGTCCACACAGTCCTTAGCTTTAGAACTCTTCCCATCTGTGAGACTCTAAAGATATGATAAATAAGGCAAGATTAATGAAAATGTTACAGGCTAATGTTCAAAATTATAGTAGCACAGGTTTCTGCTTTAGGTTAAGTTGTTCAGTCACATTAATCAGTTAATGCTGTCGTGCAGGCTTTTCTGCAATCACTTTATTTGGAGTTACAGGAGACTGGAGCACAGGCTGATGCCTCTTCTGGTTTTCTTTCCTCTTGTTTGACCTCCTTGTGTCTTCCACTGCAGTCTCCCTTAGCTGATGTTCCTCTTGCCATTGGACTGAAGTGACAGATTGGTGTCGCTAGGGCTGTCTCCATCCACGTGCAAGCAGACAGGCATCTCTGGCTGACTCTCAGAAGCCTTACACTTCGAGTGAACAGGGAGAGAACTGTGCAGACACTGCACCTCTGACAAGCCAAGCTCTGGATACCCCATGCTGCTTGTGTCCTTTCTGCTACATGCTTGCAGTTCTCAAATTTCTTCTCCCTTCCTCCCAGTAATGAAGGGCTGAAGATATTCTGCCTATGAAGATGCATTGCCAGTGAAAGACTGCAAAAGTGTGATATGTGAAGATATTTTTAATGATACCATGATAAGCGTGTTTCAGTGGGTTGAAAAGTCATTGAAATAAGTATTTAGTCAACTGATTTATGCAGGCCTCTGAAATGCTCCTGAGTATGAGTCTGAAATGCAATTAGTTAAATGAAAAAAGGGCACACAGAGGTGTAGGACCACTCTTGTCTTTTGTAATTAAGGAGGGGGGAAAAAGAGATAAGTTAGCTGTGTGAAGAAGTTAGACCAAAACAAATATACAGTTCACAGTTAGAAGAGGAAAAACAGTCTTTGTAAAAACCATTCTTTGAATTTCTAATTGAGGTCTTGCACTGCCTCTCTTGCATTCTAGTACAAGCAGCAATGTCTGTTAAAATCTGAAAAGGCCGATGAAAAACCACTAAGATAATCACAGAAGGAAGATATTTTTTAGGAATTATTAAACTAATTAACTTCTACCGCACAGTGATTGCTCATATTTGCCTGTGCCTTCACATTACCATTATCTTCCTCTTTTAAATATTTCAGGAAATTTCTGCTAATGAATGATGCTAAATGGTCACAATACAGGGAGAGGATATTATGAATAGAGATTCATTTCATATTTCAGTCTTTAAACCAGTTTCTAGCTATGAGACATGGTAAGCCATAGTGAGTTGGACCCTAGCCCTCCTATGCTGTCCTCTCATATTTTCTTCTGAAATGTTTGTTTAGTGTAAAGAGACAGCAAGAACAGTTGGCATTCTTCACTGTACAAGAGAATAATCACTCCCTTGATTTTCCCCTCACACCCCTGACTTATGCAGATACTTGACAAGGTATTACATGCTCAAAATTTGCCTTTTCTCTGTTCATCTGAGACCTGTATTCCTCCTGGCTTGGCTGCTGTAGCATGTGATATGCTCACCTTTTGCTGTTGTGCTTCAGGTAAACCTCTTACTGCTCTGCAGGTTGTCACTTTCCATATTGTTTTTATAATTAGACCAAATTTTTAGTTTCTACCTGCTCTTTATTATGTTAAAAATTATCGGTTGCTGAAGCCGATGGGCACAGAGGTAAATCCATTATTACCTTTAACTAGGATATTGTATGAAACCAAGATAGGCTGACTGGAAGTTGTATTCCTGAATTCAGTGGCTGTTAATTTCATCTTCCATCTGTTAGGTCTTAGGCATTAATCTAAGCTTTGGCCACATACTTCAAGTTCATGAGAAATTCCTCCTTTAATAATCTTCAGTAACTGAATTGCGGACTTCTCACTGTCTCCTTACTAGGCACAAGCTGCTAAGTTAGATTTCTTTACAAGTGCAAGCACTCAACTGTTCACTGCTTTTCCTCTCTCCTCTTACCTACTACCTTCCTTAAATGTGTGAAGTCTCACCAGATCTGCATTCTGTATTTTGTTAACTCTTGTTAGCTCTTCAGAATAAATCCCTGTTCTTCAGCGGTCATCAGGACAGGAGGCCCACCAGATTGTTAGTTCATCTTGCAGTGAAGCTGCTGTAGCAGGTTGACTTGAAATTTTATAAAATGGATTTTAGCAAAAGCCAAAATGGGTGTTGTAAACATAGAAAAAGCTTTTTGTGTACTGAAATGACATTTAAACTTGCTTACTCTAGTTTTCTCAGTAGCATGGTGCAGTACTTATCCTGAAGTTGGAGTTCCTTATTTTACATTCCCTTTGAGCCAAGTCCCAGATAATAGATCAAACTGTCATTGTTAATGGACTCAAGAGCAATAAAATAGGGACACAGTGTGATGTGTTGTAACAGTGTGAAACTGGAATCAGGTCTGTTACTGCAAGAGTCATAATGGCACATAGCTCATTCCTGCACACAGGCTGCATCATCTCAGGATAATGATCTCTGCAATGAGACAAAGTGTTTCTGAGAGAGACTGCCAAAAATGAAGAGTATGAGTAAGACAGTGGGGTGTTTTTCCCCTGCAGAAAAGCACTGTGTTCTGTAGCCCTAAATGTCAAATTAAACAGTAACTTTCAAGTATAAATAAATTCTGAAATAGGCAGTATCAACTGTGGAAAGCTGGAAACGTTGTAATAACATACTGGAAAAAATGAGATTTCTGCTCCCTATTGTATTGGCTGTATAAATGATTTGGAAGAGCAGGTGAACAGTGAGGTAATGAAGTACTAATTTATTCAGAGTAAAGGCCAGCTCTAAACAATTGCGCAACACTCTTGCAATCCTGCTTAACTAAGCCACAAAATTGTAAATGAAGTTTGATGTAGATAAATGTGAGTGCACCCATGGGAATGGAAAACACGAAAAAATTACAGTTCTTCTATGCTAGGTTCTGACCTGGCTCTTGTCCCTTGTATTTCCAGGATCATCTTCCCAGGGGTCGCTCTGGGAAGGCAGGAGCCTAATGCTCAGTAAGCCTAAGCAGTGCCCAGCAAGTGGAGTGGCAGGTGTCACTAGGGGAAGGACAAAGGACGAGTCTCAGGACACTGCTGTACAGTGTGTGCTTATATCTCACATGTTTGGAGCCCCTCTGGATTTCCAAACAGCGTAGTAAAACCATTCGACTGTTCTGAATGCTGTGGTGTAAACCATGAGGAAAGTTTGCGAGAATTCAGGACATGAATCTGGGAGAAATCCATTGATAGGCAGTGCAAAAAATATACTCGGCTTAGAAAGTTCCTCAATTTCAGTTTTTTCTATTCCTCCGTTTTTAAAAGTAGGAATTAATCCTAATCTACCAAAAAGCTTGGCTGTATTATGATGATGATTCTTGTTTATATAAACAAAGTGAGATATTAGATGTTTGTTTTGAAGTGTTAGAACACAAAAAAACCACGCCCCCCTCAAAAGAACCCAAACAAACCTCGTCCAAACCCCAGCTATTCTCGTACCATGAGAGCGATGAAGTCCTGCAGGCTAACATGCAATATTACAAATATTTTTTCCTAAGAAAAGAAATATTCTAATTGAAATCCATATATCAAGGGGAAAGGAATCATTGTGAATTTTCTTGGTGGAGCCTGTGAGGGTGAACGTTGCCTGGCTCTGTGGCAAACCTTGAAGGGCTGAGCTAATGCAGTCTACCAGATGTTGGGGTTATTTTCAATTCTGTAAATGAGTAAGTCTTTCCTTGGGCCCAAGCCTTCACGGAAAGGAATTAATGGAAGGAAAAAAACATCAATAGTAAAAAAGCAAAGGCAGACAATACAGCCTCCTCTTTGAATGATAGCCTTGTCTGTGCATCATGGATAAACTTACCTTTGTAGGACTCCTCAGTATTTGTGTTGTCTGTTACAGCTTCAGGAAATGTTATTTGTTGTTTCTGAATGTGATTTTAGTTTCTCATTTTCTATTTTTAATTAATTGTACCAGCCTATTATTCAGAGAAACATGCACATCCCTGTTCTGTCCTTGCCTCATAGATGTGTTTATTCTGTACTTGTGTTTTGTCATTAGGGTTTTTCAAATATGTTCTTCTGAACACTGGAAGGTGAGCCCAAGACTGTCTTTCAAATACTGTATTTGAAATGTCATTTCTCAGGTAACCAGATAGAGTTAAATGATGCAAATGGCAGACTTCATAGTGATGGAAAAAGAAAAGGGAATGCAGTGTGATTGCAGGTTCATTTTGAGTTCCAGAGGGGAGGGTTTTAAGCTGTTTCCATTAACATATGTATACATGAGTATGTATTTTGCTTTTTGACAGTCATCATTTTCCCTGGTGCAAGATTTTTGCAATAAATATGTGTGCTTCAGTGTGCTTCTGTCTTGTATTTTGCTGGAAAATGTAAGAAGTTTGTTCAGCTAAGTGAATTGTTAAGTATTTCATGCAGTGCAGCTCTTCCACACACATTGCAAAGTGATGCTTTATTCCCTGCTTATACATGTGATTCCTTGCACAGAGAAGCAGCCCTTCTGTGTTAAAATGTCTATCAGTTTAATCTAACTGATTTTGAAGTTGGTGTATTTGAGCATTGCTGGAGTTGTGATTTCACAATGTTCATCTCATTATTGAGTCTGAAATTCCAAAGAAATGAGCAAATTTGGAAGCAATCCAACAGGCATCCCAAAAATTTCAGGGTGAAGCTTGAGGTAAGAGTGACTGCTATGGAAACTAGATCAGTTCTTTTTTGCAGGATCTCTGCCAAGGCCCTTCATTTGTAGAGGAAGGCATAATATGTTTTATCTGTGTTGTCTCAATATAAAAAAATCACAGTTCCTCATATGGAAAAGATGGATATGCAATATTTTCTTTCCATTCTCTGATACATTATGAACCTCAGAAAATCCATTCATCATCCTCTGCCTTGCATTTGCTATGAGGAGCAACAATTTCTTCTTGCTTGCTCGATTAGCCCAAACAATTTTTTTTTCCCTCTTGAAAACATAGCTTCATACATAGCTTCTAGCCAGGAAACATTCTGGGATTCCATTTGGAAGGTTTTAAGCTTGGGGTGGATGAGGAATAGACAAACAAGTTAACTCACTTGACATCTGCTGCTAAAGTTGATGTACATAAATGTGTCAAAATTATTTTGGCTGCCTGCAGAAGAGGGAAATACTAAGGTCATAAATTCTGTAGTGTTTTGTTTGTCCTGTCGGCCAGGGTGGCTGGTTAAGAGTTTATGAACTTGGATTAATGGATTTCCTGTGTATCTGCCCCTAAGCAGGGTAGATTCTGACAGTGAGATCGCCAACATGCGAAGTACGAATGTGGGATTAGGGCAATTTAGGAATCGTTTTTTTTGTCAGACTGAGATTCTAGTTAATAGGTGGGTTTTTCCCCCAAAGGAGTTAAATCAAAAGCAGTTAAGTTGGATTGTAAAGCTTTAAATGTTGTCTTTATCCTTCCAAGTTTGCCATTACATATTCATTTTAATATTTAAATATCTTTAAAGTATTAGGGCAGGAGCATGGGTTTTAAGATCTTCAAATAGTGAAAAAAGACTGGATATCTGTGTAGTGTGTATCTGTGTACTGAGTTTCTTTAATGTATCCCACAGAACACAACCTTTAGATAGGTTTGAGTTTGAACTCAGTGGCCTTAAAAGTGTGGTAACTGCCTTTGCATAGCCAAGTCTCTTGGTTTTCAGATTTTCTCCACAGGCTTTCAGTAAGATTAGACTTGTACCAGGTAACATCAGGGCAGGGGTCTTGAGATGATGCAGGTTATGCCAAAGCACGTCTGATGGTACCTCAGGTAGAAAATAGTAAGAATGCAGGAGCCAAAATGAATATTACTGAAAATTAATGTGTTTATTTGACTTTTAAGGTTTAATTAGGACATGTTATACTGAACTAGCATGAGGAAGGTTGAAAACTATAATATTATGTGCATCCAGGGGAGCAGGGGGATAGACCTTTTTGACCCACATGCCTCCTTTATGGATGATGCTGCAATTAACCCAGCAATCTTTGAGGTTATTGTTAGTTTAATCTTTAAACCAGGAGAAATGAGGAAGTAGTTCTGTGTCAACATGATTGACAGTGATAAAACTTGAGAAACTGGAGTTAGAGCTTTCTGACTTGCTTGTGTCTGGATAAGGCATGGATTCTTTGGTTCTTTGGGAAATTCCCAGCGGCAGTCTTGGACTTTGTTAGTACGCCTTCAAGAAATTAAGCACAAAGGATTTTGTTTCTTGTGTGATAAATCCTACTTAGTAAACATTAGTATCTTTATGTTTTTAATGCTAAGATAATATTAATCTTAGAAAAGCCTTTGTGTCATATGAATATAATATGTAATACATTTGTACTTGCTTTTCACTTGAATGCAGGATTTTCTAGCCTTTATCAATTCGTTGCAAAGCAATTTGAGACTGCTTGATTCTGCAGAAAATGATTCAGTTGAAGTGCACTTAATTTAATCTCCTCTGTTTCACTGAGTATTTGATAAAAGATAATTGAAAATGCTTCAAATTGTCCTCAGAAAGTTGCAGTTAAATCAAACTTTGGTTTGCTCTTTTTTCCTGCACCCTCTTAAAGGTCAGTGGATCTTATTTGTAATGTGAATTATGCTGGAAAGTAAGCCATTTATGGACTCAATTCAGAACTGATGACACACTCAGTTAAATGTGCATCTAAAATGTATTTGTTGCATTGTTCTCTGTCTTGCAGTGGGAACACTGATATGGCAATACAAGGAAGGTATTGCTGGCTGCCAAGTGGTTAATAGTTGATTCAATATCTGATGAATTCTAGATTTTCCTAACAAGTGTCTTTTAATTCATTTGTAAAAGTAACTCAGAGAGGTTGGAATGAACACATGAAAGGTTGGCATTGGTTTTGCTATGAATTCTATGGACAGTAGTTTGCTGGAAGGCAAACTGGTACTGGTTCTGACTTAACAGTTATCATCATCATTACCATCATCTTGGCAGTAGAAAGAGTGAAAAGGGGTAACTCTTGTCTTACTTTCATGTCCACAATTTGTTTTGCTTTGCTTTGTTTTTCCTCAGGGCTTCTTTAGTGACTCTAATTCAGTGTAGGGTGTTCTGTGTTTTTCCCCAGAAGACAACACTAGAAATATTAACCTACCTTCAACAGAGCAAATTGCTTCCCTTCTGTTCGCTGCTATTTCTGTTAGGATGTAGTCTCTCTCTTGTCTAACAAAATGGTGATAATTTTATTAAAGGCTGTTCTTTAAAGCTATTCAGGAAAACAAAATATCTCTCAAAAAAAAAGAATTAGCTATGGTCTGAGCAGAACATTCAAAGATTAACAAAGTTTGAAGGAGCTGGATAGGAAAAAGAAAAAAGCGTTAAGCAAATAATGACTGTAGTTAAATCTATCATTTTGCAGTTTAAATGAAATCTAATTTTTTTTGCCAGTTGAGGTGAAACATTTTTCTTCCCCACATAGGGAAAAAAACCCCAAAACAACAACAGCAGAGCCACCCCACGAAAAACTTTCTTTTCACAGACTCCAACAGATTAGGTAGGTGTGCATGGTAGGTGGAATGCAGGGAAGTAGTTACACTTGGAGTGCTCGCTGGATTTTGGAGAGTAATGGCTACACACACCTCCACACACACACACACCCCTCCTGGTAAGAGCAGTTTATTGCATTGTAATAAAAAGATTGCATTGTAATAAAAAGACTTTGGTGTTCAGAAGATACACAGTGACACGTTTTCGAAACCAAATTAGATGAAAATCACTTAAGCCTTTGCTGCTCCCATTGAGATTTTCTGTGTTAGGTGACAGGAATCTGTCCTCTTAAATAAGTCTGATGCAATATAGTGTAAGTATTGTGAGAAATACAACTTTCTTTTATAGTAATTTTGATGTTTTAGTATATGGGGAAGGGAGGAAGCAGAGTAAGAGAGGCAGATTTTGCAGTCTTTTTAAATGAATATTACTAGAAAAGTGTGAGATGAATGGCAAAAGATAGGCTTTGCTCTGTATTAGAACTAGAACCTGATTAATGGACTGAGGACGTTTTGGTCTCAAATAGTCTTTTTTTTTGTTCTGACATTTACTGCATAGTCTACAAGAAGCTGGTTTTAACAAGTATAGAAAAATGATTTTGAGTACCTGGTCACAACAAGCTTTAGGGAAAAAAACTAATCTTTTTTTCAATGCAGAGGTGATTATTGATCCCTGCTGACTTTGGTTTTACACTGGAATACTTTATCTTTTTTGTGATGTTCAAACAGTTGATTAATAATGCAATTCTTCAGCTGCATTTACAAGGAAGTACTATAGGCCATTCTGGAAAGCTGCTGTTAAGTCAGGAAAAGTAGGCATTTCACTCTACTTGTATCTGTTTTGTCACAAATACTAAAAAAGCTATAAAAAGTGTGGAAGCAAGTTTAAATATTGTTTCAGCTCTCCAGTGGTATTCCTGAGGAACAGTTAGCAGAATGGGAGGACTGGGAACTGCTACCATCTTACTAATTTGTTCTGTGCTGGAAAATTTATTAAAGCACTAGATTATTAAGTTGGAAACAAAGGCATTCTGTATGTTTTTGATTGTGTTTTAAAGGCCTTCATAATGGCAAATGTTTTATACCTGATAAACAATTAGACCTTAGGGTAGAGAGGAGACAACCATCTGTCCCTCCGTGGGCCCTTACCTGCAATGTCTGCCTGGGTTTAATTTGTTTGTAAGCGCTTTTTTTGTGGAACAGGGAGGGCTTCTGCAAGACCCATCTTCTCCCTCAAATTCTCTGGTGATAAAAGATAGCATTTCAGTACTTCAAGCTTGGAGCTGCCCACTGGCTGCCCATAAAACAAGAGAGACTCCTGTGTTCTCTTCTCAGAGCAATATTGTTTCAGGAGATAATGGCTTTGCTGAACATAACTCTGTGAACAGAGCCAAGGCTGTTGTAGTGATTTGGATCCAGGTGAATACAGCCTATATTAAGGATTTTCTTCTGGTGTACACTTTGGGTATGATACATTATATAGGAAGGTTCTGAGGATCCAGATTGCCTGGGGTACTCATAGCCCTGAGATGCATTTCTTTTTAACTATTCCCTCAAAAATGTCTCACATGGAATAGGTGTTTCTGGTGTGCTTCTGGGAGTTTGTGCTTGTATTTGTACTCATCAAGAGTTAGTATAATTTAGAAGTCTTACAGCCATTTGGTGTTTGCTAAATATGATCCTTGAGCCTTTTGGGAGCATATGGGTTAGTGTCCATTACCTTTCGAATTCAGATGGAATTTTGTGTGAAGTGGTGAGACTTTTAAGACGTACCCAAACTTCTACAAAGCTAGTTTAATTTCTTAGGGCAGCACTGTCAGAAGTGACTAATTGTTCACATCACTGCAGTGTAACATTACCTGTCAGCAAACCTGGAGAAGCATTTTTACTTTTTCAGCTGTGTGTGATATGGATTTTTTTGTGTGAAAAGGAAATACAAGTCAATATATCCTTTGGTACTTCTTTCTAGTTCTGTATAGCTTTTAATAGATAAGGTCTGCAATCTGTAGAGTTTTCACTTGTGTGCATGCAAGCACAGGCCAGTGAGTATTTAAGTTCATTTCAATTTCTGTAATCATAATTCACTCCTTTATTATTAAACATGTAAGAGTGTGTAACAAGGGCATCAGCAGTCTGTCTTGATACCACCATGGTGTGTATTATTTCCTTGATAGATTGTCTGTTAAATGCAAAACATATCAGAGAGTTTTGTTTAGAATAATTGTGTGTTGATAAGTGTTATAAATACTTCTTGTCTGTGTGCTGTCTCTGTCCTCCATACAAGTACTAATGCTTTTGCTGAAAATGGTGCAGGGTAACAAGTTAGAAATCACTTGAGGAAATGTAATCACTATAATTTTTGCAATTACTTTTAATGGTGCAGAGCTGAATGTAGTTAGTGAAAAAATCCTCCACAAACCCACGAAACCTCTTGACACAGGAAATTTGTATGGCACATTGCTCAGTTTGGGATACCTCTGCAGATTGTAAAGGCTTTTCCTTTTGTTACTGTGGTCCCCAGAGTAACTGTTGCCTTGGTCACAACACATGCAGAGAAGTGGTACTGGCTGTGCAAATCACCACGTACATTTCAGGTCACTAAGGCATAGATTTTGACTCTGTCTTCCACAAGTTGAGCTTACAACCTAGTGAGGCCTTGCCAGAGGTTTTGAATGTGTGTGACATTAGAGATCTACCTTTAAAACAGAATGCAAGAGGAGACTGGTCCAACCCCCTAAATATTCCTAAATTTTGAATGCCTAAATGGAATTGCCCATTTTTACGTTGGTACTGTTACTTCATTTGATTTTGGAGGCCAGCAGTACACCAGAGAAGATCTTGGAGATGGTTTTGTGTAGAAGTCTGTGAGAATTTTATTGATCATTGTTTCCTTAGGCTTCATTGAAAACATTACATAAAATCGCAGAGGAGTTGAGCAAACAGGAAAAAGTCCTGTGTCTGTGGTTACAGATCTGTTTCAGGTAGTGTTGTGCACCCAAAATATTTTTTGTTTACCACTGCTTGTTTAGGCTATAAAGTGTTCTTAGCATCTCTGACCTTCCTGCAGCCTCTCTTGTAATAGAGGGAGATCTGCATAAAACAAGATTCAATGAGTTCTCTGTCCTCAAACCCCATCATTTGGTTCATGAAATGTGCCTTTTATCTGCAGATCTCTTTTAGATTCTTAGTGTAAGCCCATTGCTCAGCATGAGAAGTAACTGTGCTGTTGGAAGGATGCTGCTTTGACTTGCAAGTAGCAGGAACTAGACCTTTGAATCTATTTGAAGGAAACAACCCATGTTCCACTTAAGTCAGAACTGTTTTCCTTGGGTCAAGATGATGCACTGAAATGAAGTAATGCATCTAACGAAACAGAACAGTGCAGCACTCTCTGAGTGAGAAAAGCCAAGCAGCACATCACGAATTGTAAGTGCTGCATTGCTTTTTGGTGCTAGGTTGTGATTATGGCATGTTTTTCCACGTCCTGCTTTCCTTCATTATAATAATATCTAATAATGCAGCAGGTCAGCTGTATTAGTAAGATCAGTAATGTCAATATAGTGATACATCACACAGGTTAAGTCCTGTTTCTTGCTAAGGTAATTTAATTAAAAAATTCTGATGAACCTTACAAGTAAGCTCATCTCTTCATAATGCAGAGAGTGAATGGACTTGAGAGATTTAGAACCAGTGAAATGTGTAGGCTGTGTCTTGTCATTTGCAATCCATTAGTGAATAGACCTGTTTATATATTTTCATGATAAATACCATCTGAGGCTTCTCCTCTGGCTAATGGTTCTTATGTTCATGTATTAGCAGAAATCTGAGAAACTAGACTTATTTTCTAGAGCACTTGAATCCTATTTTCTGCTTTTGCTTTTTGTGGTTCCTTATGTGAAAATATCTTAATTTTATTTGTCCAAACATTCATTATTAATACTAATCTCTGTTGATATCTATGTTGCCATGTTGCAGAAAAAACTTGCACAGCTGTCCCTCTGTTCTTCTTCCCCCTTAATCTTGTAGCCATGCCTTCATTTCAGGCTAGATAAAACCTGAGTTCAAGGAGGAGTAAAAGTTCTTACCTCTGGGAAGGTGCACTAATGCTCTACTACTTCTTCCTGGAGGAAAAATGTCTCCTCAGCTTGCCTCAAAATGTTACCTGCTTAGTGTAAAATTCAGACTCCTTAGGACCAGAGAAAAATTATTCATGCAGCAGTGGAATGTTGCTATCAAAATTCCTGACACTGCAACACATGAGTCCATTTATTCATCCAGGGAACTAGTGAATGCCAAATGTGGAAGTGGCCTTGTAGCCGAAGGCTTGAGTTCAGTTTCTCTGATGCCTGTGTCTGCCTAGGCTGCAGCATCACATTTCCTTTCTTGCTGTCTGATCCAGGGCTTTTGAGTCATCTGCGGAAAAATATTTTCCTCTTGGTCAAGGTAGGGGAAGATGGTATTTTGAGCTAAGGTCTCTCAGCCAGCACTTCACTGGATGAGTGGCTGATTGAAATCTCTTTTGATCTTGGTTTGAAATAATAGTGACCTGTTCATGAAAGAATTTGAGACCCAAGATGCAACTGAAAGTGCCTGATGCCACCTTGCTAATAGCAAATGAGAGAGTCCCATTTTCCTGGTGCCTTTCTGGTTACTGTGCTCCATCCTCCTTGTGATGCTCCTTTTTTGGCGGGGGAAGTGTGCTGGGAGTCGTGTTGTGTTGTGCTGGTCTTCATAGAGGCATCACACAGAGTCACCATGACCAACACCGTGACAGAATTGAGCACCCCAGTGCTGAGCTCTGTGTGTTCTGTGTGTTTAGTCACCAGCAAAAAATGAATTGCTTTTACACAGCAGATCTGGGAATAAAGCACAGGTGTCTGATTCTTTCACTGCTTCATTAAGCTGTTTTTTTTTTAAACTCCAATGTTCTGCTTAAGAACAGGATGTTTCAGAGTGTATGAGCAAAATGGTAAATTTAGACAGATTTATTTTTATCTAACATTTATTAAGCAGCAATTGAGATTTGAGGGAAGATACGGTTTACAAAAGATATAAAAGCATCTATAATAAATAAAAGGAGGATTTGGGTTCAATATCCTTTTAAATACAGGACTAAAAGGTTTTACTAAGAGAGCTTTGAAACTATTGCTGCCATGTGTACCCAGAAAAAAAAGAACAGTTTGAAAAAAAAAAAAACCTATCAAACTATATAATGTTCCAATCAACAAAAACATGCTTTTTAAAAATGTTAATTTTTTTTTATACAAATTCTTGTGTTATTTTTAAAATAAAAACAGCATTTTACAGAAGTACAGGTTAGTTGATGGAAATAAATGTGCTTTGATGATGAGTCCAAGGCAGAAGTTCCATGTGGACGTTCTGTGATACAAGTGCTGGTAGAGGCAAGCCATGAAAACCAAACAAAAATACCAGGGCTGATTCACAGCCACATTGCTTGAGATTAATGTCAGTGTCACTGGATTTGGTTTGGTAAGTTTTATTTAGACACTATGAGCAGGCTGAATCCAGTTTCAAAGCTCTGTGTGATCTGTTAATGCTGGATTAGAAAGGACATTTGTTTAATGGCATTACAGCATAGCACAGTGGTGAATGTGGTCCATAATCTTTAGTATTGATCTATGTGAACTCTAATAATATCACAGGAAAACTGGTCCTTTGAGCATGTTGGAAGAAGAACAAGTTGTATATGAAACTATTCTTAATAGTCTCATGGAAGAGTTTCAGTTCTTATCAGGAGAGAAAGGCACCATTGCTTACAGGGCCTGTGGAGGACTGACTTTGCCTTCTGCTCGTGCCCCTTCTGTTAATGAAGGCTTGAATTCCCCTAGTAATTGTTCTAGATTGATCTGGTGTTAGTTTGGACTGGTGAGCAATATCTCTGCTATCAGGCAAGAAGAAACAAATTGTACTAAGCATTTTCTGAGTTCCAGGAGGAATCAGGCATTTCAGCTCTTTGATTATAGTGAAGACTGAGATGGGGATTTTGTTTGTTCGTTTAAAATATGACTCTGTGTAACATGATGTGTACGTTCCTAAATCCTAATGCAGACAAAGCCAAACCGTGCTGTGAGGACTAGTTGGTATCTAGACATTAAACTAGAAATAGGAAAAAAAAAAAGTTACTTGTACCTCTTTATGTTGTTCTTTTTCTAGATATATGACCTGACCCCTTAAATAAGAAGGGGCCATCATTGGATCAGTAATTCATGTAGCCTAGTAAAAATTAGTTTTATTATATAATCAGGTGCAGATTTTTTTATGTCTGTGTGTTTCCTGTCTATTGAATATGGCTGAACAAGCAGAATTCAGTTTTAGTGGAATTCTGAAATTATGTATTTCACACTAGTATGTGCAGAGCTTGGCCAGTTCCTTGTACACCTTAAACCAGTGTGAGTCAGTATAGATTGACTCATCCAGAAGTATGCTGATTTAAAACTTCTGTTAAAGGCTAGAAAGGCTACTAAAACAAGCAAAGCTCTTTGGGATTAAAAAAAAAAAAAAATCCCAAAATCCAAACAAAACCTGAAGCAAACAAAACACCCACACATCAACTGCTGTCTCCAACTTCTTCCTAAGGTCAGTTTGGCTCCAGCTACACTCGGTCCTTACACATACTTGTGTTTGTAAAGCTCATTCCTTAGACTTGTCTGACTAATTTATGAGGCACTAGTGTATATCTGACTTACTGCATGCCTCATAATCAGCAAAATAATAAACCAGGTCAATTTACAGGTCAGCATGTCTTTTTGATTTACTTCACAGGGCGTAGTTTCAGACATTAATGATTTAAATGTTTTTCACATCCTCATTTTTATGGACTTAGGTAAGGTGTTTGAGTTTTGTTTGTTTACCTGAAACTTTGCTTTTAAAAAAAAAATTAAACTTACATGATTCAAAGATGCAACTTGCAAGTCCTTTGGTCAACATTCGACAGCTTAGAACCTGGAAGAGACAGTAAAGTACCTTGCTGTGTTAACATCTCTACCCCCTTGTCTTTGTCCTTTGTCTTTAGGCTGCATGTTCTTTGGGAGAGTTTTCAATTGCTAGGTGCCAAATAGCCCTAAATTTGAAATGTGAGATATATTCTTTAAACGATTACTTAGTTATGCTAGTAGGAATTTTCATTTCCTCTGCCCAGTGAACTTTCTTGTAGCAGCAAGAGATGTGCTGGTGTTTCTTGTTCCAGGAATCAACCTCTGCAGGCTGACATTTAAGCAGAGCAATTTCTATAATGTGGCATTTAAGGAGTGTTAGGAAACAGAATATCTCCAAATAAATGCTGCTTTACTTGCACTTAGTCATCTCTCCTTTTAGGAGTTCAAAGCCAGGATGGATGGGGCTCTGAGCAGCCTTGTCTAGTGGAAGGTGTCCCTGCCTGTGGCAGAAGGGCTGGAACTTCATGCTATTTAAGGTCCTTTCTGTCCCAAACCATTCTATGAGACTATGTCTTGTTTTAACAAATTTGCCTGACAAGTGCCAGACTGTGTACAGTGGTTTATTTTTGCAAGCTAAATCTTGCTTGTGTTTAAACCTTGCCGTGGTAGAACAGCTTTGGTAAGGAAATGGTGTTGACTTCCCTGCTCTTTTGCATGTCACTAGAAACTTTTGAGTTAGTCCTCAAAGCTAAGCTGATTTCTGACCAAACTTGCTAAAGGTACTTCATTATGTTCAGCAGGTTGGAGAGGGAATTCAGTTTGCAGGTGAGGAATTATTTTCAGTCTCTCTTTTAGCTACCTTTGCCATATAAGAGACTGAAATTTGGTAGTGTCAACAGACTGATATGGGACCAAAAAATCAGAAGAAAATGGTGCCAAAAATTGGGAATGATACTTGAAAGTTTTCCAGGCCCTGGAATTGATTGTTTGGGTTTTTTTTTCCCCCTGTAGGTTGAAATAATTTCACGTGCAATCACTTCCTAATTGCCTACAATTAGGAACAATAGTGAAGCTTTACCATAGAAAAGAAATTAACCATCACTCAAGTATTTTGAGGGATGGAGAACTGTGCCTGATTCCTTATCTAAGTCTTGGAAGACCTTTGGTATTTTCCATTGTTACACGGTTCTTTTTCCCCTGACTGTTTTCTCCAAATGAATTGTTCCTATAAAGGAATTTAAACTCTGGGTAATGATTGTTCTCTGTTCCAAAAGCTAATAAAAACAAAGCTCAACAGTATTCAATTGGAGGCCTATGGAAAAACTTGGGTGTAACAAAGTAGAAAAACAAACTTTTCTGATGAGGCCAGGAAGCTACGATCACATTTTCCAGTTTTTACTGTATGTGTTGGTCCTAACTGGGAATGTTTCCTATTGAACTGAATTTTTCCTCTCTACTTTATATTGTAGTTGATTTTTTATCCATGAACTGTGGAGAAGAGTGGATCATAAATGTCAAAGATTCTTGCGTATGGTCTCAAACACAAGGAAAGAATACTGTTTTGTAATCTTTTATAGGGATGTGTGTTGTTTTGTGCTTTTTAAGACTGATAGGATTTGTTTGTTTATTCCAGTAGTTGGCCAAAAGATACTCTGGGAATGCTGCCAGTGTATAACCACGTACACTACAATTTGATGTTTCTTTGAATTAGGAGACCTTTCTTTCTTGCAGTTCTTTATAAGTGTACCTTCTTCCCTTCTCCTTTTCAGCCCATATCTCCTCCTAGATTCTCAGAGTTCCTGTGCTCTCTGTGTTGCCTGTAAAGGTTCTGGAAAAGTTCTGATGTCTTTTTTTTCTCCAACTTTTTCTGAAGAACTGAAAACCATTTTTATTGCTAATTGCTTGATAATGATTGAACATTAGACTTAGATTTGGCTTGTTACAGAATTATACATTTATCTGTGTTGCTGCTATCAATGCTGCAATTTCTTACAAAAGTGTTCAGAGTGATTGAGATGAGTACACGTCAATCAATTCACCAGTCAAGGGTCAAACCACCAAGGGAATCTTGTGTGTTTATCCAGGCCTTTGTGGTTTTTATAACTATTCTTCATTTGAGCCCAGAGTAAGAATAATGGGCCATTGCTCTAATCTCTTGAAAGAACCTCTTTGTGTAAATTCTTCTTTAGGGTTTAAAGCTTCCTGTGGTGATATAAAGAAAATCATATCCTAAAGTAGTGGGTGTTGTTTTTAATGGATTTTTTTTTTAAGTAACTGAAGGTGACATAGCTACTTAAAGTGATTCTTTCCAAGTATAATTTTACCAAAGTTTATGAGGAGATGGGTTATGCTCTTTTAAAGAGTTGAAGAAAAGCATTGCTATATACTTTTCTTATTGTTAGGTACTGTGTATTCTGGAGGCAGCCAGTAATGCCATGAAAAGGCCATGGCAGTTCCTGAAGTGGTGAGAAGTGGTAGTACTGTAGCCTTTGATCCAGTAAGAACAGGCATCTGACATCCAGCCAGGGGCACCCCATCATACTTCAGCTTGGTAATTAGACAGAAATGACAGGATTCCATTCCCCTTCTGCAGTTCCAAGTCAGTGGTGACTTTTTTGTCCTTCCCCTCTGCTGGGCCACTTGCGTGTTTGCAAAAAGATCCCTGTATGTTCGTTAAAATGGCAGAGGCAGCTGAGAGATCATCTTGTCAGAAACTTTTCTATATGGTTGAGATGTACCAACATGGCTTGTGGCACAATGTGCAAGTCCCAGCTCCACAGCTGGTCCGAGGCAGCCCTCTCCTGTGAAGTAACAAAGTACACAGGGGTGAGACTTCATCTTTGCCTTTAAAGTTGGAGGCTCAAGTCCTGTAAAGGCAGTTTGTTTCCTGAGGTATCACGGAGTTATGATGCTTGCAGTGTGCTGGAATGGGTTGTCTTAAAGTGGGACATCTCACTGGAGGAGTGAAGGGGAAGTGAAGCTACTGATTAGAAGGCCACAGCCTTAGTGCTGGAAACAACATGACAATACATTGGGATCAGTACATGATTGACACAGCCCTTCCTTTTACAAACACTGTCCTACCATAGCTTTTGTCCAAAGTTAGGCACGCTTCTCTGAGACAATTCTGTCTTTGCTGTTATGTTCCCCAGTTATGATGGAAGTGTCAGAATATGTTAAAAATAGTCATCGGAACTGGGATATTTGATGAAGCGTCTTTTGTTACTTTTTAAAATTTTTATAGTTTGAGCTTTTGTACATCAAAAAATAATGCTAGCATAGCTCATCTCAGTGTCTTGTGAGAAGCAGTTTCCTTGCCAACCTGTAGTACCTTCTGTTTTTTCTAGGCCACAGGTGCTATTGCCTCATGTCAAGTGGCCTGTTTTCTATGTTGTCAGCTGAAGTATCTGTGAAAGGAACTCCTTTCTCTTTTCTCTCTAAATTTGGTTTATGTAGGCTTCGTTGAGGTATGACTCTTGTCAGCTCCTAATTTGGTTCACGTACAGGTGCTGTTACTCAAAGGTGTCTTCATGCAACATTCTTTTGGATGGACTCTTTCTTTATGCAGTATTTACTGGCTTGCCCAGTGAGAGCCTCAGCTTTCTGTGAAGCGAAGTGTCTTGCTCATGAGTGATGTTAATTTAATTATGTCTTTTAGAAAATACGGTTGTGAGCACTTCTGATTACACTGCAAGAAGTTGTTGGCAATGAAGAATAATTCATGCTAAATTTCTTTAGGAATCCTCATAGCTGCTTCTTATTTTATACTGTAGATTTATTTTCCAGATTCTAATTTCCAACACTTTCACCATCTGGTGAGCAGATTTAGTAAAAACAGTCCTTAAATACGTCATGTCTTAAAATAGCAGGTGAAAGCTTGATCTTTTAGAGAGAGATTGCCAATTCCAGTGCCTACTCTAATGACAGTAGCTAATGTAAAATGAAACCTGATAGTTTTTGTTAGAAAACATCAGAACACGTGTTCCACTTTTAGCTCCACTGAGATGATTTTTGTTTGGCTCTTTTGCTGTCATATAAATGGATTTATTTTTTTTTATCAGGTGTAGACATATTTTCCTGCCAAGTACACAAAAAGCTAGTAAGAACTTGCACATGTTAGGAATGCTGTAGTACAACATTTTACTTTGAAAAGAACTTTTGTGTTCTGAATAACTCACCCTTCTGTATGGTACTCCTAAAAAATATCTGCTAAGGAAGTAATGTACAGGTTAAAAAAGAGATTGCAGTGATTCAGTGTGTTTGAATGGCTGAATCTGTCTCCAGAAAACTTGTGTATGGAGATGAAAGCATTATCCATGTGATGCCTGAGGAACTCTGTTGAGGGGGGATGTTTGTCACATGAGAACTCCATGTCTTGTATGGCTGAGCATCTTTGGCAGTGCCCTTTCCTTTTTCCACTGCCTTGGTGATCCCTGCACTGCCTGGAGGGGTTTCACTTTGTTCCCCTTTAGCAGCTGTGCATGGTGGTGAATCATCATCTGCTTTCAGTCTATCACCTGAATTAAGGAGAGTTCTTGAAAAAAAAATTCATCGTTCCTTCCCCTTAGGTTCATAGAAACCAAGGAAGCCAGACGTTCATAGGCAGCTGTACAGGAATTAGATAATGTTAAAATAACGTCCTTAGGTTGAAAAGTTGATCTTTGGCTACTTCTTTGTATTGCTGCACAGGTTTTGTCAGACCAAGTATGGTGCAGAAATGCAGAACACCAATTAAATATTAAAAAGTCCAGTATGGGTGTTATTGGTCAGCAGGAATGCTCAAGATTATGCTATGTGTTCAAACACATTATTAAATGGGTATAGATTTTCAAAGTCAGACTGCAAAACCTGTTAGTTAACTATTAGATGTTCTTGTCTTTAAAAAATACAGATTTGTTGGAGTTTGTGAGATGATTTTTATCATAGTTTTAGTAAGCTTTTATGCATACTAAGTCTGAAGGTCATGAAGAAGTAGATGTAAAAAACTCAAAGCTGCAGAACGACCTTTTAATTTTTTTTGCACCTGTGGCACAAGTGCCAACGTGCTTAATAACTTGTGCTCTAGGCACTGCGGTAGTGCAAATGTTTCTCAAAATGGAGAATGGCAAATTGCTGTCAGGCAAATGCAGTGTGTTGGGTTATTGAGGTGTTAGCAGTTATTGGTGTGTTTTCCTTACAAGTAAAAAGGCAAACATTTATTTGTCATAAAAGTGCGGTGTGCTATAAACATAGTTATGTGCAGCCATACTGCATAAGTTATATAAAATTATAGGACAAGCATTACAGGGAGAGATAATTTGGGAACTTGAATATTGATGAGAGAGAGTTTTTCTTATGGGCAGCCTCCTCTGAGAGTATTAATTTAGTGTACAGCTTCATTTTAAAATGAATAATATATAAACAAAATAATGCTTGCTTTGCCACATGCTTGTATTTTATTTATGCATGCACACATGGTCCACTCTAATTAAGCAGAGCTCTTTATGGTTTATTTATTTGTTCCAGAGCGGCTGCTTAATATTTGAGAGAAACAGTAACGATGTCTGACCTTTGCAGTGGCTGTGTTAACGATGAGATGGGTTTTGCAGGAGCCTGCAAAAACAGTAAAAGAACAGGTTGATCTTTTCTTCCATTTGCTGGAACATGCTCAAGAGACCTGAAAGCATAAGTGGAAAAATCCCCACTAGTAAGTGGTTAAAGAGTATTTTCTTGTATTTTCAGATCTCAGGAGAAGGTTACTGACAGTCTGAGGTTAAGGGTTTAAAACTTTCTTTGCATTTGGTTGTGGTCCATGTTTTATGACCAAACCACCAGGGTAGTATTTCACTTGGTGAATAGTTGTTTGTTCGTTTTTTAGACCAATATAAAGGAAATAATGTAAATGAGGTGGACACAAGTCCCGATTTTAGGTTTTACAGAGTATGATTAGGCATGCATGAGTCTTGTAGTGAGATTTGTCACTAAACTCCTAAAAGTATGTCTTATATGTAGATGCACTTTTTATTACCTATTCCCTTTTTATGGCCTTTGCTTAATACAGATTCCTGTCTGTTTTTACAAAAACATGCCCTGGGCCTGTGCCATGGTGAGGAGCTCAATGCTGGCAGTTCAGTCCCCCACTCCTTCCTCTTCCTGCCTTGCCCTGGTGGCCTCCTCTCCCAGTTCCATTCTCTTCCTCATCGTGTATTCTGTGTGCACAGTTGGTGTCTGATGAGATTCTAGGGTTTATTTCTGATAAGAGTAAAGTTTATTGCATTTTTTGTTATTATATATGCTAATACCATAGGTTTAAAAAAGCAGAAAAAGAAAAAAGAATGGAGAAACGGATGCATACCTGTGTATTCAAATGGTAACATTGCTCTCTGTAAAGCAATGGGAGTTAAATATTTGTTGAGTTATAAAAGGATTTTGGTTGATACAGGCATTTGTGGGTTTTGGGTATAAAAATCATATTTACATATTTAACTGACTTCTGCATGGACGTGACCATTTCTTACATAGTTCTTCTGTGGAAGCTCTGTGTATGTGTACATTGAAAGTTAATATTCTCATGATGGAAGATGCAGTTTGTAGTCTATTCAGTCATTCATGTTTTTGCTAATTAATAATGAATCATCTGCTATTGGAACAGTATCTTTTTTTCTTTAATTAGGTACGGGTGCATCTTTGTTAGAGCTCTGCCTGCAGAACTCTTACAGTGATGCAGCATATGTGGTTTTTTTCTGTATTAGTAGGTTTTATGTCATAGCTTTTGTTTGCTGTCATTACATCTGTGTTTTGCTCTGTCTTTAGAAATGTAAAAATCTCCTCTCAGCGTACAAGTGTATATGGTAATCACCTCAAAAGTACCAATGCACTGCATAGGTTTGTGCATTATCATGCCTTTGGGGGGGAACAGTGGCCATTGTCTTACTAGAAAATGCAAGCTAATGATACGTGCTTCTTTCAGCCAAAGTGATTGCAGATAGGTACCAACTTTTCCCATACCTCCTTTCTCCATTCTAGAAATGCAGCATTATTAGAACTAGGTAGCCTTCCAGGGGTTTGTTTTTGTAAAAAGAGGATGGAGGCTTGGAGAACTACAGAGCTATCACTTCCATTTTTTAGAAAAGATTATTCTCTTTCTGTGTTGTGTAATAAATTGTTTATTTCATTAATTTTCACCTTCTCCCCTTTTTGCCCCATGTTTAAGTCTGAGAGCTCTCAGGCTTCAGTGTTTTTAACACCCACATTCATAAATCCCCACCAGATTTCAGTGAATGGGCTGCTGGAGTAGCAAGAAGGAAAAAAAGTTGAGGTACGGGGAATGGCATTTTCATTTTAACACTGAGATTTGTGTTAAAAATATCAGTGGAAAATAACTGCATAAAGTGAAATTTTTTATTTTCTACTTTGTTTATTCTGGTAGTGTAAGAGAAGAGTGCTTGATTTGAACCTTAAATAATGAGTGTGAGTTACGGGTTTTTTGAAATCCACTAATGGTGAAATTAGAAGAAAACTGAAGCTAACAGATGTATTGATCTGCTGTGTTAGGGTTTCATGTCTTGTGGTGGGGCAAAGCTGCCGGTGAGACATTGCACAGGGCACAAGACCCTTTGCCGGGGACAGGGTTGCATTGCAGATGTGACCAGTTGAAACTGCCCTGCAGCCACCTCCTGTCCCTGCTTGGAGCTCCAGCACAACCGGAGCCTCTTGCAGCTGTGGCAGGGATCAGGATAACTCCCCTGTGGCTGGCGAGGCAGGCGCTGCCCAATGCCGCTCTGAGTGCACTGCGAGGGAAAGGGGGTTAAGCTGGGATAATGTTCCAGGCAACTGACAGCATCACCTCCGAGCCTGCTTGCTCCAGCTGGCTTCAGGAGAGCAGGAACATGCAAGTTGATGCCTCTGACCTTATGTGAGGACAGTATGCAGCTTGCTGGTTGCTGCCACATTGCCAGGACAGCCTTTGTATTTATCCATTTACATCCAACTTTGGTCTGATGCATCCTCTACCCTGTCTGTGCTGGAATGGTCTATTCAGCACTGTTGGGTTTCAGATGTATCTTGTGTAGCAAACTATTACTTTTATGGGGAAAACATCTTACATCCCTCTACCCAAAGTCATTAGAGAGAGCTCTGTCTTAGATTTAGAATTTTAATTGGAGTGTATGTATGCATGTCCATGCTCAGATATTAAATATTGCACTTGTTTGTGCATTTTATGCTGTTAATGAAAGGGATGTCAGTGTTCTGTAGTTCTACCAGAGCAGTTTAAACTCTTCTCTCCTTTTTGTGATATTCCCATGCCTTTTGGGAGATTTACTTGAATGTATCTACCTGTAATTATGGCCTAAATACTCCTCTCAATTTTTTTATAAGCATGAATTACTTCTTGTGTGTGTGAATGATATATCTTGCAGAATACATGTGCTTTAATGATGTCTTGGGAATCTATGTACAATTTAAACCACAAATTGTAAGAGGCAGTAGAATACCTTTGGTAACATTGTTTTACAGCAGAGATGTGTTTTGAAATGTGTCAGTAATAGAAGCTTTTCTGTAATGAGTGACCACCTATTTTTTGTTTTTTTCCCTCTAGCTGTCCCATTTCCTCCAAGTCACCGTCTCACAGCTAAGGAAGTGTTTGATAATGATGGAAAACCTCGTGTGGATATCTTAAAGGCACACCTTATGAAAGAAGGGAGGCTGGAAGAGAGTGTCGCTTTGAGAATAATAACAGAGGGAGCTTCAATTCTCCGCCAGGAAAAAAATTTGCTGGACATAGATGCACCTGTCACAGGTTAGTGTGGAATTGTGGTGATGGAGAGCAATGGTTGCTGGCTGGGACATGTTTGGTAATGCTTTAGTGTATGTGGCTTCCTAAGGCACTGAAAGGCAGCTTGGAAATCACTTTTTTCTCCAATACTTGATTTGCTCTTTGTCTGCTACCACTGGATAATGGAGGCCCTCAAGCAGCTTGTAATTTAAAGCTGCTTTAATTTAAAGGAAAGGATTACATCTGCTGAACTCTTTCTGTTTCTAAGGCAGAGAACATTATTAGTCTTTAGGAGAAAACTAGAACTACTTTCTGAAACTTGAAAAGTTACCTGGTCCTTTGCAGCAGGTGTTAATTCTGTAATTTTATAGATGTTATTTATCACAGTAGGACTGTTCAGACAGACAGCATTGGGCTCTGCATGTCATGAAGTTCAGTAAGGCCAAATGTAAGGACCTGTACATGGCTTGGGGCAATCCCAAGCACAGAAAAAGGCTGGGCAGAAAATGGACTGAGCAGAGGTGATGAGGGAATGTTGGTGAGTGAGAAGCTCAACACATCTTGGCAATGTGCACTTGCAGCCCAGAATGCCAGCTGTGTCCAAGGCTACATCAAAAGGAGCGTGGGCAGCAGAGTGAGGAAAGGGATTCTGCCCCACCCAGACTGCTGCATCCAGCTCTGACAGAAGGAGCCCATGAACCTTTTGGTGCAAGTCTGGAGGAGGTCCATAAAAATGCTCAGGGTGCTGGAGCACTTCTGCTCTACAGATAGGCTGAGAGATCTGGAGCTGTTCAGCGTGGAGAAGAAAAGGCCTTGCTGAGACCATGCAGCACCTTCCAGTACCTGAAGGGGGCCTATAGGAAAGTGAAAGAGGGAATCCTTACAAAAGCATGTAATGACAAGGCAAGGGGGAACATCCTCAAACTGATAGTGAGTTTAGATGAAATATTGGAAGAAATTCTTTACTATGAGGGTGGTGAGGCATAGGTTGCCCAGCGAAGTTGTGGATGCTCCATCCCTGGAAGTGTTCAAGACCAGGCTGGGTGGGGCTTTGGGCAACACGGTCCACTGGGACTTGCCCTGCCCATGATAGAGGGGTTGGAACTAGATGATGTTTGAGATCTCTTCCAACACAAACTATTCTGTGATTCTGTGAGGGAATGATGGTGTCAGATTTAGTGGAAATTTTAATTAGATGTTAAGGAAAATAAGAAGTGCAGAAAAAAATTAGCAGTTTGTGTTGCCTGGGGGATTAATGAATTGTGCCGGTTGCAGAGCCCATCCTGCCCTTGACTATCAAATGCTACCACCCACTCATTAATCCTCAGGAAATGCCTTATTTTTGAATTTCCTTCTCTAATTGTCTCCTGCCTCTGCCTGCATTCTGAATGTATGAATGCATTTGCTTGCTCTAATGTATCTCCTCCCATATTTTATTGTTGCTATTGGATATGAATGCATTTTTGACAACTAATTAATTGTGGCATAGAAAGTTAGCTGGGGGAAAAAAGATTTCTAATTCCAGCCAGTTTAAACTATGAAGCCAAAGCATGAAACTTGGTTTAAGAAGTCAGGTCCTTTTGTCACTTCTGTTTCTCAAGACCCCTCTTAAAAATACAAGAAATAACCATTTGTTGCAGAGGAGGGGTTACCAATTTTTATTAGCAATACTAATAGCACTCACCAAAAACTACATAGAAATAATAGAACCTTCATTTTTGGGAAACCTTCTCTGAAACTGTGTCTAGTGTCTGGACTAGAATGATGCACATTTTATTAAAGCTTGTAATTTTAAAAATGACGTCCAACTAGAGGATTGTAGCTTGACTTGGAGAGGTAATGTGTATCATTTTTTATACAATAATTAGCTTGTCGTGCTGCTATACAGTTCTGATGGAAAAGATGTCAATCATTTTGCAGCTCATGGATGAATAAAAAAACCCAGAATGAATAAAAGAACCCTTAGTTGACTGAGAATCAAGTTCTGCAGATTTTTTTTTTTTTTGACACTTCAGGATAAATGGAAGAAGTTGTAGGGGTGCAATACCCTTGTCCATAACTGAGTGGCAGACACACAGAAAATTCTACCTTTTTATGGATTTGTTTTTTTAGCGTGATTTTACTTTTGGGTTTTTTTTTTAAATCCATTGAAAGATGTAGACTGTAGGAGGACAGTTCTGGTGTGTTGTGTCCCAGCTGATCTCCATAAGCCTACATTTAATGTTCTCTCTCTCTTTTTAATTTTTCTCTTAAAAATTTTTTCTTAAATGCATTTGAAGGTGTTGGAATTGTTCTGAATTATATTTTGGGGATTAATCTCCTGAAGTTTACCCCATTGTATAACACTGGTATAATATAAGTCTTTGATTCTTTTTTCAGTTAAGCCTACACCTTGCTTTGTTCCTGCTTTTGAAATTGTTCTCATGCAGTGATTGTGCTACTGCAGCATTCTTCGGGGTGGCTGGTAGCTGCTTGCCTTTAAGCCAGTGTAGGAAAGCTGGGCTCCCGATGCGTGTATGCAGGGTAGCTGAGAAGTGCTAATCTTCTGTATGAACAAACATGAAAGCTGTAGTTATGAAAGTGATCATCAAAAGAAGGAAGAACTTAAATTGTGAGGGGGAGGTTGAGAAAGCTTGTGAGGCATGTTGTTGTGGGCCTGACAATTTTCTTTGTATGAGTAGTATGACAGCAGGTGACTGGATAAAGAGAATATCAATTGACTGATGATGTAGTGGAAGTGCCAGGTGTACAGGCAGTCAGGAAATAGCTATGCTGTAGGAGAAAGCTTTTTTTCAAACACTGGGAAGAACAAACAAAACCACTGATAAAGTGGGTAAGAAAATAAATTTTAGGTTTCATACAAAAGAAGCAGTCTTGAAGAATGACAGTCATAAACCACTAATAAACCCCCCTAATACAGGATTCTTTGTGGGAGAGGCGTTCATCTTTTAGAAATATATTCCTGTTGTTAGTTTATAAGATGGTGACCATGAAAAAGAAGAAAAATAAAGAGTGTAACTAGAAGTAATAGCATTGTGGATTATTAGATTGATATACTTGATAAACGTTAAAGAATACAAAAAGTTCTTCCTTAAAGCCTTGTGCAGCCATCCATTCGTTTGAAATTTCAGTTTTGTTTGTTTTAAGGGGTGATGAAATTGTCCTCAGAAGAAGTATCAGAGTTCTATTTATAAGTAAAGTCATGTGCAATGAAGTGGGTACATACAAAGCCTGAATTTGAGTGAGAAAATGATAATTGGGTGCGAGTCATGCAAAGAGACTTAATGTGAAATGCACAATCAATTATTTTGCATTTATGTATAAAACTTACTTTGTGTCTGTGTCTGGAACCATCAGTGTGATTGCCATTTGAATTAATACATTTTATTTTCAAATTTGGCAAGGTTGTAAGCCTTTTGAAGTATTCCTGATGAACCCATTTGTGAGCATAGCTCAAATTCTCATTGTTTGCTCCGCGTGTACGCGCATGCACTTTTCACTGCAGGTCTGGCTTGCAGACACAGGGAGCTCTTCCTGCAGTTCTTACACTGGATTGCTGCTCACTGGGTAGGAATATGAACAGAGCCCAGAAGAAGAGACTCCAAGTGCTCTGCTGTCAGACTCTTCTTGCATCTGGGAAGTGTTGAGGCAATATTGTCTTGGCTGACTTCATCTGTAACCTCTTGACTTGGAGAAATGTAAACTGCCTTTGAAGCTTGTGAACTTTTAATGAGGTTGATCTACCACTGGACTACAGGTGTTCAGTGGAAAGATGTCTTTATGGCAGCCTTAGAATTTCCAGTCCTATATTATGTTCATAACAGTAAAATGACATATGGAGAAATTGGCTCATTTTTTATGTTTGGGATTTTTTTTCTAGAAGGCTAAGG
Source organism: Thryothorus ludovicianus (assembly GCA_013397245.1). NCBI lineage: Eukaryota > Metazoa > Chordata > Aves > Passeriformes > Certhiidae > Thryothorus > Thryothorus ludovicianus. The sequence continues at coordinate 162,705 of VZTB01014648.1, read as the reverse complement.
AAGTATATCCCTGAACCACTCTGACAATATTTACTGAAGTCACACTCCAAAGTACACTTGGAAATGCCAGATTTATAATTGACTGGGTAGCCTTATTACAGAGGTTCATTACTATACAGAGTGATTTGGGGCAAGTGATATACACCACTCTTTCTTTGCATGATGGCTGACTGTGTGGTTTTGTGGGCTCTTACTTCCAAATCTAAAATATGCTGCTGGGGTACTGACCATTCTTAACTGCATGCCAAGCATGTGTCACATTGACTTCAGTGCATGGGTGACTTTCTCTTTATTCTTTAATGTATATATATCCTTAAACGACATACATAACTACAGGATAGACCTAGAACTGTGAAGTGATATATTTATCTAGCATCTATCATTGCACATCTTTTCTTGCACCTTTTAGGATCTTTTCCTTGAGGGTATTGTTAGATTTACAGATACTGAATGATACTCTTGCACATATGACTGCACAAGTGAATAAGCTTGTGAGATGTACCATTGGTGCTGTAAGATAAGACTTTTTTCCCTGTTGATATCTATTTTAAAAGAAATTAATGTGTGCCCTTTTTTCTTGTCACATTTGACATATCTCATTTTTTGTGCTCAGTGTGCAGTCACTTTAGCTAGTTCTGCCCATCAGTACAAAAAAGAGTGACCTCCAGTAAACTAAGAACACGAAAACCTAACTCATATACATCTCTATAAAACCACGCTTTTTAGTATGTGTACTGAAATGTAAAGTATGAATCTTACTGAGACGGTTGTCTGTGTACAGATATTCTCAACCCTGTTTGTGTTACCGCCCCCCTAGCAGTGTCCATGACCGTGGTTTCAGGCTTGGTGGCTGTAGCCAGGCTATGCACAGGCACAGGGCCCAGTATCTGTTGCTCCTTCATTTAGAAAAAATGGAAAATAGGTGAAAATGGCATATACTTTTGTTCTAAACCTTCACATGCTTCACTGAGGAAGTCCTGACGCTGTGCTAGCCCATGTGCAAAGCTTTCTGAACTGCCAGGTATATACAGGTTGGTAGGTGAAGAGAAGATAGCATCAAGCAAGACAGAACAGAAATCTATTCTTGTAGTGTAGAAAGTGTCTCAGTCTCTGCAGAACTCCTTGGCTGTATTGTTTTCCTCTAATCCTGTTTCTTGCAGCTCTCCTGTTTATGGCTGTGGTAGGTGCAAGGAAACCACTGTTGTTTGCAGAGGCATCCTTGCTCTTCCCTTTGCATCACACCATGTAAGGCAGGGTGTTTGTAACCAGTAGATTTGGAAGTACTAACCTTGTGCATGCTACAGGGAAATACACCCGCTGGCACTATTACTGCAGTGTCTTTGGGTAAAAAATTCTGGTGGCTTGATTGATTCCACAGCATTATGGAGAACCAACTTAAATACTTGAACTGCTTGCAATGTTTGTGTCTTCATGAACTCACAGAGTTTTTGCAATTCAGACTCTAAATGGATCAGAGGGAAAAGGTTGTAGGCATTTATGGACAAGCCTGTGTGGGAACTGTGACAACTTGGTTGACCTTCGGAAACTTTTGTTCATTAAAGATCCATAAAAACTAGAGGGAAAGCCCTTCCCTGCCAGCATGTCCCTTTATGATCTCTGAGGCTTCCAGATATTCTCTGAGCACATTATTCCATGGAATGATAGGGTGTCCTGGGCCTGAATTTTTCTTCATATTCCACATATATTTTTCCTTTGCCCGATTTCTATCATTTGGTAGCATGAAATTATATTAGTAGGTTGCTAGTGAGGTGCTAGCTAAAACTTTGTAAACAGCAAGAATTTCTAGTTAAAGTGATCAGTGCTGGGTTAATAAAAGTATTTATGCCCACATTATAGTATAAGAGAATAATATTTAAAATTACATTGAACTGTGGCGTGTATGTGAATGATCTGATCCAATGTGAGAGTCAAACTAAACCAGTCCTTTCTGAATTTTATCTTTGAAGCAGTTTAGGATAAAATTTCAGCATGGAAAATAAGCAAGGTTGCTTACCTACAGGTATTGTTAGATCTATCCATATTTGCACAGCAGAGTTTGTTTGAAATTTACAGTTTAGTAAAAGTAATTATAGCTAAAGTTTCTTTATTTCGGTCTCAGGGTTAAACCCCATGTACTGTGATCACTGTTGAAGAAACTGTTCAATTCCCAGGACATGCATAACTAAAATATTCACATACATGCCATGAAAAAAAAAATCACATACATGATCAAATTTTAAGGTGTTTCTGAATGGCTGGTATCTTCAGACACACAAGTAGTAAAGCTTAATTGCTGGTTTGAAGTCTAGATGCCTTCAACTCCTGAGGATAAGAACTGCACTTTTCCTTTCTTTGCCATAAGACATTCAGTATCATTATCTTTAAAATGCATATTTAATTTTGTTTGTGGTACTAAGAGTGAGCATGTGATGGGGTCCACCCTCAGAACAGGACACTGGTTACAGTACAACGCTTTTTTCTGTATCTTGGAGATGCATGAGAGTTGCAAATGCTCCTGGTATAACTGTATCAGTTTGAGTTGCTGTGTTACCAGTAATACCTGAGACCTGGACACGTTTCTGCAAATTACTCTCACTCTCAGATTTAGAGGCCTGTAGCCAATTCTCCTTCATCATAGGAAAGTTAACTTTGCTGGGAGTGAGGTAAATGTTTGAAGTGAACTTTGACTTGTTTCTTTCTTAATATCCATTCACATCTCATTTGCATACATGAGATTTCATCTCATTTGCATACATGAGATTTCAGCAGAACAGGCTGGAGCTGGGAAGTAGAGGAAAAGGAAAGTATTAATAGCACCACCTGCTATTGTATCTGTCTTAAAAACAAATGATAGTCCAATTGTTTTTACATGTTTTTACTATATAAGGCAGATATGCTTTCTCAAATTAATTAGACTTTATGAAGAAATGTTTGCCATAATTTTTTAGACTGTGTTAGATATCCTCTTTTCTCAATGTAGCATAAACACAGTTTGCTGTTGCATCAATTATTTTCCATTATGTTATCACTGTGAAATATCATTTAACTACAGAAAACCTGTATTTAAATTTATGTTAAAAATAATTTACCATATAAACATACTGTTGAACAGCTAAAGTGAACTTGATTGGATCCTTTATTTGGGTTGCTGATTAAAACTGACACTACTCTAGCTATTTTGCATGCTTTATTGAGAATTTATAATGCATCCAGTCACTTGTGGCTTAAAATCTGGGACTTCTATAAGAAGGTGAAGATGTAAGGCTGTATATATTCAGATTTTTTTTATCTGTTCCTTCCCTTAATGCTTTTGTTGGTTCCAGTTATAGATTGAAATATGCCTGCCTGTATCCCTGGTAGAACAAAGCAATTGTGTCTTGTAGATTAATTGAGCTGCTTCAGCCATTAGCATCTGACATTTTGGCAGAGCTGATGTTTTCTAGTAGCAGCTGCTTAAATGTGTCATTATTGCCAAGGCCGTGGATACTATTGACAGTGTTTTTTACAGCTACCTCAGTTGTTCTTAAAAATGATCTATGGTTCACTTTCTTTGGTGCAAAAACTGTAGTCAAATAAGCCAAACTGAAATTTTGGAATCTTAGATTCCCTTCAGATACAGTGCTTGATTTGATGCTGTGAAATGGAAGATCAAATTTATTTTGGGCTTCAAGTCAGTACAGAAATTGCATTGATTAAAAAAATAATCACCAGCAAAAACAACTGCTTGCAAATACCTAAGCCTTTCGGACTTTGTTCTTGCCATCTTTTATTTAGCATGTGGGTGGTTCATCATGTAAATACTGACAGCACAGTATAGCACATTTGCATTTCTTCTAGGACTATTCCAAGCAGACAGAGTACATCACAGCAGTGCTGTTTATTATAGCTTCTCAAATATTTTTCTGAAACTTGTAAATCAGGGTTTTTACTTGCTTTGCAATTTTGTAGTCAGTGGCACAGCTTGAGTTAGAACTGGGTCTTTGACACTTGGGTTCTTTTTTGAAAAGGATCATGATGTTTGCACTGTGCAATCCTCATTAAGGAGAGAGAACCTTTGTTCTTGTTTTTTGTGTTCTCTTAGCTTTGCCCGCCTTTTGATTCTCACCTCGGTTAATTTAACTCAATCTTAGGTTGTAGTCTATATTAGTAAGGGATGTGGGAATGCAGTGGGATCACTGCTGAAATCACAGCCACCCGTGTTCCTCCTTCCATCCATTTTGGATGGAGGAGCTACTGAAATGAGTAAGAATTAGAAGGAGGCAGAGGGAAATTCCAGCCTATTCCAGCCTTCCTGCTTGGAAAACAAAAAATCTACCAGTCACAGGTGAACAAACTAGAGTTCCTCATTTTGTTTGAATGCGAAATAATTATATAGAGTCATGATTTATATGTGTGTGAGGCTGAAAGGGGGATTGATTTGGTCTTAATCACACTGTACCTGCAACAGCTGTAGAGTGGCTGCAGTGCAGAAATGAAGAAAAGGAGTCGGAGGAGTGTGAGGGGGTGGACTAATAGCAAGTCAGAGACAAACAGCATTTTGTGTCAGCTGATCGTTGCCATTTGGAGGTACCACCGTGTTCGTGCGATTTGGGAATCGCTGTGCAGAGGTGTGCCTCTTGTTCAGAGTCTGGTTGTGCATTTGGAGCTGACACCAGCTGTCTCTTGCCTTCATCTGTGCCCTATTTTTGTGTGTCTAACCTTTCACTAAAACCTGCTGGGAAGCACTGGCAAGTGCAAAGGAGATAACTAATAGGTTCCATCTTAAAGAGATACTATAAACACACCTGTCATCACTTAGAACATAAATCAGAGAACATTAGAAGTTGAAAATGATACTTATAGAAGGACATTGTTCTGGGGTGGGTGGTTCTTCTACTTCTTCCTGCCTTTACGTGCTGTTGCATTAGCATTTTAATTATTCTTAGAAATACTACTAGAGTTTAGATAGATGCTTTCTCTGTTTGGTTTTTTGCATTTATCCAGAGGAAACATTTATAGAATAATTTCCAGGTGTATATAGTCTCCTCTGTAAAGATACTGCCTTTTTAAATGAAAAGGAAAGCTGCTATAGTTCAAAACATTTTAATTAGCTTTTTTTAAATAATATTTTTTAATGTTCTTTACAGCCTAAAAAATCCATGTTCTCCAAATAAATGTACCCATTCAGTTTTGCTGAACAGGAACCTCTTTTCAATCGTCTGTTGATTTCAGAAAGTCTTAGGAAGTGTCACACAGGATTCTGGCAATAATGTACATGATTTGTACTGGTACTCTGTCAAGTGGGTCACATTTTCTTTTGAGACTGGGGTCATTTTTTAGGGCATTAAAACATAAAATGGAGAGTTTCAAATTTTCTTGGTGTTCTCTCTGCCTTGACAGTGTTTGCTTCTGCTTCTCTCTTTTCTTAGCTTTGGGCATCTAAAATCTAGTTGAAATTCACGTATTGATACCACTTGGGGTGCTGATTGCTTCCTGATAAAATGTTCTTGATAAGTGAGGAGGATCTTACTTCTCATCCACGAATGAAGATTCAGCATGAATTGAATTTTCAGAAGGAGTCTATGTTCTATGACATTTTAGATTTTCCCGTTCTTTATTGCATATTGAGCTTAGCAGTCATATTGAACCCTGTGGATTGCTTGGCTTAAGTCAGTGTTGTTCCTTCCTGTGAGATTTTCATAGATCCAGCTATGTCATCTTTAAAGCAGACAACCAAAGGGCAAATGGCAAAGAGCTAAGCTCCAGTTTCAGAGCCTTTGTGTGAGTCAAAAGCAGCCATGGTGCTCAGCAGATGGGAAGGTGCTGTGGAGAATCTTTCTTACTCATTAGGTGTACCAGCATTACTGCTTTCAGGTGGTTCTTCTGAGAGTTGCTTTGCTGAATTTTTGACAGTAATTTTTATACTTCTCTCTCCAAATTTACTTCTGCAAAAAATTTTACCTTTACAAGTGGAAAACATCACAAAAGTATATTCAATCAGAACACGTTGAATTTAGGTGTCAAAATGGATGGCTTATGAGAGTTTATTACAGGAGTTTATTCATCCAAACAAAAAATTCTTCTTAACAATCAAGGAGATAAAATTCAGTGAACTGTGTCAGATTTATTCTTTATTAACCTGTATTAAGAAAGAAGACTTAAATGTATCATTTTGAAAAACCTGAAGAAAACAACACATAGCACATTTGAGTTAATTTTTCATGCACGTTCTCCTTTGTATTTGGTGCCCCTTGTACATACAGGTCAAGAGCTTAGTGTGGCAGTGGTGGTTGGGGATGTTGCTGATGGCCATAGAAGTGAATTCTGCGACTTCAGCTGTTGACAAAGTGGCAGAACACTTTCATTTGCTTTCTGCTTGGCTTGATTGCTGTCACAGGCAATAGCTGGAGTTGTCTAAGAGCAATAAATTATGAAAGCTAATGTAGCTTCTTTGTTCCACTTCATTTCCTTTGGTTCTCATCAGACTTAAGTAGAAGGGGGAAAAAGAAATAGCCTCAGTGCAGGGTACACTACTGAAAGTATAAAGAGGAAGACCTAAGAACTGTTTGTGAGATTAGCCTGCATACATAAAACTAGGTTATATTTTTTTCCCAAACAATCTAAAAAACTTCAGTTGAGAAGGTGAGACTCCTTTGAAGAAAAAATCATGTATAGATTCTAAACAAATAAGAAAATGTTTGTTACCAAAAGACAGTTAATTAGCAATGCCTATGGCAGGAAAGAGCCAAAAATTGTACTTGAAAGGAGAAGAATGTGGTAAGAGTGTTGAGACTCAGTTGCTCTCTAAGTATAATAAAGCAAGCATTGTTATGATTTGGGTGTGGTTATATTTCTGCTATATTTGTTACTGTAATGGTTGATAACAGCAGAATAAGAATAGGCTTGTAGTCTACTGTTTCTTGTGGAATTACTTGAAGTTAGGGGTGGTTTTTGTTTGTTTCGTTTTCATTAAGTTATCTACTAAGGGAAATATACTTTCTCATTAAAGTGGAAAAACTGAAATTTCCAAATACATGGAGAGGTTAGTTATGGCCAAAACCACCTCTTAACAGTAGACCAGTATCAAATGTAATTAAATCTTGTGTAAATTGGTAGTCCCTCTTTGAAAATCCAGTGCATTGGACCTAGATTTTATTGTAAAATTAGAGAGACATCATTAAGAAGATGAGTGGGAAGAAGACATCAAGCATGATGCAGAATACTGCTATGGGTCCCAGAATCCTCCTTGAGGGAACAAATGCATCCTCATCAGTAAAATGATGATTTTAGCAATGAAAAATGACTTTCAGATCATTTACACCAATCCAGGTCTTCACTAGTGCTTCTGCTTTTTCTAGTCTAGTAGCTTAAGGCTTCAGACTATCAAGACTTATCAAATGCAGGATCTCCTCTTGAAGGCCTGATCTTAAAATGTGATTGGTTGAAGATGCCATCTGGTGGCATGTGGCTGCTTCCTGAGGCACCTGCCATCAAGGCCAAGAGAGGAAGAGTAACCACAGTGATGAGGCCAGAACAGAGGTCTCTGGCTGTTGCTAGGGGAACAGGGCTGGAAGATGACCACAATTGTGAGAGAACAGATAAGTATAAGGAATTGATTCAAGTCAACCTTTTACTTTGAAGTCTCATTTTCTAAATAAGCATTTTGGAAAAATTTCAGGTTACTTTACTTGGAGAGGCAGTGAAGAATAAAGTGGATTTCTGTTGGATTGAGGCACCAGTGAAATGATGAAATTCTCAAGCCTTTGCTTGCTGCAGATTTTTATGGTAGAAGGAAATGTGTTTCACCTTCATAAGCAAAGCTTGGGTATGTGGGGGGTGTGTGTGTTCTAAATCCTCAATATCTGTATATTCTTTTATCTTCATGAATATCTAGAATATGAATGTCACCCTTCCTAGATTTTCAGTGTAGCTTTTTTCTTGGAGGAGAGCTTTTCAGTTTAACATTAATTGAATAGGGAAAGGTTAAAACTTTTTAGCAGTAGCAGTTATTCACTATGCTGTTGAAACTAAGTTACTCACTTTAGCTAGTTTAAACAAAATCAAAGCATTAGTCTGCCAGAACACATCTATCTTCTCATAACATTTGCAGGTTCTTTGGCGCTTCATTCATCACACTCTTTCCCTGGGCACCAGTGACCTACTCTCCAGACTGCAGCTTTTTTCAGCATAGATTGCATTCAGTAATGAAGATAACGTTATTTTTGTTTTGTTCTTCCCACATTAAGCCCTTTTCTTAAAATAATTTAGGTCGACCAGTACCTTCACATTGTTTTGAACAAGAGGCAGCACAGGGCCAGGTTCAAATGTAGATCAGAGTAAATTCTGCCACTTCTTTTCTTAACTAATCCATCGTCTTTCCGACTTACACACATTCATCTTTCCCTCGTAACATGATGTTTCTGAACAGACTTACTACTGTTCTAACTGTTCTGAGGGAGGTTCACTCCTCACACACAGAAGAGCTATCATATTCTTCAAGCATCACAACTGTCCCTCATGACTGTGCTTCTTACTGTCTGTCCCTGTTCTATCAATTATCCATATTATCTATTCTGCTCCAAGAACCCCAGTGACTCATCTGAGCTCAGACGGTTTCATTCTAAGCCTCTGAAACATTTCTTTGATTCTTCATATGAGGTGGACCATATGCAGTTCCTTTTACCTTTTTGTTCTTGCCCTTTGGTGATTTTTGTACTTGAAAAATCTGGCCTTGGAAGAGTTGTGTGAGCACTGAGATGTCTCTTCTCTCAAGACCAAGTCCTTTCACACTTCATGGGGAAGGCGGTGCTGACATTTAAGTTGTCATCTGAAGCTATTGCTCTGCAGTGTGTGATGATGGTTCTTCCCCATTACCAGAGTGTACAGAGGAGAGCCTGGTGTTCAGAGGCTGTTCTGGGTGCCTCTTTCATTTGCACCTTCCTTGAGCACCTACTCTCTGTCTGCCTTTGGACTTGGACCATTGCTGATGCCGGCACGGCTTTGAAGAAAGAGTAATAATGAAGAAGATGTGTTCAGCTGCTGTGTCACCATCCCAACTAAATCTATCTCAGTGATAGATATTATTCAAAATATTAATTCTGTGTCTTCAGGGTTCCCTAGACACTGAAACTGTCTTGCAAAAGATCTCACTGGTCCCTTAATTCCATTCTGAGGTCTCTTAAAGCTTTTGGAAGTGAAGTGTTTGGTTCAACTCTTGTTAGTCTATTGGGATATGGGGGTACAAAAAAAAAAGACTTCCCCAAAGTATCTTATTCACAGATAAGCATGGAGAAAGGTATTTCAGTAGTCAGAGTGTGTTTCTAGTCACAGCAAGTGAATTTATATTGACAAGAATTTTATGGAAAATGCAGATGCTAATGTTTAGAATTTTTTATTTGGTGTCTGTTCTGCTGCATTTTACATTTTTTCCTGTGGACTAGGAACCTTTTCCAGTAAATAAGTATTTATCTCTAGAGCGTGTATCATGCGTGATCTCCAAGCACAGTTGTTACAGCCAGTAAATGTGTTGTGTGGGTGCTGTATCTGTTGGGGGGCTCTGGTGTATTTGCATGCATAGGGGGCACAGTGTAATTAACCATATTAAACTGAATAACACACAGCCTCCCCATTGTTTCTCTTTATGGATGTAATTAGATGCTGAGAGAACTATAGCAGGAAATAGGAACAGTTTCCTCCTGCCACCCCTCAAACAGGTTTTCAGTTCCAATTAAAATAAATTGCATTTTCAACCAGGAGAGATTACTCACATGATATCTGTCATTTATAAACAGGAATGGAAAGCCTGTTGTAGAAGTAAATATTAGAAAGGAGAAAGGAAAGGAGAATAATTCAGAAAACCTAACCAACAGGAATTCAAAAGCTGATTATTTGAATTGCTCAGTTAGTTTTCACTGAGAAATCTGCCAGAGGCTGAGTAATGGGGCTTGAAAGCCTCATCACAAAATTATGGGTATTAGAGATTTCTATAGCTAAACTACGTGATGTGCTTTGACACTTTGACTAAAGAGCAAAGTTTCATAGTTTTATGTATTTTTTAAAAAAGCCCTTTATCTTATGAGACTTCTTACAGAACTCAACTCCTTCAAATTTTGATGTATCAGATATTCCCAGTGTGCATTCCTCACTGCTGTGACAATAGAACTTTTAAAACAAACAGAAGAAAGCTCTTCATTATGATGCAGTTAGGTGGAAAGATAGGATTTTTTAATCATTATTTTTGCTGAAATCCCGTATGTTTTATGTCAAAATAAAACAATTGTTTGATTTTAAAAGAATCAGTAAGAAATGAGAAGAACCACATAGTGAAAATCATGATAAAGGAAAACTCTAGTCTTTTCAGCTATGAAAAGGTTTTAAGACGAAAACTGTATTTTCATTCTTAATAAACTATGTAAGGGAAACCAGCAATTCACTTACTAAATGTTGTCTGGTACATGAGCCTTTTATCCTCTTCCTGAGGATAAAAGGATAGGTAAAGAGGTCCAAGAAAAATTTTTTGAGAGATAAGGAATTTTTAATTCTCCATTATCATCATACAATTCCAGTGACTTGTAAATCTTTTGATAGACATGATAAATGATGGCTGTCTTTTTAGCTTAATCATGCAGAAAAGGTTAATAAAATCACAGGGGAAAAAAAGCTGTTTCCTGTCCTTTCCATAATTACTCTGACTGTTTAGGAAGGTTTAAATATCATTGTGAAAAAATAATTAGTATATTAATAACACTGGTTTCCACATGTGGAAAGTCTTAATTTCCATGGCTTCTTCATCTGGGTCTCCATGGTACCTGCTGTGTATCAGTATTATTTCAATACATTAATCAAACTGAGGGGAATGTGGTGTGGGGAAGATGCTTAATCAAGCAGAAAGGAGCAAGTATATTTTTTAAATACCATGCAGGTGTATACTTTTCAGTAGTTTCTTACTCTGCAGATGCAGTCATCCTGTCCAAGTGTGTCTAGTAGAGGGGGGTTTTAACAATGCTAATGCTTGATGGTCTTTTGTTGTTATCTCTCCACACTTACTTCTCCATTGCATAAATGCACTTCTGAATCACCTTGTGCAGTGTCTTTTTGAGTCCAAATTCAGTATCCTTTGATACTTGCTGCAGGAGAGAAACTCCATCCTCCACAACATAATGAGATCTATAGCCTGACAAGTACAGTTATTTGATGGTTATGGCTGGTAGACTGTGTCTTGATTTTAGATATAGAAAAGCAGAAAAAAAAAAAAGAAAGAAAAAACACAACNAAAAAAGAAAAAAAAAACACAACTAAATTTTTGGATAGAAAAAGCTGATCAATACATGCTTGTCACATAGGGGTTTGGAGCAACCTCACCTTTCTGTGAGTTTTCAGAATGGCTTATTTTGTGATATTTAATATAAAGATGATAATGAGTTTTGGACTGAAAATGTGAGCTGCCTTTGGAAGATTTGATAGCAGTTCACGTCTCTGCAATTGTGTGGTAAACTTTCAAGTAAAAGCATTGCAATGACAATTCAATTGGAAAATTGATGGCACAATGTGGAAAATAGCTCATTCTCCTCCCACTTCTTCCCCATCCTTTCATCTACCAGAGTAGTCTAATTCCTGGCAATCTTCTTATTTTCTCTGCAATTTTCCAGTGTCCTTGATAATATCGGAAAAAGTACAAGTCTTAATTGCTTCCTTTTTTGAGATGTATGAAGAGATTGCTCTTAATACTCTTTTTTTTTTGATGTTACATGCTGATGCTTTTTTGGGGTTTAAAGTTAAAATGCTGAGACAGTTTTGTGAAACTGGCTGTAGTAGTAAATTCAGCTCATTACACAAGGAATTTAGAGCATGTTCTGGTACTGTCATTGCTGTTAGTTTTTCAGCCATAACTGCAAGAACTTTTTTGTCTGATGCAATCACTGAGTTATTATAATACCATTATGCATATTTTTTCGTTGAAAAAAGCAAACTAAGGCCTGCATAGGATGTTTCCTGAGCTGAGCGGAACTGGGCGTGTTGATCCTCCATTTTCCTTTCACCTCCTGAAATGCTGATCCAGTGTAAGTGACCCTTTCCTCCAGCATGGCTGTTGACCTCTTGAGTGGCATTTGTGGCCAGCTGGGCTAGCTGGGTCTGTTCTGTGGCAGCCTGAACTTCCTTCTGGCTGGCCTGTCCCCCTGAGCTGGGGAGCTCCCCTGGACCCACTCGTGTTCAGCTCTTCCAGCTTGCTAAGCCCACTGAAGTTTAAATTGGCAGAAGTCATGTAGTTCAATGTAGTGCTTGGCTTTTTGCTGGTTTGGTACAATTAAGCAGTTCATTTCACCCGAGGATGTCTGAGACCAGGAGCTGGAGTAAGGGAGCAAGGGGAGCTGCAATGGTCCAGAGCATGATTGGCTGCTGCTGCCACCACAGACCCTCAGGCTGAAATCATGTTTTCTTATTCGGGAAGTTGAAGGTAATCTGTCGTTTCTTTGAAATAAAATATTTTTCTCAGTGCTTGAGAAAAAATACCTGGTAGTCAGTACCAGTACCTGGTGAAGTCAAATGTATAGTCTGGGCGTGTTCAATACACTTTGGCTGTGTGTGTCATGCTTTTTAAATTTTCCCATGTTATGATAGTGAAATTACAGGAGTAATGCAACATTTCTTGAAAAGAAATTAGCTATAATCCTTAAATTGCTGCTAAATGGAAGCATCATCTCTCTGCTTCCTCAAAGCATTTGGACTTGATTCTTCCCAAATTCTCATCTCGTTGTCTTCTTCTACACATCCCTCCTGCATCAGCATTCAAAGCTGAAAGCAACCAACCTTGTGTTCACATCATCTCTCTGCTTCCTCAATGCATCTAGACTTGGCTCTTCCCCCTGTTTCTCTTTGCTCTCTCTGGAGCTCTCTTTCTCTTGTGGTCACTTCTTTCTTCAGAAACCTGTGAAATCTGCAAGTTTTCAATTTGTCTCAGTTGCCCGTTAAATGCTTTCTCTATGGACTGATACATAGATAATGTAGAACTTCATCTGAAAGTTTTTTAGATTTGTGAAACCGAGTTGCAGATTTTTGATACCAGTGTACCAGTTCTTTATCAGCTCTTGTGGTCCATATGTGATGTTTTTTTTGAATATTTGCAGAATAATACTTAACTCAATATTTGAGTCATCCTGTGTCAAATGAACTGTGAGGCTTTTGTCATCAGGAAATTCAGTACTGCATGATGCTTCTTCGCTGTGATTTCTATCTGGTAAATAATGTATGTGTGAAATTTTCTCAAAACGTCAAAAGATTGAATATGCTTTGATGGAAATAATTCTCTGTGGAACCAGTATAAGGGAGGATCTGGTCACTTCTAGGCTTAAAGAAAATCAAATTGGTGTGTATGTTTGAACAGACAGGTTACACACTTTGAATACAAAGCTTACACTTTGAACTGGGTTTCATGCTCTTGTCTGTATATGTGCACACATACTACACTCTGTTGTGGTGAAGCATCAGATAGTGTATACATCTGACATTTGAAAGTTGTTTTAAATGGATCTGTTAGAATGGGTCCAGTGGAGGCCATGAAGATGCTCAGAGTGCTGTAGCACCTCTCCTCTGCAGACAGGCTGGGAGAGCTGAGGTTGTTCAGCCTGGAGAAGAAAAGGCTTTGGGGAGACCTTACAGCACCTTCCCTAAAGGAGGCTTATAAAAAGGAAGGAGAAGGAGTTTTTGTACTGGCATGTTAGGACAAGGAGCAATGATTTTAAACTGAAAGAGAGCAGGTTTAGGTTAGGTATTAGGAAGGAATTCTTTGCTCAGAGGATGGTGAGGCACTAGAACAGGCTGCCCAGAGAAGTTGTGGATCTCCCATCTAGTGGGAGCTGTCCCTCCCTCTGAGGAGACTGCAACCATGTGATCCTTAAAGTCCCTTCCAACTCTAACCATTCTATATTTGTGATGTTTATAGAAAATAAGCTTACATTTTTCTTTAAAAGAAACAACATTGCATGTGCCAGTGCCCAAAAATTATGGTGTGGATTGCAATTGTGTTTGTTACTTTTATGCTAAATACTAGCTGATTATATATTAGATGCATCTCGTGATGAGGCATGCCCATATTTTGCTGCAGTTTTTCCAGTATTTTGAATAGCATCCTTGCAAGTTTTATTTTGTGATACTCCAAGGAGTATCAGTTTAAAATATAATTTTTGGTGTCTTAGCATCGATTTGCTCTTTTTTCTCCTTTTCAGAGATTGTGAAGACTTTTTGTCTCTGGTGATAAAGGATATACTTGCTCTAGGTTGTATCCTCTTCATCACAGAATTAGAGACTTGTTTGGGTCAGAAAATACCTCTAAGATCATTGAGTTCAACCAGTAACCCAGCAGTACTGTGTTCTAATACGAAACCATGTCCTCAAGTGCCACATCCACACCTTTTTTGAACATTGCAAGGGATGGCAATTTCACAAATCTGGCAGCCTATCTGATGCTTGACCACCATTTGAGCGAAGAAATTTTTCCTGACATCTAATCTAACCCTCTCCTGGCACAACCTGCTTTCAGACATTTATAGAGGGTGACAGGGTCTCCTCTGAGCCCCCTTCTCTCCAGATTAAACCATTTCAGCTCCCCCAACTGCTTCTCATCAGATTTACTCTCTAGACCATTCATCAGCTCTGTTGCTCTCCTCTGGACGCATTTCAGCATCTCAATGTCTTTCTTTTAGGGACATCCCAAAACTGAACAGAGGATTTGAGGAGTGGCCTCCCCAGTGTACAGGATGGGGTTGTCCCTTCCCTGGCCCTGCTGGCTGCACTCTTGCTCATACAGGCCAGGATGCCCTTAACTTGCCAGCTAACCTCATCTAAGGAATGCCAAAGTGTATTTAACTTTGTATTCAATTCTAGTGGGAAGCTTTATGCTGTATTTCTGATCTAGGCTATGGGGACTTAGTGGTTTTTTTTGATGTCGTCTCCTCCTCTCTCTGTCTTCTTCTTTTGTAGAATCTTAAGCAGTTATTGTGGTGTTCCCAGCCTTCCTGGGACAGGCACTCAGCATTGTCTGTTTCTATTAAAGGTCTGGGTGAGGACTGTTTAAATACTGAGACTGATAACTACTTAACTCTGTTTAAATTTGTTTTTTAAATCCCATTTTCTTTCACCAGAGTCTCTTGCTGACCTCTTGCTGAGTATGGTATGGGGAGGAAAATTAAACTTATTTTTCTGGGGAGAACTTGGTGCGCATTCTCTCAGATGCTCCCTTAAGTTAGAAAACAGTGTCTCTCAGACATGAAAATCTAAATCACTCAGAAATATCCTTTTCTTTAAGCACCACGCAACATGTATTTGGAGCAATCTGTATTGTACTAAGTAATCTCCTACTGAGAGTATAACAGCACCTTTGCCTGGTCAAAAGCTCGATGCAAATTCTCATCCAGTTGTTTTTTTCCACATCTCCCTCCTGCATCAGCATTCAAAGCTGAAAGCAACCAACCTTGTGTTCACATCATCTCTCTGCTTCCTCAATGCATCTAGACTTGGCTCTTCCCCCTGTTTCTCTTTGCTCTCTCTGGAGTGCTCTTCCTGTCTTGGTCACCTCCTTTCCTCAGACACGTGGAATCTGTGCAAGTTTTCACTTTACCTCAGCTGCCCTTTAAATGCTTTCTCTATGGACTGATACATAGATAATGTAGAACTTCATCTGAAAGTTTTTTAGATTTGTGAAACCGAGTTGCAGATTTTTGATACCAGTGTACCAGTTCTTTATCGGCTGTTGTGGCCAGTATGTGATGTTTAAAACACCAGAGCCCCCATAAAGAAGGTAGAGACCTTTCAACTACAAAGCTCAGTAGTCTAAAATCAGGAGCAAGGCAGTAACTCATGCCCCACCCCAGAAAGTCAGGTGTGCCCATTAAAGTCTGGGGAAGACAGATGGTTGAGACACCCTTTCCCTGGGTGCCTTGTGGAGCCTCAGGGCACACAACACCTCAACTGCTGGAGTAGAGTTCCAGTCACCACCTATGGTGGCAGCTAGTTATATCTGCAGCAATGCAAATGCAGTTTTTACTTTTTTTTTTTTTTAATAGACTTTGTGAAGGTTCATTATAAACAGAGTTGAAAGGACTTGCATTTTAAAAAGAAAAGAAATCTCTTTTTAGTTCTGCCTTTAATCCAGGTCACTTTAATAGGCTCACATTGAATCTCACAGAGCTGCCTTAGTACCTGTTGAATATTCATCTGCATGAAGGTAATACAAATTTTCAGTTTAACAACCTGTTTGCATTGACTCCCAGGGTGCAAGGAAATGTGAAGATGCATTACTTAATCTCAAGTATGTTTGCCAAAATTTTTTAGTAAATTCTGTAGAAAGATGCAACGTTTGGAAAAAAAAATAGCTGGCAAAATCATAATGTAAAGAAGAGTGCCTGTCTTTTCCCTCCAGGAGAATGGAGCCTGCTTTAGATGTCTCTAAATTAGGGATAATAAGAGGTCTTTGTGAGTTCGAGGGGTTTTTTTAAGTTCAATTAAAATACGTCCATTTACAAAGGAGCTCTGATTTACTACAGTTTTCATTTCAGACTTTCTTTACAACTTGTGCAGTTTTGGAATTAAACAAGTAAGCTGCATGAGCTCCTGGTTGGCTGGACTTGGGAAGCTTTTAGCCTATTTTTTTCTTTCATCTTATGTCCCATAGTATGAAATATGTTTTTCTGCATTTGATAATGCTAATAGTAATTTGGTAATGCTTAATGGATGAGTGCTGTTAGTCCTGAGCAATGAGTTTTGCTGCAGTTAATATTTCCTAACTAGGCAGAGTTTTTGCTGGAGGGTTTCAATGTAGTGGGCTCTGGTTTTGGGAACAGCTTAAGGGCTCTGTACCCATGTGAACTCTGACAGAGGGAGCACAAATCACTCTGTGTCACTGCTGATGTTTGCAGAGCTTTCAGCTGTGCTTTTATTTCCTTATTAATGTTTTATTCCAAATATTTTTCTGTCAAACATCTTCTTGGTGTCTCCTAATTTTGTAATAGCATACACACAAACAAACTTGAAGTAAGTGTTCTTTCAGTTACTTTTGTCCCAAGGTACAGTGTAGCAGTACAGCCTTCCTGCTTGGTGTTTCTAGAATTCAGAAAAAAGTTATACTGAGTTCTGTTAATTGTTTTATTCCATGAGGTGGCTGTGGTATGTAGCAGGAAATATCATAGAGACCTTGGTGTTAACACTTTTTTGGTTCCTACATTAGTAGCAACTTCTTCTGGAATGTTATGTGCCTTTTCCAGTCCTTATTTTGTTTGTTAGCTCAGTAGGTGCTGCCTGAGCAGACTGATAGCTCTTGGCAGCTGTTTGCTGTTCTCAGCATAAGCAGCTCACAGGCAGCCAATATTTTTTTTGCTTTGCCACAGTATCCTCTGTGAAAGTGACCACTTGTGTTGGTCCCTAACACAGTTTCTGGTGGCTGTATTACTGAACATCTTTCCTGTAATGATATTTTTGTCACTGGATTGTCCCTAAAAGGAGAAGAAAACAGGTATTCTCATAGGCTGAGTTAAACCTGTGGTAATTGTGAGTTCCAGAGGTTGTAGGGGGAACACTGGCTGAGCACTGTTGTGTCTGTGTCAGTGACACTGCATCTTAATGCACTTGTTTCTGGGGAAGGGCAGAAGTATTGGATGCATAGTAATCACTGGGAAAATTATTGTTTGGTTAATAGACTAACTGGAAGTTCTTTAAGGAAAGCTAAAAAGAGCAAAACATTATTTTATTTGTGAGTTGACCTAAGAAGAACGTGTCAACCTGTTAATTCCTTAGTCTAAACATATCAGGTGATACTGCTCTTTGACATGTTGCTATTCCCCCTTTAGTGTTGGGGTCAAGCCCAGTCAGAGGTTGCAAATGCTATTTTCAACTGTTCAGAACAGATGAACACTTAGTGGTATTTAACCTCTTGTTTTTATTAAGTTTCCTCTAGTATGTGTGCATCTCTCCCCATCCCTCTAGTTCTGTTCATTTAGACTGATTTTTCTTACCAGCAGAAGATGAGTAAGAGCTAAAGACTGACTCAGTTCAGATACTGCGGTGGAAACAGAAAGGAACCTCTGGGAGCAGCAGGATATTTATTCTCTTTAGCCTGGCTAGTTATGTTGCTCCCATCTTAGAGCTGAAGACATAAAACCCTCATATGTTAAAAAAACCTGGAAAATTAGGTGGTGATTTGTATTCTCTTGAAGCACGTGGAAGTTTGAGGCCTTATTCTTTGAAAAGGTATGTTTATTTGGTGCTTGTTGGAAAGGTTATGTGAGGAGGTGGCCCACATGTAGTACTCTGTGAAGGCAATTGAATAGGGATGAAATATCCCGTTTGCTTATTTACTGTTCAGAGGAACGCAGTGTCAGACAAACAATACAAATTACAGCATTTCAGAAAACAGACAATTTCGGGGGTTAAAAAGGTAAATTGAAATAGATTATGAACTCCGAGGAAACAACATTTCACCAAATTGTAGGATATGAAGACTGGGTTAATTTCTTTGTACTCTAATTTTTTATTCCACCCCGAGGATTTGTGTATAATGATGTGTGCAGTGGACTGTCTGTAGCCAAAGGCTTTTAGAAAGTAGTCTGCCTAGGTCTTTGTCTCATCCTACTGAAATGGGTAAGGATTTACAAGGGACAGAATCAGACAGATGTTAAAAGGTTTTGAAAAGCTCCCCATTCATACATGCAGACAAGATTAATGAGACACTTCCCAGCTCAGAGCATAATTTTTATATGCAGTTTATGCTTCTCAACTGAAAAAAAAAGTTCTCTTTTTAATTCCTTCTCTTTAATACAAATATTTTGTTTACTTGCTCATACTTCACTGTTGACTATATCTTAGGAATTCTGAATTAATTTAGAGCGTTCATATATTTTCTATGTATATTTTCTATCTGTGCCAATGAAAAGTTAGTGGTGCTAATGTGAAAAGATCTATCAAATGTCTGCATAAATTTAAAGCACTGCAGAAAAGATACAGTAAATTGAACCAAAATAAAGAACCCAAGAACTCCTACTAAACACTTAATAACAAGAAAGTGTATATGTAATGGATTAAAAACAACGTGTGTATTTGTTCTACAGGTGCATCCTAAATGAACAGAGGCATTGTGCAGAAGTACTTTTTCTTTTTTTTTTTGTCTTAAATTTTTAATGAAGTTGCTTCCACTCAGGTGATCAGCATCTAAAACCTGTAGACCAGATGGTTCCCTCCAGGAGAGTGAAATGCAGAATTGCAGAGTGCAATCCAATGGTGCCAGACCATGCAGGACAATCTGCTGCCTGAGCTTACCTTAAAAGCAGAACAGGAATAACCCAGAATTAACAGATGAAAAATAGTCACAGGCCAACTCAGGAAGAACATAATTTACTGGACTATTTCTTGGGGAGCACAAAGTGATGCTTGAATAGTAGCAGGTGAGAATGAATTTTAACTATGTAATTGTGCTTGAGGCTAATTTGCTGCTTTTACCTATTGAGCTGCTAAACAGTACAGTAGCAAAGGACAAGTGCTTTTAAATTCCATGCTCCCTATTCTGTGATAAGCCCATAAATATGTGGCTGAGCATCAGCAAATGGCAGGAGTGCCTCCCTTCCTGGTCTCAGAGCAATCCCTGTAAGTCTTGTGGTTTTTGCTTTCTGCTCTTCCCTGAAGGCAGAATCCAGTCATTTTCTCAAATCACATGTTCATTTATGTGAGGGATTTCTTTCCTGCTTTTTCTGTTGTAATCTAAACTGCCAAATTTCCTGCAGATAATGTAACTGTGCCTTGTATCAAAATGGTGGTTATTTTCCTCTCAGTATGGGAACATCTTCTTTATTTAGCCTTTGAGGAAATTTCCTTTCTCTTTAGCAGATAGACAAGTAAAAGTTGAAAGCCTCTGCATAAGAAATTCAGGCTTGCTTGCATAAGCTGCTGCTTTCATCTCCTTCAGCACATCTGCATCGTGCTTTCCCTCAGGGAGCTTACAGTGTCCTGTCAGTGAGGAGGGATGGGTTTGCATCTCAGAGAATAGGCTACAAATGCAGGCAAGCCTTAATTTCATATTTCAGTAGCAAGTAGCTAGGTTTGATGGAAGATGGACACTCAACTAGGAGTGAAAGCAAGAAGGAATGTGTCTTACACCATCCCTGGCTGGAGAGAATTTCTTGATGAAAATTAAGATTAATGGTTATGCTATCCTGAAATTTAAGATGAGTAGGTGATTTTTCCTTTTGAATTAATTCTCTTGGCAGCAATAAAATTCTGGTGTGTAAAAGAGTGCTTTGATCTATGTAGTTGTCCTTTTCAAGCAGCTGATGGTGGAAGGAATGTAATTAGTCTATAAGCATGTATTGCCTTCTACTTGAGGTATTTTTTAATATTTTGCTTTTATGTATTCTTTTGCTCATGTATATGTGAGACTGTCAGAAAGAAATCTGAGTTTTTATTGTCTTGTTTAGAATAAGACTTTTTCATTTTCCTATACTGAAACATTTGAGAGAGCAGGTACCAAAATTTATTTTCTTCCAGGATTGAACTTGGGACTCTCTGTGCTATCCATTGATGGGATACATGGAATTCTTGCCAAAGCTTTGCTGTTGGTGGCCCATTTATCTGCCTGTAGGTGATTCTTGCAAAAGGCAGGTGGTCGTGGGGCTAAATGCAGTGTTGAAACACAGGCATCTCTCCTGGGGGCTTTTGGAGCCTGCACTGGGGTGAGGTGATTGGTTTCTCCTTTTGAACAGACCTTTAACTTCTGCACTGGGGCTCCGCAGTGCCCAGCCTCTGGCTGTGTGTGTAGGGCTTGGGATGATGAGTGGGCTTCATTTTGTCTGTAAATCAACTGTAGAGGAAGGTTGCTGCTAGGTGTTTGTGTGTCACTGTGCCAGCGAGACAGCCAAAATGGGGGTGAGGCAACAGGGGTTACTGACCCTGATGTGAGGAGTACACAGCTCTGACACAGAGCAGTGAATTCAGAGAAGGAGACTCTTGATGGTCACATAATATATCACAAAATCTCTTCTAAGAATCAAATTTGGTCATGTATTTAGTACCACCTGAATTTACTGTAATATTGAATTATTTTGATCTCTGTCATCGGAGGGTTTGTTATTGTAAATTATTATTCAATAAAAGAAGTAGTGAGCCATGCTAATCAAATTGCAGTAGCATTATGCCAAGCTCTCTGCAGTCATCTAGTAAAAGACAATTTCTGCTTCACAAATCAAGCTCTTCCACCAAGTCCCATCCCCAGTGTTGTAGGCTGGGAGCAGGAGGGTTGTTTTTGTGCTAAGTAATCGGGATAAGAATTTGAGCTAAACAGCATTTGGAGCAAAGCACTTTTTATACTACATTAGTCATCAGATTTTGATGCAGTTACCAACATTATTCTCATACTAAATTCAAATACAGCACTGTACCAGCTACTAAGAAGAAAATTAAGTCTATCCCAGCTGAAACCAGGACAAATAGTTATGCAATTTTTTCAGGTTCAGCTGTGAGACTGTAGTAATCTGTGATGCTGCCTGTGTCACAGAAGAGGAAACTCTGCTTTGGGATCATTACATGAAAGAGAAGGATAAATCTGCAGTAATATAAAGCCAGCAAAAAGACATATCTGTCTATATATGTGACGGTTCAATTTCATGCACCTTTGCCACGATTTTTGCAAATTTTTGATTCACAAGTATTTCCACTGTCTCAATCAGATTTTAGATCTAGAGTTTCTATATAGGCAGTATCATGAAAATGATGTCAAGATTATAGTATATAGACCTTATGACCATTTTGGTTTTACAGATGTAAGGCAAGGGTTTGCAAGGTTGGCTGGTATAGCTGGAACAGCCACTGAAGGTCGAAGAGCTGGAGATGGAGATTATAGAGATCTTAAAAATTGAATTAAAAGGAGAAATTAGTTCCAGCTCTTTATCCCCAGACACCTACCACAGTAGGAAGCTACTGGAATGACTGACAGTGCATAATTGAGTCTCACAGTTTTAATGTGCATCTTCAAGCAAACTTTTTTTTTTTTTTCCAAGAGGCCATTACTGAAGATGATGATTTTTATTGCATCCAGATACATTACATTTCTGCAGGGTAATTGAGCAGCTGCAAACAAGGTTGAGAGAAATCAAGGAATTTTAAAGAAAGGGACTACTGTGGAAACTAACAATGATCTGTGTCAACAAAATGACCTGAGGGATTTCTGAATGTGATGGAAAAAATAAATTTGCGTTTCTCAGAATATTGTTTTACATCACTCTCATCCTAATTGCTAGTGCACACTGTGTTATTGCATTTGGATAAGTATACCAAATATTTATGACTAGTCTCTTGAAACTGAAACAATTAAACATGCTCTTCTTGGAAAAATATCTAAGAACCATAAAAACAGTTGGTTGGTCATTACCAGCATATACTTTGAGAAGCACAACTTAGATCCTAGGTGTCTAATTGAGGTGGCAGGGGGTGCCCCAGAATATCAGCAGTGTGTTGCTAGGGCAGGATGCCCATTACCTGGTACAGGTAGAGGTGAGGGGTTTTTGAGAGATAGGCATGGTACCTACTGAAAACAGTAACTGAAGTCGTAGTCAAAATATGGTTTGGGTCAGAAGGGACCTCAGAGATCATGAGCAGGGACACTTTACACTAGACTGTTACTGAAATGCCAGCAGAAGAATCCCTTGTCCATGACTTCACCTGTGTGGAAGGGCCAATATGCCTGCACATTCACCCGCCAGGTCTAGCCAAACAATGGGATTTAAAATAGCTTTGTGTTAGCTATGGGAAGTGTTTGAGTTTTCAACAAGAATGTGGCAGTGTCTTTGTACTAAACAGTATGGAGCTGGTGCCTCTTTTAAGTTTTTGTATTTCAGTGCAAGCTTCTTTCTCAAAGGGTTAAACTGTTCCTAAGCTGTGAGCTCAGTAGTGTGGGTGGGTGACCCATGTTGCTTTTTGCTGCAGATTAACTGTGCTCTGAGGTGGTTTTCATGGAGAGTGGGGGTGAAGATAGAGTTTAAATTCTGTGCCTGAGTGTCAACATTAAGAAAAACAAACCAACCTGCAATTCCTCTCTTGAGTCACCTGCAGAGATGCCTGATTCAGGATAGGTAGCTGCTGCTTGTGTCAAATGGCTAATGGGTCATTGCTGGTGAACTCTCCCTTGCCAGGGGAAGTTCTTGGATGCTGTGCCGAGCTTGCCCTGTTTCTGTGTGATGGCTGTGTCATGCCAGACGGCTGATGTGCAGCTAGGGAATCACAGAATCAGAGAATATGCTGAGTTGGAAGGGATCTTCAAGGATCATGATGTCCAGCTTCTGGCCCTGCACAGGACTATCCCCAAGAGTCACAACCTGTGTCTGAGAGCATTGTCCAAATACTTACTGAATTCTGTCAGGTTTGGTGCTGTGCCCTCTGCCCTGGGGAGCCTGTTCCAGTGCCCAAATGCCCTCTGGGTGAAAAATCTTTCTCTAATATCCAACCTAAACCTCCCCTGATACAATTTCAGGCCTGGCTGGAGATGCTGTGCCTGTTGCATCCCAAGACAGGGCTGGCCTTCTTGACTGTCAAGGCACTGCAGATTCACAGTCACCTTTCAGTTAAGCAGGATTCTCAGGTCCCTTTCCACAGTGCTGCTTTCTAGCATCTCATTCCCCAGTCTGTACATCTAGGGTTGCCTCATCCCAGTGCAGAGTCCAGCACTTTCCCTGGTTGAACTTCATATGAACTTCATATGGACTTGGCCAGCAGCTTTGGCAGTAATGTAAGTAGCAATGTCTCTTGTCTGAAGTTGCACCAAACAGAAATAAGGTTAAAAGGGTCAACAAACTGTCAAGAGTCGTGGTCATCTTCCTGAGCAAAGCCTCTCCCCTGTGATTAAGTGCTGATTGACAGGAGCAGAGTATGTGTCAAACGTGGGATGATCTAGAGCATATGAGTTACAAACATTTGGGTTGATGAGGTGCTGTACTTTGCTCTGCAGGTATTAGAGTCTGAGACCCCAGGACATTGCAGCAGTGTGAAATTTGGAAACCACCTTGCAGGTGTTTAGAAGAAGGATGTGGCTTTTGCTGTCCATCTGGACTTTTGCCAGCTGAACTTTGGTCATCCTAATGAACCATTAGCTGATGAACCATATTCAACCAGCCAGATGCAGGCCTTGGTGTAGGAACTTTGCTCTACTGTTAAGAGGGTGCTGTCAGTACCTCTCTGAAACTTTGCTGGTCTTCAGTTAATAATTTTGTGTGCTTGAGGTAAAGCAAGACGTTAATATTTTCTGGGAGCAGATATCTGGCAGGCAGATAAGAAAAAAGAGAAGCTTCTTTATTCTGCTTCATTGTAGCTGCTGTGGTTCACTGGAATTAATATGTACTGCTAAAGGTTTCCTGAGACTTGCTTTGATTTTTATTTTTATTACTTTTTCCTATATGTATGGTACTCAATGTGTAGTACCACATCTTGTAAAGCGTTTTATTAAGCCAAAGCTGTGTTGGCAGTACCATGCTGTTTCCAAAGGGACTGATGGTCAGTAGTTATGTTTGTACAGTATAGTACAGCTGTACTATATTTCTAGAGTAAAAGGGAGAAGGGGAGACAGAGAGGCAAAATTTTAAGCATTTCTATGATATTTAGGGCATCCTGCTCTCATATTGCCACAGAATGGCTGTGGGTGCAAAGGACCTCTGAATAACTGGGCCAGCCCCCCTACTGATTTAGGCTTGCTGTTTTAATGGTAACATTAGGAGATTAACCACCTTTGTCTTTTTTTACCTACAGTTTCAGAACTGATACAGTGCTATGTCTTTACAGACCTTTTCTTACGTTATGTCCTTGTTTAGGCATGTGTTGAGGGGAGGGGAACCCAGCAATTTTGCACTGACAATTGTATTGTCTGCTTTTAGTGAGCACAGTTGTGTGATCTCATTTTCTCTGTTGTTGTTTGGATGCAGGTGGCATCTTAATTAAGGACAGGATGCTGAGGACAATGTTGATCACAGTTTGCAGAGTTATGGAGAAAAAAGGTGTTGAAGTATGAGTTTCGCCATCGGTGTGGTCTGTTACAAAGCTGGCTGCAGCATTCTTGTGAAGCATGTTGCCCTTGCAACACATAACATGGGTATAACAAAGAGGTTGGCCTAAAAGAACAGAGAAGTCCAGCAGGAAAAATGAGCAGGCATAGTGTCTGATAAATTACATTTTGGAAAGTTATCTGCTTCATTCTCTCCATATGCAAGTGCAGCTGCTGGTCTGTGTGCAGGTGTTGGAGATGGGAGACAGCTCTGAGGAAGCACAACAGCAACAGAAAAGGCTGCTAGGTCACATCCCTCTGGGCTGGAGCTCAATACTGGGCATAACAACTCATTCCAGGAGAGCATCACAGGGTACCATAATTTAGGGTGAAGATACTCTCTTTGTAATATTGCAGTCAGTTTTTTCTAGGCCTGCACGAGAGCTTTGGAGTAGACTGAGTCTCTAGGAAGTCAAGTCACCACTGAGGTCACCAGACTTGCAGCTCTCATCAAAACTGCCAACCTTGCAATGCTAAAATAAGGTGCCCTGAGCCCTTTTGAAGCAAGTGCCACTTTCAAGAAGGCTTAGAGCTTCATCAGGAGGCAAATTGTATATAATATTTTCATTAATTATCTTAGCATAAGAGAGTGGGCATGTGCTAATAAATTCTGCTGTGGACACTCTGTGGGAGGCACTGTCAAATAGAGGACTGAAAATGAGGGAAGAACTGGAATGCATTAAAGGTTGCAGTAGTAAAAATGGGACAAAGTCCTTAGTTTTATTCACGAAGCTGAATGTTTCTGTTGTTAACATCCTGCTCATCATCTTGTCTGTGGAGGAGAAAGTCCTGGCTTTCACAGTTAATGGCAGAATGGCTGTAAGTGTGAAAAAGATAAATTTTGTCTTTTCTAAGAAGACATTTCTAGTAAACACAGGCAAGTGTGTGTGTATTTTCATCCATGTGTGGTTAGAAGCCCTGAACTTTTCTGGAATAAAGAACCTAATTCTGATAGTATTCAAGTTGAAATTCAACAAAAACAAGAACAGACAAAGTGCTCCAAGGATGAAGGATGGAGAAGCAATAGAACAGTGCATACTGAAAAGGTTGAGGAGAAAAATCCAGAGGAACAATGGCTTATTTTCTTTAAAAGCCAGCAGTGGTACAAAAATAGGTGGTTGCCTATCAATAACGATCAAAAGTCAGCTTGAAATTGAAAAAAAGTCCCCTGCATATGATGAGAGGCACAGTTGACTGAACTGTTCTCACTGCAGACGTGATTTCTTCCCATAGGGTGATGTCACTGGAAAGTCCTTAGTCTTTAGTTAGCCCTCTGAGGACTTCAGAAAGCAAACGTTAGAGTAGAAGTAGCCACTTGATTTTTTATTTTTATTTTTTTTAATTAACACATGAGCCAGAATTTTTGGTGGTTTCTTAGGAGATTTCATATTGCAGTATAAAGATGGAACTGTATGCAGATCCTGAAAAAATAATTCAAAAGCCTCTCTAAATTATCTCTGAAATAGCTTTAGAGTATGGTGAGAAAAGGGCCTGTTGAGAACAACAAATCTTGAAAGTAAATTTGCTTCAGTATATTGAAAATTTAAAAGCACAAATCTGTTCTTGTGAAGTCTTCCAGTTGTAGCTGCTAGTGGGAGTTGATGCTTCTGCCTGATTTACATATTTTTACTGGAGGTGGAGTAGAATTAAGAAGAAAACCAGAAGAGTCCAAGAGTTATTGATTTATCTTAGTAGGATTACCTTTTCAAAACTCGTGGCATACTTAGGGGGTTGAGCTTTTATTATATGGAGAACTGTAGTTTAAACCATTGGAGGTATATTAAAAGACTAGATCAGTTGCATTATTTTTATTTACTCTTGTCTCTGTTGGCAATACATATCCAGTGAAGGAGCAGTACTGCTTTGTCAGTGGAAAATGAGAGGAGCCTGAAGATCCTAAGTCACTGATATTTGCCTCCTGCAAGATGTCTGAGTGGGCCAGGTAACTGAAGTGGGCACTCTGCAAATTGAGCACATGGGTAGTAGTGCTGGCAGCCAAATTTCTATCCTATCACTTAAGAATATTGAACATGCTGGGAAGAGGAGGCTGGGCTTGGGGGGGAATAGGAGATCCTGTTGGGAATGTCCATCTGTTCTTCATGCTGATGAGGTTACATGCCTGTGATTTCTTGGCTGGAGAAACTTGACTTAATAAATAAATCTTAAAAAAGCTTCTGTGACTAATAACAACAATTTGTGCCAGAGGAGGATGCTATCAATTTGGGAGTTAAAAAAAAGAAAATGAGATGTCTTCACTGTGGATCATTCAGCATCCAAGTGAAATAATTTTTTTACCCCATTAAGATATTTTAACACTTTGGTATCTTATTCAAACTAATAATTGCATGTTTTGAGTATGCTGGTGCACATGTTCTTACAGCTGCTGTTCCCATGTGGGAAAAGCAGTGCTATTAACACAGGCTCCTGCTGGGGTTATAAACCTTGCTATTATGTGTTGGGAGAATGAATTGCAAGGAGTTTATTTGAAGGAGATACAGATTCATTTCTGCAAGTGAATTGTGCTCTTGTTTTACTGTACCACCATGAGTCAGAAAGATGCAGAATTGTCAAAGGTGGAAAGGTAGTCAGCTTTCTGCAACCCATGTAGTAAATTACAGTTCCAGTACATAATTTGTTAAGTCAGTTCAGTAAGGGAAAAACAGAGAACAAAGTCCAGGATAAGATTGCTTACTATTAAGTAACAGTAATTATGAGTAATTAAGAGTAGTAAAAAGATGGGTACTATTATTTTTGGAGCATTTTTTATTAGTTTTATGAGGTTTTCAAAGTCATTGCACTTTTCTAGGCTCTGTCTTAAGTGTTATTTTCTCTTCTTATGACTGTCAGTGTCATAAAGTCACAGACACTTTCTTTATACTAATAGTATGGAAGAATAAATGTTTTCTTTGGTACTTAGTTTTTTGGTTTTTTTTTTGGGGGTCCTTTACAGTAGCCTGCCTAGTCCTTTGTTAGAAGTCACTAGGCTGTCTTTTGTGATTCTTTTTGAATCTTCTAGCTTTTGTTTTGGAAAGCAAACATAGCCTACCAAGTCCTCTTTATGAGTCCAAGCAGAAGTTATTACATGATGGTGTGAGATAAGTTTTTGAAGTGAAAAAGTTATTGCTGAAATTGCTTTACACTTCTAAGGATGTATAGCTAGAAAATATCATCAGGTGAGGAATAGGTCTTTTTAGCTATAGCTCTTGTTTTTTTTCTTTAATGTAGGAGTTTAGGTTAGTTTATAATGATTTGTGTTATGTTGTGTTTTGGCTTGATTCTGATAATGGAGAAATGTCAGTATCTGTTGCATCTGGTGAGTTAATATTTTTCTTTCCTGAGGAAGTACACGAGGAGTACTCTTGAAGAATAAACTCTGCTGCAGCATACCATACAGTTATTGTACTTCTATGCAAGTGCAATGAAATGAACGCCTCCAGTAACATGTGGAGGCATTTAATTATCAGAACCATTTGTTATTATTATTTGATTTGCTGTTAAGGAAAGTAGCAAGGAAAAAAAGCCAAAACCCTCCTGGGAAACCAAAAGCTTTTTAGATGTGTTTTGTGGTTGATGTTTCATGCTTGTTAACTCCGGGGTTTGGTTTCGAAGCCCTTTTAATAGAAATGCTAATGGGATTCTTCTCCATCTTAGAGTGCATGATAAGAGATTTCTTGTGGGAGAGCAACATGAGCTGCACAAAGCAACATACCATTGCGTAACACGGTCCAGATTTCCACAGAGCTGGTGTTACTGGGATAGTATTTCATGAGACTGGGGGAATGATTCCACTCCAGTCATTGCTTGTATGCTTGTTTGGGGCTTGTCAGTTTGCTGGCAGTCTGCTCTGGGCCGTTTGCTTAAACTTGCGTGTGTTCTCTAATAGCGAGCGTAGGGGCAAAACCAAAACAATCCTCGATATAGGTGCCTCCCTCAGTGTGCAATTCTCACCTGTGAGTGAAAGCTCCCACCTGGAAGCCTTTTTCTTCCTGCTTCCAATTGCAGTGATATGCTGCAGGGAAACCAGGAGTCATTGACCAAGAAGGTTAGCATGGACACCTGCACTGGTTTGATTGCAGAGTTGGTGCTTCAGGTGGCCTAATTTACCTTGTTTTTTGGGGAGATTCCCTATTCCTGCTGGCCAACTGCTGTTAATCTCTAATAGGACTTTGATCCATTCATGGATTAGAGCATCTGAGAGGCACTGACAGGACAAAGGAGATTGGAGCAGGAGGGTGTTACCTCCTGTGAACTCTCCATTTAGTAGTACAGTCTCTTGGTCTGTCTTCAGTTTGTGACAGCTCATCTTGGTTAGCACTTAATCCTGTATGGATTATGCCACTGATATTAAATCTTTACTTTATGAAACGGAAGTTTTACCATATGGGTCTTTCATTTCCTTTATTTCAAATGTATAAGATGATGTTTCTTCCAGTATCTCAGGTCCTTCTGGGGATTTTAGTCATACCTAGTGTAATTGTTGCTAGTCTAAATTAAATAATAATGCTGTTCTAAAGTTACTGTGCAACACAGTAGATTGTATTTTGATCTGTGGACTTCCGCTTTCTGAGCTGACTCTAAGCTTGGAGTAAGTGGATTTTTTGTCTTCCTTTTGCTGTCACCCTGCCAGAGTAAACCCTTGAGATGAACAGCTGAGGTGAATGAAAATGATCTACTGACACTTGTTGATAATTAGTTGTAAAAATAGGTAGTAGTCAGGATGTTTTCCTTAAGTCTTGTTTATGCCAAGGCATCTTGCAAACAGGTTTTGTTTGAATTTAGTAATTTCTGGTTTACATTGTTTATTTTCAACTGGGAATGCTGTAAGTCCTTCTCTAATAATGTATCTCTCTGATGCTTTCCCATGCAGTGTTAACATCAGGCATGGCCTCTAAACCTAATACAAGAGAAACTGCTTCCCCCGGAGGTGCAGAGAAGCAGAATTAGGTTTGAATGGAAAAATCAAATAAAGCTGGATTGAGAGAAAAACAAATTGGCATGAGTTTCTGAAGTGAGGGCTGAGTGTATTGTTTCATAGGCTGTACACATGCTTGATGCAGTGTAAATGGGGCTCCTCAGAGTAGCACGGTATCTACCCCTGTATTATACAGACACTGCCCTTCACAATCCTTAAAAGTTAATTTGAAGTGCAGCCAGCAGATACTGCCTTACTTTATTGCAGAGTAGCCACCTGATGTTTGACAGCAATTTTGCATTTTGAGTACTATGCATTAATTAACTAGCAGCACAAAGTCTTTCTGAAGAAGTATTTTTGTTTTTTTCAACAAGAATAAAGGATATACAGGGAGTTGTGGAAAGGAATACCGCCATCAGATGTTTTTCAGCAGTTCCTGAGTCTGCTGGCCGTCCATTCTGGTTGGTCCTTGCTCAGCCCAGCAGCACAGGCTCCACACCAGTCATTGCAGTGCCATGAACATGTCACCTGCAGCGCTGCAGTGTAAGTCCAGTGCAAGGGGGGATGCTGCCTTCATGGTGAGGAGGCCTTGATGGTGACTCTTACACAGATGCTTGATTCATGCCAAATCAGAGTCTGAGTTGATGCAGCTCTTCTTGATAAAGTATAGAAATTAGGACTTAGCAGAGTTTAGAGAGCATATTAAACTTAACTGCTGTTTTGCAGCCTCATATGCTTTTTTTCACCTTTTTTCTCTTGATAGTTTTCACTGAAAACAACAACATACTTCTCTTTTTGTTTTGTTTTCTGTTGAAATAAGTATCTGTCTAATAATGCAGCAGCGATGAGGGAGAATTTTTTTCTGGGATGCAAAATCTGTGTATGATTCACGTACATGGGTAGCATTAGACTGACAATTACAGAGAACCCATTTTCTGTAAAAAAGGCTTTGAACTAAGCATGAAACTTGATTCTGACTTTGAATATACACTGGTTTTGTTTACTCGCCCCTTTCAGAAGGGCAGATTTTTTCTAGCTTACATCATTTAAAAAATAAAATACAGTGGTAGATTATTAGATGACAGCTGTTGTCTCAAAACTCTATTCAGAAATTATTTTTTTTCACATCTGTACTTCATTTATTCTTGGCCTTTCAGTTAAGTGTGAACTTGTTCTGGCATTGAGCCTGGGAATCAATTCTGTGTGTCACAGGTTTTGATGCAATCCCAGTGTCAGCACAAGCAGGGGCCTGGAAAACTCTGCTCCCTTCCTTCTGTCCTGCTGTAGCTCTGCTGTCTTTGTCCTGACATACTGAAAAATAGGATGAAACAAAGCACAAGGGGAAGAGCAAACCTAAAGTAGGAAATCACAGTTTTAAAGGATACATTCAGAACAATTTTAACACTGTGCCTATAATTTATTTCAAAAGTTTATAGATATATTTGCATGATCATATTTCTTCCTTAGTATTGCTCTTTATGTAATTTATTGTGAAGTCTTTATTTGTCACACTGAACCCCTCACTGTCTCCATTCCTAAACAATCAGGCCAACAAAAGACAGCTAAACTGTGACTAAATCAATGTATTTTCTCTCTGTATTTAGGCACTTTTTATCTTGTAATGATTACCTAACCAGGTAGCAGAAACAAACATTTTTACTTGTGTTACTTAACATGTATTTTGCTCAGGGTACACATGGTCTTTGATGAAAAATACAGCCTTTTTTGTTTCCTCCTGAAAGCAGAAAATTACCATTCTTTTTTTGTTGAATGATCTCTTTGTTTGTGAAGGGAGTTTGAAGAACAGGTAGAGTGACCTCTTGCAATTTAGAAATTGTTCCTCCTTCACTTTGTGCATTCTTCTTCTCTTGGCGCTGCATTTCTCTGGTTTGAGGAACATATCCGTCAGCAATTGCAAAATGTCGGTTTTCGATTTCAAGAAGTTTAGTGAATTAATGCATTTTAAAACCACTTTTAATACTTCACTCATAATATTAAATAGCTTTCTGTTTTTACAAATGCTAACAAAATTACTTCATGTTGGTTAGCAGCTCAAAAACTGCATCAGCCAATAATGAGTATTAGAGTACTGTAGATAACAATTATAAAAACCCAAGTGAAGGTACAAGGAATAGATATGGCCTTTTAAGTTACCAAATACTCTTTTACTGTTATCATTTACAGCAGAGAAATATCTCCTGATTGCCCAGCAGTAAAGTAGCAAAAAAGGCAGGTACTGATTCTTCTCTTAAATTTTTGATTTGACAGAAAAGCCAAGTTTTACAGCCTACCACTTGCTTGCATTGTTGCTAATTGAGTTTTAAATGTTGCACTCTGTTTCCTGCTGTAATGATGATTTATATCTTTCTAGTTAATGAGCTTAGATAATTAGAGCATCCATGTTCAAGGGCTGCCTCGAAAACCACAGCCCTGCTGCAGTCCACTGAAAAATTATCTTAAATGATGGCTCCTTACCCTTTTAGTTCAAAAGGAACTTCACAGAGTACTGTGCTTGTAGGTGGCAAATAAAAACCTCTGTTAAAGACAGCCTCAATATAGAAAAGCATTTTGGCTAGTCAGGTGTGAAATGGTCCCACAAATCTTTATTATGCATGATCTACAGAAGGATGACAGGGTTAGTCCAGTTCTTAATAATGCTATCCTGTAATGCCTTTCCAAGGGTGTGAGACACTGCTGGCATTTCACAGCATCATCTTCTATGCCTGAAGGGACAGTATAATTAAAGCAAGAAAAACAATGATACTAACTTTGAGTACCGAACCCACAAAGAAAACAAGCAATAAATGTTTATTTAGGAATTTTGTTCTCTTTTGCAAGAATTTCTGGAAGTATTTTTTTCTGAGACACTGGTCTGTAAATGAGATCTATGTGACAGGGAGTACAGGAAATATTAGGAATCATTGCTCCAATGCAATTTACATCTGATCCTTATTGTTTTCCATGCTACTACTGATACCTTGCTAAGAATGTGCAGTTCAAATATCATTAAAAATATTTTTTTGTGGTTTTCTTGTTGTTGTTTGCTGTTGGGTTTTTATTTTGTTTGTTTATTTATTTGAGAATTTTTAGCAGAGACATAAATACCTGTAGTAGAACTTCATGGTAACAATTTTGAAAGGTAAATAAGGAGAAAACTGCTTTCTGGACTTGTAAGGTTTGTGCCTGGTGCAGAAGCCTTGCTAGGCTGCAGAAGTCTGATGTGCTTTGTTCTTTCAATTCTCTTATTGCTGCTGTTTGTTTCTAAGTGTAGATCAAGGAGAGGGGCTCAAAGAAAGTCCTGAATCCTTTCCTGCTGAAGTTTAGGATTGGAAATTGTTCCTTGCTCAGCTTGGAAGGGGCAAACCAGGCACTTCCAGAATTGGAGGAGGATCTTCTAGACCCTGCCCAGATCCTGGGATCCCTTGGAGCTGCGTATTGGGTTAGTCCTTGATGGAAGAAATTACTGTTATCCACTGTTGGTGGAAGTAATGCTGTCCATGGCAAGTTTCTAATCCTCGATCCTCTAAGAGAAATTGTCAAAACCTTTCCAGATTTTTAAGTCTTTTCTATGTGGTCCAGTTTCCATGAGCCTTTAATCAAAGCTGAAAAAGTATTTGAAATTAACAAAGATGACTTTTTTCCACGTATTTAATTCTTAAAATAGTCTTTCAGACTTTTATACTTCTTAAACAAAGGACTAACATATATATGTCTGTTCTTTGGTAGAAAACCTCAAGTATTTCCTAACTGTGTGCATTCTTTTGAGGTAAGAGAATTAGATGGGGAGGGTGTTAATTTTTTTATTATTATTATTATTTTGGAATTATCTGTTGTCTGAGATAGCATGTAAAAGGAGAAAAATGGATTGAAAGTCTGGGGTTTTTTTACTTGCGTTATTTCATAGCACATTCACCAGCTTTACTTCCTGTGATGCATAGATATCCCTGCTTTGCTTGGTCACCAAAAAGGCACACACACACAATTATCTTTTTTTTTTTTTTTTTGGGTGATGATCTTCTAAAACCTGATTGCCTTACTTGTGTGTTTTCTGAAGATAAGGTACTGTCTGCACTGACTCATTTTTTTTTTGGTCACAATGATATGTCTTCCTTTCTTTTTAAGCAGCTTCTGTTGATTTTGCTGCTTATTTTTTCTTTTGGTCACATGCTTTTCAGATTTCAAGCAGTATTTGTAGTAGACAGACTGAAGGTCTTTATCAAATTTTCTTTACCAAGTTCAATAGTACATATTTCAATTTGAAATATAGATACACAAGAATATTGTATGAAATTTTCAATGAAAATATAGGTTATAAAACTTCTGGAGCACATGAAAACTTATGGATGCAATAAATACAGGTTTATGATGCAAGAGGCATTTTTTTAATACTTAACCAGACACAGGAGGCTAAAAAAGAGACTGCCAGGCAATTTCTACAGTTTCACTGAAGCACAGGCAAGCTCTGACAAACATAGGAATACATTAGAACTTTATTATTTTTATGTGCCTGAAAGGTTTCTGCCTTTAGGTCACTTTAAATAACCAGGTTGCAGTCCAGAGGAGAAGCAAGCAGCCTGGAAAGTCCATGAAGTACAAATAGCATATTTTTTTTTCTTAGTACACATATTTCATTTGGCAGTATCAAATCCACAAGAGACCTGTTTCTCTGAAATTGCTGGACTGTTGAGAGCCAAATTTGACTGATCAGTTGTACCAACCATTACAAGAAAGAAGCAGCAGCAGATATCTGTGCTTCATAAAGGAATGTGTAATGAGGGCAAAGGATTTAGTTTCATTAAATCAAGGCAGCCTGTACTTGGGAATAAAGCCTCTTGCCTGTTTGCAAGTGAAGAATGGAATAGCTAGAAATATGCATTAAAAAATAATATAAAATGCCATCAAGGTATAAAATACCAGAATCACTATTCTTCTCCTATAAGAAAGAAGTTAGTTAAGCTACTCATTATAGAAAACAAAGGGAATTAGATATTAATAAAGAAATGAATGAACAGGAAATCTGAGTGGACCCGCTCCTTGTAGTGAAGGTCTCTTGGAGTTAAAATTTCTTTCAAGGTGCTGGAGTCCAAACTTTTTGTCTGACAGCATATGGATGGCTGTAAGCAACAGCGTCAAATTTAAGTATCTCTAAGTTTCAGTGAACCCATACAGACTTATAAATCCAGGGTAGATGCAGACATGATTGCTTAAAAACACAATGGCATCTTGTGTGTTGGCTGTAATCCTCACCAGTGACAGCAATTTTGTTGCCAGAAAATGAGTAACACTGATGAGTTCAATGCATTTGCCTTGATGGTGCGATGAAGCTGAGTCTCTGCATTTGGATTTTGAGGATTTTTGGGTAATACTAACTTTCGTTTTAGTGAGTGTTCAGCTTCCCATGATGTTTCACCATTTTGGTTGATGATTTCATTGTTCTAGTGAAGGACTCTGGTCAGAGAGATTCCTGGACTTGCCTTGATAAGGGTCTGTGGTTTTGAGCACTTCCTTGGGTTTTTACTTGACTGTGCTTTGTTGAGCAGGAGCACATACTGCAGAGGTCAGCTTGTCACCAGCCCTCATGGGATGGAGCCTCACTGCCATCCCATGATGGCTGTGAGGTTCCATTCCTCCATGGAATGAGGTGGTGAAAAGTGCTATTTCTCTCTGAAATTTAGTGGTTATGAGGAGTCACAAACACCACACAGATTAATAACACACTAGATGAAGAATTTCAAGTAAAAATCGTACTCTGTTACTGTGAGCATTTCCAACTGATGGCTTTTGTCAAATCATTTTTCACCAGGAATGTTTTCATGGTCCTTGTTTCTCATACTTACAAGCTGAATTTAAAGCTGCAGGAACTGCATGATAAAGAGAGATGAGGAAGATAAATGCAGTTTTTTTAATATAATGAAAATTATTTTTTTCTTTTTTCAAGAAAAGTAAACTAATCTATGGCTGGTTTGGGGTTAGTATTGTAGAATATTATAGTTGGAAAGAACATTTTCTGTAATGGTTTAAACTGATAATGTATTGAATCTTTGCCAAAAGCAGACAATGTTCTTTCTGAGGAGTGAGTCATTCTAGGGAGCAAGAGAGTTAAAGAGGAAAGTTCTTCTGAAATAAGAGTTTAACTTCTTCAATCTCTGTGTGATCACAGTGTTGTGTTAAAAAAAAAATAATTGCCAATAGCCAGCTTGCATGGAATAGAAACAGGGGAATGCTCATCTCTTACTGCCCCATTCAAGCGTTATTTTGCTGTGTGCTCTGGTGGGATTGTGTTACATATAATTTGTATTATCTGTTTGACTGGGGTTGATTCAAGCAGCAGAGTCCATTATCCTGCGAGTGCAAAGTATAAGGTGTGGAGATCCTTGGTCAGAGATCCTGAATTCACATACACTTAATTCACTTATCAAATGTCAGTGAAGTCCTGTTTGACTGATGGGCAGCATATTAAACACTTACTTATCTCCCCTTGGAATGTCTGGTCAGTAATTAAAAATGTGTTTACTAACTCTACATTAGAAGCCTGAAAGACTGTAATATTTGAGGTTACTGGTAGACTACAGACCCGAAGAGTATTATGAATGCCAATTTTTCTTCAGGTTTTTTTCTTCCTGATACTCTCTTTGCAAGTTGGTGGCCTTTTCTTCTTACCTCTGTTTCTGAATAACAGTACTCTCTTTTTACTGCATGTGATGTGGTTGGTGGCTGTTTCCTAGAATAATGCTTCTTTTGTGTCACTCCCTTCTTCTGACTGTCTGGGATTTTTTTCTCTCTTCAGCCAGACATTGGGACAACAATTCTTAATATAGTGTGTGGGACTGGTTGACTTTTTTGAGGAGCACAGAGTAAGAGCTAGCCCAAATCTGCCTGGCTTCCACCCCTAGTGCTGCCACGGGTCCTTTCTAACTTGCTTGCAGTCATTATGTGCCTGATAACAAGGTTATACAAGGAAACATAATTAAAGCCATTCAGTTCATCAATATTACTTATTTGAGTTTATTTTCATAATCATCATTACGCTATAGCAGTTTGTTCCTAGAAGTAGGTATTCTAGAAGGTGCATTTTAGCCCTAACCATTCATGTTGATTTAGGATCAGCATATGGATTTGACCATCTACTCAAGATCATGTTCATGTTTTCATTAAGGGGAAATCAATGTGGTCAACTCCTCCTTGCACTGGCTCTCATAACTAATTGTCCTGTGAGCTTTTACCAGGGCAAAAAATTGCTTTGGAGAGCTTTCTCTTGAAAGCACTTTCCTCAGAAGTTAAACATTTTACACCAGAATTAGATTTGCATAAGACTTTGGTTATGTAATTTAGACTATATAATTTCAAGCAGTCACTTTTCTATGTCTTAAACTAGAATTGGGGAAATTTGCACATTGCTTGCTTTCCTTTATGTTATACTCATATACTATGACATAGTACAAATGGGCTGGATTACAATAATGGCTCAAGCCCACTAAGATGAGTGCAAAAACTGAGATTTAAAGCTCAGTAGGTCTTTGCTGCTGGTTCTTTTCATTCATGGCTCTGGATATATGCCCAGATGCTGCACTTCACTGAATTTCTTTAAGCCAGTTGGGCTGGCTCTCCCAATTCAGGATGCATACAAATATCCATGTTGATACTGATGGTTTCTAATTAAGAGCACAGGAATTTGAGAAACATTGTTTTAATTTTCCCTTCTCTTCTGTGGAGTATGGAGTGCTACAGATACAAAGGTAACAAACAAATGCAATTTTTAGTGATGAGCAAATGTTTGTTTTCCACTGATAAGACAAATCATTGCACCGAAGGAAGGAGGGTGCTCTTTTAATAGTGTTGCTTCTGAGTCTTAATAAAACTCCTAGTGGAGGTGGGATGAAACAGAAAGTAGGGCTGTGATGGCACAGAATGAGGGAACTGTGACAGCAAATGTTATCCCCAGGTAAAAATGGAAAACCTGTATTACCAGCCAACATAAAGGTTTTGTGGCTGGGTTTTTGGTTGCTAGGCATTCATATACCAAAGCTTGCCATGCTAACACTGCTACCTGTAAAATCTTGTACCTTGGTTGCTTGGAAGGTGATTAGATTGCAGTCTGTGATGGTAATACTGCTCTAATTCTGTAGTCAGAAGAGCAAACAAGGATACTATCCATCAAGCCCCTGTAAATAACTGAGGCTTTCTTTGGGCTTTCTATAACTATCACTGTATCCATGTAATATTAGTGCCTACTTTACTGGGATTGGGATTAGTGCTGCTGAGAGAAGTACTGATTGTAGAAAAACCTGTTCCTAAGAGTTGAATTAAATCATCAGCAAAAAAATTTATCCTGTTACTTCAGCTTCTCCTCTTCAAAAGTCCCTTTCTCACTTTGCCTTGTTTCACCTTCCCTAAATTTCATTTGGGGCATTGTGTTTAAAGCCAAGCTGTGCCTGCCTCTTCTGCATGATCTCTCTCCTTGAAAGGGCTGTCTGCTTCCGGTGTGGTGAATGGGATGCAGCAATATAAGGATGCTTTGCTCTCTCTCAGGTTATTCCTGCCTTGCTACTGACTGAACCTGTGACCTTATAAACTGCTCAAATTCCTTGGGCCTTTGTTTTTCACATCTGTAAAACTGAGGATAAGAGAGTTTTCCTATTTCTATAAATAACCTTGATCTCAGGATATGAGCTGGAAATCCTGACCCACGCACCAATGGAGCACTTTCCTCACAAGTAATCCTTCTGATGGGGTTATTTGTGGAATATGCATTGCTCCCTGATGCTAAGGGTGCTGTAACAGGAGATAATGACAGTATACTTGCTTTTACATTTGCAGGATGTAAATCCTCCTTACATAAGGAGGATGCTCAGGGGCAGTGCTGACCTTGGGAGGGTGGCAGGGGAAGAGCTGGTTGTTTCTTTGATGGATATGGGAATGAATGCTGATTTAGTCCTGTCACGTTTTGTTTCTCACTCTGTGACCTAATTCAGCACCTTCTGGTATATGTGATGAAAGCACCTACCTCTCTTGGTCCTGGAAAAAAAGATCTATAATATATTCACTAGATCACCATCCCCTTTCTACTACCACTCCATTATGTGGCTTTGATCTGAAACTGAAAATTTTCATTTGGCACCTCAGTGCTGTTGATGCCTCACTGTGATACCAACTTACTCTTGTGAAAAATTCAGCTGAGGTAGGAGCATGAAAAGAAGGGATTTTTCTCTGCCAGTGTAGGTTTTACAGTACTTGGTAGAGCCTATTTCCTGAGACTTGTTTCTGGTATTTCCTGTATACACAAAGGCACTCCTCTGCCAGCTAAGCTTATGTACCTGTTTTATATTTTGTTTTGAGACACTGCAAATAATATTGTGACATGAAAATTAACATTGTAGAGCTATTTTTAAAATCTTTGTGATGAAGATATTTTTCTAGGCTTAGCATTTTGAAGGGGTTCTGCCGCATGGGTTAGAGTTTGGGGCATTTTTTGCTTCCTCCTTCACCAGAGAATATTAATGACTATTGTCCTGAAGGTCTTTTCTGATGTAATATTTTCCCTTCTCTACTTTTTCACTCTGCCTCTTCAAATCAAGTGTCATTAATTTGTTCTAGCCTTCAGGGGATGGTGGGAGTAAACTAACTCCTATTAGAAGGAGTGAACGTGGGTGATCTTTACAGACACCAGAGTTGCAAGTGTTGGCAGAGCAGAACACATTGTAGTGTCCTCATGTGTTGCACAGAAAACAGATTTTCCCAAGATGCTCTGTGCCTTTTTTCTTCCTCTATGGAAAGAAAGAAAGTTGTTACTCAAATAACATTGACAAATGTGGCCTTGACGTGCTTTTTTTGCGGTTTCCTTTGCTGTACCTGTATGGTCAGTGGTTTCTGGATTTATCTTTGATTAACCAGGCCTCTTTATGGAAATAGGTAATTGCAATTTTTAGTTAATGCCAGTTCACTCTGGTAGTATAAACTCATCAATTTGCATGCAGTGATTGAAGGGAAAAGATAGATGAAAGCCTATTATAATCACATTAGATAACCAGATATAAATATGAATGAGATCATGCTTCTTTTGGAAATAGATCTGTGTTGTTCAATAGACTTAGTATAACAAACATATTAAAGCCCATTATGTTGAGTATCATAGTTATTTTCTTAGGACAAGTTGCTTAGTGAGCTGTCTACATGATTCTGACCTTAATTTCAGTAAGTAATGAAGTCTGCAAGTACTTTAAAGAGCTCACAAACGGGAACAGAACTGCAAGGCAATGAAACAATGTATGTTACTTAACCACAAACTTTCTGTCTTGAGCAGCTCTTTAGTGAGCAGAAGCAAATAAAAATTTCTGGAGTATTTTCTTTTATTTTGTACTTCTACCTAGTTGTTCTCCAGAAAATAAGGAAGAAAATTGTTCTTTCTTTAGTGATTAAAAAAAATAAATATATATGAAATAAAACTGTAGCATTCTGAACATTTTATATGGCTGTGGCAATATATGATATTCCTCAGATACTGCACACAAACCTGGTTTAAGATGTAAGATTGTGTAATCAAAGACATGTGACCCTTATATGTGACTTTGTTATTAAATTTTGAGGGAAAGTTATTAAATTTTGAGGGAAGTCAGAATCTTCTGGTTAATAGTTGAACCCTCCAAAAACAATGCAGTAGTTGTTCTTGAAGCACATGAGGATTTCATGCATATAGCTCTTGTAGTTGCTTTCCCTCCTATCCATGAGTTTACTGAGAAAGCCCAGTCTTTGATGATTCAGCTCTAAAAGTAGGTCTAGTTGATTTCGGTTTGCCTTTGTGTGTCCACTGTAAGTGCTCCTTCTCTCTCAGCTCCTTCACTTAGCCCTTTGTAACTTTTCATTTCTCCAAACTCCTTGCCCTGAGAAATGCTTAAGGCATTCTTCTCATGCAGCCTTTTGACTATCTTATTTGGTAGATCTGTACAAATGAGCAGCCCCAAGTCTGCTCAGACATGTGCAGGTTTACACGGTGCAGCCGTTTCTTTGTCAGTAAGGCGTTGTAAGTACCAGGTGTCTTTGAAAAGCACTAAGCTCTTGGAAGCGTGTGCTCACTGATGGAATGGTAAGCAGCTAAATGCTTCCAAAACACTGTGCAAAGCAACCTCCTTTGGGATTTGCAGTCTGCATTCTGCAGTGTAACTCAATAGGGTGTTTTCCTCCCTTAGTGTTTTTAGTATTGTGTGCTGCTTTGCTCAAGCACAGGCTCTTGGAACTCAGTGCAAAAACATCCCTAGCTCAGTGAATGTAAAGAACAAATTGTCAAGTGGTGGGTATTATTCCCTACACAGTGGTTTAAAAGGTGTCTTTGTTTGATTGTTGTTAATTGTCATACATGTATGAGTTTGCAAATGTTACTTCTGGAGCTGGTACTAGAGTGTTACGTATCTGCTCCTAATACCTGATGGCATTTGAAGATGGCAATATAATCTTGTGATACATGGAATGAAAATTTACTTGAAACAGCCTATAATGTTACACTACTTAAGTACATACCTGATAAATGAGAAAATATGTGCAGGATATCTGAACTCTGTTGCAGATAGAACATTTTTGGATTGACAGTGTTTAATGTAGTGTGAATATAAATTTTGTTTTTAATGTCCATTTGGAGTGGGAAACCATACAGGATAATCTTAGGACTGAGTCTGTACATAGTGAAGAGCATTTAGTTATCCAAAGGAAGGTATGTGAAGAGCATTCACAGACTTATTTGTGCCAATAGACATTGCACTCTCACTGTTATACCACTTTGTCTTCTATAAATAAACTGGCAAATGCACTGCTCAACTTTGAATTTCCTTCACTGTTAGTGCCACTTGAAGTCAGTCGTTCCTGTTTCAGTATTGCTTTTTCTTCTGACATAAATCAGAGAAAAATCCTCACAGTGAATCCATCAGAAACATAATTGAATTTGTATTAGGATGACGAAAACATTTCTCCTGTGTCTCCCTATGTCCAGTTTCTTATTTTTATAATATAACAGTATTTTATAGACAGTTAAATTGGAAAAAAATCTACTGCTGTAGGTTAAGGTTGTAGTGGATCAAAGTACCCATCATAACAAGTAGAAAAAGCTTCTCAGAAACACAATTTCTCAGGAATTGCAAGGGCAGTCCTGTGAACTTGAATATTGTGAAGGGGCCCATGTCTTCCTTGAAAACTTCCTCAACAGAGATACATTTCTTAGGAGTCCACAAACAGCTAGTGTTTCTCAAACTATCTGATTGTACCAAAAATTAATTGACGATCAGGGCATTAGTTTCAAATAACTTAAACATTTCTTTACATTTGAAAC
Organism: Thryothorus ludovicianus; assembly: GCA_013397245.1. Lineage (NCBI taxonomy): Eukaryota > Metazoa > Chordata > Aves > Passeriformes > Certhiidae > Thryothorus > Thryothorus ludovicianus. The sequence continues at coordinate 120,441 of VZTB01014648.1, read as the reverse complement.
ATTTCTAGTGTGTTGTGCAGTTCTGGAGCTTGCTGCCCTGAGTGTTTAGGTAGGATATTGACAGGAGGAGATAGACAAATTCTTAAGCAACAAATTTGATGCCTGAACTGATCCCTAGTGAGTAGGAAAAGTTTTGTTGTTCTCCTGCTGGCAACTTTAGAATACAAAGGAAGTTGAAAAGCACTGGGTAAATTAAGCAGCGCTGTCTTCTTAGGGGAGAAAAAATTGCTGTCAGTTTACTTTGTTGTTACAAATTAATGAGTGTACAAAGGCCATGACTTGATGGCACTTTCAGGAAATCAGTGATATTAGAAAGTATGTGAGTTTCTCCTCTGCATATTTTTTTTTTAAATAAACACAGCTGCTTTTAATGTTAATCCTACACACATAGAAACCATGCTTTATGTTCCCTGTGTTCATAGTTTAAATCCATAAGTATGTGATTGTGGAGATCTTCTTTAAAAATTGAATTTCCTGCTTTACTGTGCTGGGGTTTTTTTTGTTATTATTTGATGAAAAAATATTCATACCTCTGCATGTGTTGTTTAATAGTAAGAGCTCCAGTACCAAAAGAGTGCCTGCGCAGGTGTAACAAAACAGGATGTGTCTGGCAAAACTAACAGGAGCAACAGATTCAATATTAATGATTGTAAGAGAGTAAACCTGAATATATAATAACTAGTGTGCTTTTAATTATTTTTTCCCTGTCACAAGAAGGCCAAAGGTAGTGGACTTAGCAGTGTGGAGTGGATGTAGAACTTCTCCTGTGGGCTCTAGGTGAGACAGTTCTGTGAGTTCTTTCTTAGTGATAGGGAGCTGCAACATGACACGAAGACTGTGGCAGAATTATTGGCTGGTGGATGTTTCTGCCTTTATGAATGGAAATAAAATGCTGGATCTCTTTTGCCCCCACCTAATGAAAGATAAAGCATTGATTCAGCTGCCTGGGAAATCTTCCAGATCAAAGGAATGTTTCCTATAGTTTTGCCACTTTACCAACTCTAAATTCATAGGAACTTAGAGTTGGAAAAGAAAAGTGGCAGAACTATAGCTTTAGAAGCAGTTGCAGTTTTTTCAAACGATAAATGGAGCATAGTACTGTATGCATGTAAAATTGCCCCTTTAATTCATTTGTAAATCAGGGTATTCATCAGAATATGTAGTATATGGGTTTTACATTGCAGGGACATTTCAAGCCTATACATGCAAACCTGGAAAGTGTCAAGTCTGTAAGCTATTCCATCCTGATTCAACTATATGTAACATTGTAGTTTTTAAGTAGGAACTCTGGGATTTGACCATAATAAATTATGCCTCAATGCTAACTCTTTATTTTTAGCATCTTCCTCCTTCTGCTTTCACCTGCTCATTTTAAGCTTCTCTTTTGGAACTACTTTAATTGACAAGGTTAGTTTTGAGTGCTGGGCTTTTCAGCTTTCCATCACTGGGGGGTGTTTTGTTTTATTTTGCCTGGGTACATTTTGGCATCTATTGCTAAGTATAAAAGAAGTAGGCTGCTCTATGCAAAGTACCTATAATATCCATCAAGTACCCATTTTTGAGACCACTCCAGACTTTTGCAACTTGTGGGATTGCAGAGCTTTGCACTTTTTATTTCTGATTTGCACACTGCTTTTTTGACTTGTGACAAATTCAGAGACGTGCAGCTCCTTGCAGAAAGCTTTCTAACCTTTCTGATTTCTCTATAATGGGCCCAGTGTATTTACCTGTGTTCACTCATGTCTGCATACAAAAAGAAAAACAAAAAAGAAGTCTAGTTTCTTTGTGCTTTAAGTGAAAGTAAAAAAGTTAAATCAGTTTTAAAATCTTCCAGTCTTGTTCAACTTTGGGTTTTTGCAGTTGGAGCAAATGGGGGCGGGCGATAATTGGTAGAGCTGTACAGTTATGTAAGTAAAAGCTTTTCTGCTGCAAGTTAGGAGAGCAGATTGCCTGGCCATCAAATTGCAACACGTGTTTTTAATCTTCCCACAGTGTCCATGCAGAGGAGTTCAGTCAAGAAGTGTGTATTGGTTTGGTAGATTAATGTGTTCAAATAAAGATGTTACCAAAAAATTTCCTTTGGGGTACGAACATTTTTTGGTAGAGAAACAGTGGTGGTGTCATAGCACTTGGGGATTTAAATAGTATTTATTGTGCATTATTAATGGCAGATACTATTCTTAGGTTGAAATTGTAAGTGTTGATGGCTTTTAGCATGAAAGTTGTCATGTAAAACTCACAGTGGGGAATCAACTAGTAAAAAGATTATATAGAGCATCTCAGTGATGGTAAGATAAAATGTGCTATTTTATGGAGAAAATACCATGTTACTATCACAGAAGAATGGTCAGCTAGCCAGGAATCATGAATTGTGTCACCAATTTCACATAAATATTCATGAAAACAGTGACTGAGATATCAGTGGATTTTTTCTGTACCCAGAGGGTGGGTGGTTGATTTGATTTGCATAGGGGGTTCTTCCTGGCTTTTGTGTTTAGGTTTTTTTTAATGGAATGACACTATATAGATCTTATTGTTAGTATATACATTCAGGGAAAAGTGATACAAGTATAAAACTGTAATGTGAACTGGATCGAGATGAAACACAATAGCATTTGAACACTTTGCATTGTGAGTTATTGTGTTTGGTATTGCAGCTGTTGTATATGGTCCTTTTGTATCTGTATGGAGTTGTGACTTCAGCCTCTCCATGGCTTGCTGACAAATGTGAGATTCGCGTATCTGTAGTGGAACAAGGTCATTACCTGAAAGAGAATATCTGGATTCTCTTAAGGTGGGATGCTGATGCGCGATGAGGCCTATCTTGAACCTTCAACATCACCCTTAGAGGGTGAAAATCAGATTTGTTTGTTTGTTTTTGGGTCACTGACCTCAGTACCAGTCAGAGCTTTTAGCATCACCTTAGTTAAGGATCATTGCCATAAAATCTCCAAGCCCTAAATGGGATGTGTGTGGGGTAAGTTCTATTTTGAGTAAAAGAAACAAAGCAGATTTTGACACTGCACTCCTAGGCATCCATGGGGTTCTCCAAAAGCATTGCTTGCCTTCCTGCAGATGCTTGAAATCACCCACCAGAGAGTTTGCAGTTTCCCAAGAGAACCAAACTCTTCCCCAGAACCCAGACAGAGGCATCCCAGCCTAGCCCAGGCTGTGTGTCACTTGTGCTTGGTCTGTCATGTTTATTTGGGCTGCTCTTTCTAGGGAAACAGCCTCTTAGATTGGCTTAATTGCAGTGAAGGTAAATAAATCATAATTATGTGATGTTAAATAAAGGGGTAGAGGTTAAAGTGTGAAACACCAGTGTAAGGCATGGTCTGAGAAAGCAAAGCAGAATGTTTTTCCATTTGGAAAGTAGGAGTCAAACATGTCAGTTTAACCAGGCATACACAGGACAGGTGTGCTTTGCATTTTATGGAAAGCCTATTGCTGTTCCTCTGCATATAAGACTAGGCAGAATAGAGGAATAAAAAGAAAGAGTAACCTTTCTTGAACACGTTCTTTTTTTCAGGGTTGCTTTGGTTTGTCCTACTGCTGTTGCCAGTGTTGTGTGCTCTGGTGGCAGCACTAGGAATGGACAGATATCTATAAAAATAATTACAGACCAGATTTACCTGATGGCTCTCCTTTAGTTACTTGGTAGCCTTTTGCACACATGTATATGGATGTGCATCATAGAAAACAGCTTCTGCTGAGCAGCTGCCAGTGCTCAGCTGCTGTTTGGCTAGTGAATGATGCACAGAATTGTCAAAACGTCTTATAACACAGTGACTTTGGAGTGTGCATACCTAAGATGATTTTTGCATGGTGAATCTACATATTGCTGTTCTTCTTTTCTAGTTTGTGGAGACATCCATGGTCAGTTCTTTGACTTGATGAAACTGTTTGAAGTGGGAGGTTCTCCTGCCAACACGCGGTACCTCTTCCTGGGGGACTACGTGGACAGAGGGTACTTCAGCATTGAAGTAAGTTCCTACTTTCTGGGTTTGGGTGTAAAACTGCTTGCAGCATATTACGTGTATTTACCATCATATCGTAGCTAGTGCAGGAATACTGAAGCTCTTACACAAATATCACGTTAATGTTGCTAGTGGTGTTTTTATAAAGGTTGCTTGGAATCCTGCCAAATCCCACTATATCTGTGCTGGAAAGCTGACACAGAATGGTGCTAAATAGTGGCCATCTAAATATTGCACAGAAGGCACCGTGCTCTGCAGCTTTCAAAAGCTAAATAGCCTGACTAGACTGAGCTATTAGAAAAGAGACATAACAAAAAAGCCTAACCTGTGACCCAGTTTAGTTTGACTTTTAGGTTTATTTGATCTGAGTTTCCTGGATGTGTAATTTTAGGAGAATGGAAGGACTCGATGAGAGGTAAATGGGACAAAAAGCCAGCACACAGCATGCTGTACTGGAGAGAATGAGTAAGTTCTGTTTAGATGTGGCATGCAGGAATGCATGATCTCTGGCTTTTGATGCAGCACTGAATCCACAGAGAAGTGATGCACAAGTGCTCTGTTGGTGGTGCTGAGACCTGGTGTAATCTCCAGGTCAGGCCATAGAAAGTGGAGGTAGAATGACATCTTTAGCTGGCTTGTGAAAGAAACAGTGACCTATCCAACTTGCCAGCTTTGACTAGAATGAGTCAAATACCAAGCCCAAATCCTCTGTTCCAGTGCTTATAAAGCAAGCTAGATGTTTTCTTCTATGCTGTTCTTGCTTAATTTTACAAACTGACAAATGAAGTGCACAACTGTTCAATAAAACCTGATGTGGATTTGTTTGTTTAGGTTCTAGCTGATCTAGTCATTGAACAGTCAATCAGAAACCGTTGCTGAACTCTTGATCTACAGCTTGACTGTTTCTGTGAAAATTCAGACTTGTACTCCCTCTGAGTCAGGGCAGAATGCCCATTACCTGTTGGACACAATATAGATCCTGTGATACATGTCTGTGTGTCTGTGACTTCATTAGATGGCATCATGTGAGAACACATCCACTGCTGTTTCATTCTAGGTCCCACATGGTACACAAATACATAAGGCCAAGCAGCTGAATTGTTTATGTTTTTGGAAAACAGATTAGTGTATTACCTTGCCACTGTTAAGTTTAAAGTAAGAAGTTTCTGAAAAATTAGATTGACTAAAACTACTTTTGCTTTATTAGTTCATTTTAAGATTTCATTTCATGTGCTAACAGAATCTTTTGGCACATTTTACAAATAGAAATACACTATTCCAAGTACAGATACTGTAAAAACTTTAAAATTGCAAGATTCTTTTGCCCATGTGCTAAAAATCAATAAGTAGTCAGGATTTAATCTCATCCTGAAGTCAGCACTTTGATAATGATTTTTTTGAGCTTGAGTTCATGATTTTCTTAAGAACTGATCCACAGTGTGCTGTGAGCTAAATTACTGCTGTGGATTACCATGCTGGATTGCTTGGGGAAGATCGGGAAGGAGGAGCAGGAAGAGCTTCACAGATTTAAACCATTATGCAGCTCTGTCTTGAAGTACCATTTCTGAGTTGTGATAATTTCATTCACATCTCTTATAGTCTTTGATTGAGACAAGATATGTCTGGAAGAGGAAAGTTTTGTCTTCACTTCTACATATAGGTTTTTAATGAAAGAAGTAGAACAAGTGGATTTACTACAGCTTTCCAGTGCTTCTCTGACAGTTCAAAATCTGTTTCAGGGCTATTAGCAATTAAAGAAATAGCAAGCCATATGAAACAAAGAAAACAGCTTATATATAGGCAGTAATCCCCTCAAAATCTCTCATTTAGCAACCTATGCATACATACTTAACAAATTATATTCTAAATTCAGTTTCTCCATTCAGGATCACTGCTTTTTCACTGGAAGCAAGGAAATATCTCAGCTGTCAGTTATATAATTTCTATTGTATATTAGGTTCTGAAATCGCTAGTTTTTTGGTTTTTTTTTTTGGTCACATAACTGATTTTCCCCACCTGTCACCTTGATTAAAGAATGTCTTTGAAAGGAAAGGCAAGTTTCTGTTTCATAAGTGTATTTGGATGTAGAGCTGTGCATTCAGGCATGAACTCAAGCACAGTAAGTAGTGACAAGGAAAGGAGAATGGTGAAGAATGCAACCTGGCATTTAGAGAGGGAGGATGTTTTTGGTGGAGAAGGGGACCTAAGTACATAGACCAGGCACCAACTCTTGTCAGTGCTTTGTGCTTGGGAAGTCATGCTGGTAAACAGCCCTAGCCTCAGTTCATATTTCTACCATGCCGATCACATACTGATCTTTCTTCCATCCATCTGCTGCCTCCCCTTTCTGCTATGGAGACAGGAGACTATTGCAGTTCTGGGGTCTTTCCAAAAGAAATAAGTAGCTGGTCCAAGGTACTAATCATGAGTAATACAAGCTTTAGGAAAAATTCCCTTTGATTGCCGTGTGATCTCTAGTGTAAAAGTGACACCATTGAGTTTAGACCGAGCTGAGTTCTGATAGTGGGCGAGATAATCCTTCTCTGTGGGCTGCAAAGCATTTGGGATTCTTCTGGATGAAAAGTACTACATAATGCAAGCTATTATCATTAAGAAAAGAGAAAGAAATTGCATGAGGTAGGTGGAAAGCATTTGATAATTCAGAGGCAAAAAGAGAAAAGTATTTGTATAAGGCACTCAGCAGAAATGTCAGTCCTTGCCCTATGGAGCTTTTGATCCAAGGGCTCAATCCTTCCTGTGCATGCTCCATTTTTACTGGAGTTAGCTTCACTGCTTGAAGGAGGGTTGCGTGTTTTGTGTCTTTTATATTCGTTCTAAGCAAAAAGTTAGAGGATGGGAGACTGATAGGGAAGTTACAATAGGTTAAATTAAATATTTTCAAGTTGTAGGTAGAATGAGACAAGGTTTCTTGGCACAGACAGAATCTTTATTCCATATCTGCATTCTCTTTTCTGTTTGACCTTTTGGAAGAGCCTGGACATTTCTTCACTTGAATTAAGAAGTTTCTGCAATTTGATTCAGTGAATTTGTTTCCTTGGCTATATAACTGATAACATTTCCCTCTTGTGCTTGTGCACTGTTCCAGGGTTTTGACTCCAGAGTAGAAGAAACCCCTTAGTTTTCACTTTCAAATAAGTTTTATGGTCATGGAGAGTAGAAACCCAAATGATCAAAACAGAGGATTATTTTTACATCCAAAGAATAGTTAGAGCCTAAATGGTTCTGCAGGAATAGGTTGTAAGGGAGAATGAGTAATCTCTCTACCTGAGTCTGAAGACTCGTTTTTGAAAAGCAGACAAATGCTGTGCAATGTAGGGAGGAGGAGTCTGTGTATAGACGTTTTTTTCATCACAGTCTTAGGAAAATTACAGAGTAAAAACCAGCTGTAATGCATTAATAATAATATGTAAACCAACTGTTGGAGTTATTTTTTTGCTCAATTCCATATAACAGCATAGTGTCTCATATGTCACTTGACCATCATAAGGTACATAGTGATCATTTTTGGCAGAGAAAAGAGTTAAAACATGGAGAATTGAACCAATGTTCCAAACTAACAAAACCGGAGTTCTGTTTTAAGGTTTAGAACATGCATACATTTCCCTCCCTGGATGCAAAGACTGAAATTTCAGAAGGTGAAACTGGTTTTGTGGTATTTCCAGCAGGAACAAAGTGAGGTGTTTGGAGTGAGTCTGGAATTTGACCACTGGACCTCATACCGATTCAAAAAAGCATCTGAATAAAAAAACTTGAGATGCTTCTGAAATCTGTGAGCTGTTGGAAATTAAATGGTCTCTCCCAAGAAAAGAATTACACATAAATAATTTATGTTAGTAAATGGTGGGTGAAGTTAAAGCTGGTGAAGTTGTGTGTTTATTATATTTCAAGTCTCTGTGAACTTTTAAGGACTTCATTGGAAGAATAAACACCTTTCAGTATCCTCTGTTATTGTAGTGTGTTAATGTTTTCCAGTAAACAACTTGATTTTAAATAATTTGAGCTGGTCAGGAGTACTTCACCAGTGAAGTCAATAGTTTTTTCATTTCTCTTAGAGCAAAGAAAATCCTAGGACTTTAATTATCCTGAATTTCCTTGCCCTTTTCTTCTGTAGACCAGTAGCAAGTATCTTTCTTCATAGCAACAATTTGCATCTTGTGAGGTCTCATTTTTGTATGGCAGTGCTCCTCAGAGTTGTGAATATTCAGTAACTCAGCAAATTCAGATTATTTTTATATATATTAGATTCCCAGACTGCAACATCTGTTTGTGTCAGGGCCGTCCTTGCAGTCTGACTGGTCCTGTGCCAGCTGTTCCCAGCGTGAGTCCCCAGCATGCCAAGAACCCCGTCTGGCTGCAGGGGGAGAACATGTGATGGCATCATTTCCCCTGCACTGATGCCATCTCTCTGTGGGACCCATCTTCTCAGAGAACAGCTGTGGCCTAGACACAAGGTCCCAAAAAGGAGAGTTAGGAGCCATCACTTGAATACCTATTTAGAGAGTACTAGCCATAAGAATTAGAGGAACGTTTACCAAAAAAAAAAAAATTCCTAGTCATTTTTTCGTTGAAAAGAACCTTCTTTTTGGGTATATTTTCTTTACAGATATTCTTTTTTAAAGCTGAAATGGGAGTAATGTGATCTAAACATTAGGAAACAGTATATTGCAATTTTGCTGAAATCCTACTTGTAGTGAAGACACTATGACTTTTCATTTATTTGCAGTAGTGTTCAGAATTTTCTTTGTGCTCAAGGGATAGTAGTTTAGAAATGGCAGTAAGTTGCATCTCATGTGAGTATTCTGGTTACAGCTGCCATGTATCTTTGTCTCTGAAATCATGCAGTAATAAATAGTCATCCTAGTAGTGTGAATGCAGCTATGTGTGTAAAAAGGTACATGGTTTCCATTGGGATAGTTACTCCATTTTAGGAAGCTGTGTCTGTACTAGATACTGTATCATTATTTCAGTGCACTTAAAGTAATGCAATTTTTGTCTTTAGGTGAGGTGTGTGTTAGGGGATGTGGGAACTATGCCAGTTCCACAGGTCACAGAACATCAGGAGAGACCTTAGCAATGTGTGGCTCAAATTATGTTTTCAAGTATGAATTACCTCATACTTACACTTTATTTCATCTGCTGGAGGAGTGCCCGGTGCTGTCAGTCATGTGGTGAGGGAGTTCATCTTTTGTGAAGATGAACATGCAAAGCCACACAACCAGCAGTGAGCTGCATTTCTTTCCTGGCAGTACCAGTGCCAGAACACCCAGGAGTGAGCACTGTGATGCTGTGGTTGTACTCAAGTGGCCATGGTGAAGATTTTTCAAGGCTCTTTATTTTAATCACATAACTTGTGATGCATAGAAGAGCTGTGGAGCCTTTGGTTTTCCTTTCTAGGATGGGCTGAGATGTGGAATTGTGCAAATGCTCAAATGCAGCATACCACAGTAGAGTTAAATCCCAAGTCTGTTTTGAAAATATGGGCCTTTGGCTTACACAGTGCTTAATTGCACAGACCTGTTCTTTCCTGAAGTTGAGGCTGCCAGAAGCTCAGCAGGAAAACAGCTCGACTAAGGGAGCTCGGAGGTGGACAGATTACTTCTTTGTTACAAACTTAACGTATCTGCTATTTCAACAGCTGAAAGACACTAAACAAGTAAGAGGGGCTTGAGGGTCCTCAGTTAAGAACTATAACTTCTTTTATATATATATATATATATTTTTTTTTTTTATAGGTTACCTTAAAAATACCTTAAAGATGTCTAGATTGCAAGGTCCCCAATGTATGTTTTGCACAGTTCCAGCAGAGCTGATGTTTAGTATATTCTTAATGAAAAAAATTGAAGGAAGAAAGGTATTTTAAAATTTTATGACGGGGAAGCAGTATTACAAAGTACTTAAGACTTTAAGCTCAGACTTTCAACAAGGGCAATTTATCATAAATCTTTTGACTTCAGTAAGAATTATGATATGCAAAACATGGCTTGGAAAAAATCAGAACCAGAATGTTTGCTCCAATTTGTTGTTTTGGACATAAGTTTTTTTTGTACTTAAATGACTGTAAGTTGAAAAGCCATGAAAATCATTGCCCTCATATTTGCCCTTTAGTTTACATGGAAAAAAAATCTTCTAATTAGTTCTTGTTTACTATTACAACATTACTGCTCTGAGCTACTGAAAAGAAAAGAGAGAAAATTAAAGCAATCATCTAAACAAAATAAACCTTTGGTATAGTATAGAAAACAACACAAAATGTGAATGATGGGTTTATGTTGTTTGAATAGTGGTAGAGAAATAGAACTTTCTGGACTGTATTGATTCTCTGTTATCTTCTGTCTGGTTCTCATGAGTACTGCAAAGGAAGCATAGAAAAATCAAAATCTATGATAAGCAAATATAGAGTTATCAGCCTGTAAACAAGTACCTAATGCCAAAAAGTTTAAAATTACATCTCTTCTTATTTTCCCTGCTTTCCAGATCTGGACAATATTTTAAATATGGAGTGCTTGTTTTAATCTTGCCAGAGCTTTAGGAAAATTAAAAACATAGTTACAAGGACAATNTATACACACACCATTTCCTATAATCACTAATTGTGCTTTTCTAAAGGTGTTTTGGCAGGATTAGAAACTCTAAGGTAACTTGCATATGACTTTAAAAGCTGGAGTTTTTCTTGCATGGATAGGGGTGTCACTTTAAACTTCTTGTCTCACAACATTTACATCAAATTTTTGCATGAGTCCGTTAGTTTAAAGTGGAAGGTTCTGAAAATTCTTGGAGGACTGAGGGAGTCATCATCAGAGAGAGAGAATTGCTCTTGTGGTGTGGGCAAGTTCAGGTTTCTTGCCCCATTGGAGTGGAACCCTCAAACCTGAGTCTGCTGGAGTTTACACAGAGACAGAAGACTTTCTTCAGGCACACCCTTTGTGGTTGTTTTGGGCCACAACAGATGATTCCTGTGACCTAACACCATAATTCCATGCTGGATCACATTAGCATGATTTCCCTGGCATTCTGTCATCTCTTCTTGCTTCCTGCAGTGGCAGTAGCGCCACGGAGGCGGGAGAATTGGCATCAGCTGGGAGGCCTCCTGTGTGTTTCCAAGGGGGAGAATTAGTTTGACAATTCCTCGAGTGTACTGCCTGTATTTTTGCTGTTTTCCTCTGTCTGTGGACCTCTGAGTAGAAGAAGAGAAATTGCATCATTTAATATTGATAAATAAAGATAAGGATCGGACAGAGCATTCAGATGTTTACATGTAATAAATTCAAGGCAAGTATAAATCTCCTGCTAGTGTGTGATTATCTCTGGATAGTGTGAGCATAAACATTAAAAACTTGAATTTCTTCTTTTTTTCTTATAAGTTGACTGTGTAGCAAACAAGGGAGCTGAAATCTACGTGTTGAGATGATTAAAGTTACAATTCAGCTGTTTTTCAAGACGTTCTTAATTGTAGAAGGGAATTCACACTATAATGTAGAGGTAACATTAATATAATTGTAATAAATAAGAGAGAGCTGTAACATTGACAGTGATATTGTTCTAATCTGAAACCATAGAGTACATTCTGGATTTCCAATTTGTTGATTGTTAAGGTTTTTTCCCCCCAGTGGAACAAAGAGGCATTTTAGGAAGTAGTTGTAAATGAAAGTAGGATTTTTTGACACCTTTTGTTTCTTGGGCAGCATTTCTGCAGTTCATGGTTATATAAGCAAGGAGAGGTTGGAGGGAAAACCACTCACACAGTTTTTCTAGCTTTCCAGTTTTTGAGAGGACATTGTGGTCTGTACAGTGTCCTTACAGGCAGTGGGCTCATCTCATGGGAGTTCATTTTCAAAACAAGTATTTTTAATTGGGTAGTTTAGAGAGGTCTGAGCAGAGCTTAGCCTCTCCAAAACTTATTTTTTAATCTTTCAAAACATACCTAGAAGAGATGTCATCTCAAATAGAAATCTTTAGGAAAGAGAAAAGGCATTATAAAAACATTGTAGTAACTCCATTTAATGCAAGAGCTTTGTGGATCTTTTTACCCCAGTTACATGTAGAGAACAATGTTAAGTGAAAAATGAACAAGCTTTCATGTAAAAACTGTGTAATTATGGAAGCTGAGGTATTTCCTGAAGTGTGAGTTAAATTGGTCTGAGGCAAATTTCCTTAAGCCGGGAAAAGCAGATCTTCTGGTGAAATTGTTTCCACGGAGGATTTGTGCCTAACCTTCCAGGTGGAGAGTGTGCCCTTCATTCTAGAGATGCACAGCAGCTGCTGTGTGAGAGCTGGGACTGCTGAAGGCAGCACAAGGCTGACAAGGGAGGTGCCACTCAGCAAAGAGTGTAGAACTCTGTCAGAATATACCCACACAAGTTTCAGCCAGTCCAGGCTGAAGTGCAGAGAAGTGTTTGAGTGTAGTGTATGAAGAATGAAGTGAATCAGTTGGAAATAAATGCTTTGCACAGATTACTTTTATTTTTTTCTGCTAGTTTTTTGTGATGGACGAGAATGTAATTTTTGTAATTAATTATGAATTCTGTTTTTCTTTCTTGTTCTGATTTGCAGTGTGTGCTGTACTTGTGGGCCTTGAAAATCCTTTACCCCAAAACACTGTTTTTACTCCGTGGGAACCATGAATGTAGACATTTAACAGAGTATTTCACATTTAAGCAAGAATGTAAGTCTATCTTTCCTTTTCTCCTCTAACTCCTTTATCAGCAACTTAATTTGTTATTTTGCAGATATTTACTGGTTCACTATTAGTAAATTTTCATGTACTTTTCATGTAGACTGCTATTAATTTTGAGTTGTAATCCTTGTTCCCTGAAAGGGCAGTCAGCCGTCAGTGGTGTGGAATGGAAGAGCTTAGACCCTCCCCACATTTGAGCTTGCCAGCCTGGTGTGGGAGCACCCTGGGGCTGCTGTGGGTCCATCTGGGCATTTTGCAGCAGCTGAGGGTTTGCTGCCCCATGCAGCAGCCTGGCAGGCAAAACCTGCTGGCACACCAGCCCTGGCACCTGTGACAGATTCCTGACTGCTGGTTAAGGAGAGCCTCATCTCATGGAGCAGGAGAAAAATGCAAGGAATTTTTATCTTGTTTTTCCTTTAGGTATAGCATTTTCACATTTATCCTGTGTGTAGGCTTAAACTTTTCAATATACTCTTTTGATATGAAGTCCTTTCTGTGTTGCTAGAAAGGATGCAATGACACCTAAAAGCTCATTAGATGTAGACCTTTACCTGCACAATGAAGCTTTTTTTTCCCTGTGACACAGTAAGATGAAACTATTGCCATAAGTCTGTGTTTCCTTTTTACACTGGGGATAAAGAAAATGTTAATTGGCTCAAAGGCTTCCTGGTTTACTGAGTTTAATATGCATATTGGTAAATTAACATTTCAGCTTCATTGTACCACCTCGTTCATTTCATAATGACATTTCTGTAGATAATTAATTATAAGGGACTGGACTAAAGCTCTGACTATTTAATAGAGAGTGTATTGAGTGATAATGATGATAGCCATTCAGCAGAATGGTAGACTGTAATGGTATATTCAGTTCTTTATTTACAATTTTTTTAAAAAATATTGTAAAATTTTATTCATTTCACCTCAGCACAGGAAGAATTTTTCCAGCAGTGGATTCCTGAAGATATTTTTGTATGAAGTAAAAGTTTGGGTACAGTCCTGAATACCAGATAGAATAGTGAGAGAAAAAGTTTAAGAAATTAAGCATATTCCTTTTTCCTCTTAAATATTGATGGTGCTTTCTGTTACCATATTAATTTTTAAAAGGTAAAATCAAATACTCAGAACGTGTATATGATGCCTGCATGGATGCCTTCGACTGCCTTCCCTTGGCTGCTCTGATGAACCAACAATTCCTGTGTGTACATGGTGGCTTGTCTCCGGAGATCAACACCTTAGATGACATCAGAAAAGTAAGTCTTTGAGGAATTACCTACCAGCACCATGTGAGCACCATCTGACCTCTCCTTGTGCCTTGTTAAGTGTTCTGGGCTTTCTTGGAGAAAGTAAGAAAGAGTTCCAGAAGAACGTCACAATATACAAAGAGGTAACAGAAAAGGCTCATATGATTGCAATGAATATAGCTGGTTTTTTTTTTTTAATAATCAAGAGTTTCGTTCTCAATAGGTTGCACCATATTTTTAGTAGTTCTGCATTTGAGTGCCCGGTAATTGAGGTTTAATAAGTTCATGCTTGTTGTAGTCTTCTGTTCTGAGAAGTTTCTCAGAAATCTCATGCAAGTTCAGGGAACAATGTCAGACAGCTTTTTCAGATAATCCAGTTTTATTGCATATTATGAAAGATTATTTATTCACATGTTTTCTAGAATAAATCTCAGTTGATATTTCTAAGAAGAGGTATGTAAACCATTCATTCTTAGTGTTCTCAGAAAAAAAAATTTCTTGTTTACTGTTTGAGACTTGCAAAGCTATGTCTGAGTTTTCAAGTTAGTAAAAGGTAATTTATATTCTGAGGCTAATTTGTAGTCTACTAAGAAATGATTGTAGTTGAAAAAAAACCCAAATTGAGCCAGTAATTACATGTTTTGGTTTAAAAGCTATTAGCTTAAGATATTAACTGCTCTTAAAAAATTACTGACTGCAAAATTTTGTTTCTGAGGTAAAGGTTCGCTATCTCAGTAAACAAAAATACTCTGCGTAAAAATTAGCTGGCTCTGCAGCAGCATAATGGCATGGGTAAAGTTGTTTAGCTCTCAGATTCTAGATTAGGTTCATTAACACCTTCCCTTCCCCCTGCCCAACCCAGCAGGTTTATTTATTTTATTTGTCTTTGGCAATCAGCAGAAATTGGGTTTGCATATTTATGAATTTTTGTTTAATTTAAATGAATGGTAATTACATAAGCATTAATTGGAGAGGACTGAAATAAGAAGTGTAGATATGCTGTGAATATGTCAAGATGAGAAAGGTAAAATTGTAGAGATCTCTCATTGAAACTTTCTGAATGTTGAAAACTTATATAACCAACTTGTTGTCTTGAAATTTTTTTTTGAGGGGAGAAGATACCTACTAGATACCTACAGTCATTGCTTGATCTTTCTGGTCAAAATAGAGAATGTTTCAGACTGCAAGCTTTATTCATACACCATCTTAACAGGACTGTTCTTATATGAAAGAATTCTTATATGAGAGAATGGTGGGTTTATATTAAAGAGTTTTTGCAGGAGAATACTGATTTTTCATTATTTTATTATTTTGCTATACTTCATCTTATTTGTGGTATGATTCTGTGTAATTTGAAGTTTTAAATACCAATAGTAAGACCAGAAAGAGAAGTTTTTAGCTTGTTAATTAGGGTTGAGGTTATGGGAGCAACAGGAATGTCATGCAAAGATGCTGTAAAGCAGAGATACTGTCTTAATGTTTGCATATACTTTTTTGTGAAAATGTTCATAAATATACATGGGAACTTGCTTTGAAATAACTATTGTATTTTCTTGAGGTGCCTCACATAAATTGAATACTCTAAGGTTTGAAAAATCATTAAATATAGAAATACTATATTCTCCCTTGTCCACTGGAATGCTTGCAAAACCCAGCAGAAAAGACAAAAGCAAACAAAAATTCATGGGAATCCACTGTATCTCTTAATTTTCAGTTATATCTGTTCCTTCTATCCCCTGTCAATGTTTCCAAGGAGTGTTTTGCAGTTGCTCAAACTCCATTGCTTTAAAACTGAAGAACAGATTGCTCTGTCTCTTGTTCGCCCGCTCACGGATGAAAAATACTAATATTGCATCAATGTTTCTGTGATACATAGTTGAAAGAAGTTAGTATTTCTTTGTCTCCTGTTTTTCTTAGTTAGATCGATTCAAGGAACCACCTGCATATGGACCTATGTGTGACATCCTGTGGTCAGACCCGTTGGAGGACTTTGGAAATGAGAAGACTCAGGAACACTTTACTCACAACACAGTCAGGGGGTGCTCGTACTTCTACAGGTGATTATTACTACTTGGAGTAGATTTCTGTTGGTGAACTGGTTCTAGTTCTGCAGTATAAATGTTTGCTTGAACTTTGTGGCACTGCTTAGGTAATTAGACCTTTTTTCTGCAGGCTAACCTTGTTTTCAGAAAAATTTGTGCTTGCTTTATTTGAATTTCTCCTGTTATGCCACGTTGCGGAAACTCTAAATCACTTAATTTTATTTACCAAAGCCTGTGCATTTTGCTTATTTCTGTTTTTGTAAGTTGGAGAATAAATGTGTGACTTTTAAAAAGGGGTACATAACTACATTTCTAGTTTGAAAATTAAAATTTAATTTCCAATGAAAGGTGCCAGCATTGGAAAGCTGATGACCTATTGTTCTGCAGGGTAAATAAAAATTATGATTTCCCCCAAAGGGGTACTTTTTTTTCTCTCAATTTGATCAATTTTAATTTTTTTTTTTGTTTGGGAATAATTCTTCTTAAGAAATTCAGTATTTGAAGAGCGTTTGTTAAATGGGACTTGGTAATATCTGAAATGCAGACAAGTGCCTGTAACATTCTTGCAGAAACATGTATGTATCTTTGTCTGTCAGTGTGGGGATTTTAAGGAATTTGGGCAGGGTTTTTCTATTATGGTTAAGAACAACATACAAGGACACCAGAGTGGCAAAGCTAGCAGAGGAGGAGGTTAAATGGCAAAACGAGCAATGTATTCAATGAAATATTAATTAAAAATCCATTTTTGTTCAGAAGAAATGTGAAGATGTTGTTGAAATGTTAAGAGGTTGTTGAACTTTTTAAAGTGAAGCAGTTCTGCTTCAGCCCATTCTAGTTGCACACAAATCTGAGTTTTCTCAACGAACTCAGCAGAAGGAAGGACTCCAGCTCTTTCCCTTGCCTTACAAAGTCCCACCTTCACTGTAGCTGTTCAGGAACATATCAGCAGTAAATCGATGGCTTCCACCAGCAACCAGGCGACCAAGCCACTGGAATTAAGCGCCTTGTTGGCAGCGCTGTCAGGAAGGTGGCAGAGGGTGGGATGTTGAGGGATGAGGTTTCCTGCTCCCTTCCTGCTGCAGCGTGAGGCACTACTGGAATCAAGCGCCTTGTTGGCAGCGCTGTCAGGAAGGTGGCAGAGGGTGGGATGTTGAGGGATGAGGTTTCCTGCTCCCTTCCCGCTGCAGCGTGGGGCGATGGCGGCAGCCTGGGCTGCAGGCACCCGCCTGCCCTGGGGAAGGACGGCAGCCACGCTCAGTCAGTGACATTCCAGAGGGGCTCAAGAGATGTTTGGCTCGTCACAAGAGGGATGGCAAGCTGCTGCAAGCAATTGATCAGTGCAGAAATGGGCTGTGACTGAGGGGTAAAATCATTGCTCATCCTTGCAGCAGCAGCAGCGAATGCTGGAGTGTACCTGAGACTCCCAGGCACTGCACACACAGGGAGTAATAGTGATTTCCCTCAAGAGTAGCCTGGCAGACTTGATTTGTGCTTAAATACTGGAAAAACTTCTAGGTTTTAGGTTGGGGGATTTTTCAGAAGTCTGCTCAATACAGTTGCCATAAAATTTCCTTAATATATATATATCGGTTTCCTCCAGAAAATGTATCACACCTAGTCTGTGTCCTGACGCATATTCAGAAATGTGCATGTTTCAGGAGAAGAGGAAATATTCAGAAGACAGATAATTATCAGGTCATGCGTGAGGGACGTATAAATACTTAATGATTCAGTCAGACGGCTAGCTTGGAGTCACATTATCTCAGATTATATAAAGGCAAGCCTTCCTTTTAAAAGAAGTACCTAGTTGCCCTGGAAGATGACTAATTGCTTGCCTAGCGATAATACCTGGTAAAAAAGATATCCATCAATGTGGAATGTCTAATTTTCCTTGCCTTTTCTAGTCACTTCCTGAGTAAAGAAACAAATTTCCTTAAACAGGCGGCTTGGCTTGTAAAGGAGGGACTGAATTACTCAGTCCTCCTTCAAGAATGCCTGTTAATAGAATGATTGTGTTTATTCTTCACTGAATAAAAGTTCTTAAATTTCTTCAGTCATTTCCAGAACAGGAAGTTAAAAGATAGCAATGAGGATTTTGAATGAAGGTCAGGATGATTTCAGTCATGCCTGCGAATCAGTGAAAGGATTTCTATATGATGATCTCCTAATCAATTGCAGGAAATATCTGTAATAAATAACTTCTGTTTATTGGAGATGTTCATTATAATGACAAGTTGCAAGCTACTTTGCTCTGACTTAAAGTTATTTCCTGATACAAAAATGCTGTGAGGAAAATAACAGTAATGTGCCTTTCTAACTGTGCATGCACCATGTTAGCTGGACCTGCCATCTCAGAAGTGCATGAAATCCTCTGCATTCAGCCAAAACCCATTTGTGAAATGTTGGACCATTTCTATGAGAAAGTATAAGGACTGTAGCTTACAGTAATCTGACTTCTCACTGCATTTCTGATCACTCTCATACAGCCTGTTGATTTTCAAACTTATGCAGTACTTCTTCAATAGACATCCTTTTATGTAAGAGTTGTTGAAACTGCTTTGGCTAGTTGTAAAATGTCAGATCTTGAAACCATAAACATAACCTGTCATTTAGAGATGTAAAGAACAGTCAGCCTGATTTTCAGAAGTGCTCAGAGTCAACACTTAATGCACACCTTTAGCATTTGGCAGCATTTTGTACCTTGGACTGTCAGAATAGCACAATGCCAAAGTGAAATGTTAGCTGTGGAATATAAGGAATTCATGAAAATATATTAAACGTTCTGTGCCTTAAAGAAGAAAAAAGTGATAGGGATGGGATGTCATTTTCCCTATTTGAAGTTTAAAATTCTATGTTCTTTGTAGTCATGGTGCTGTTTGATGTAATTTTGTGAAGAAGAAGAAATAATTAATGGAGTGCTGGTTGTTTAAATTGTCCTTTTATTATGAGTTAAGTTTTCTTTCATCATATCCAAAATAATGTTGTGTATATTATAAACAAGAAGAAATTAATTTGTCCCAGAATTATACTAGACCCACAGGCACACAGTTTTTCAGCTGATCCAGCCAGTAAAGAAGTTTTCCTGTCTACCAGATTATCTAGTTCTTGCCTTGAGTTTTTCTAGAAAATATTTATTTGCACTTAGCAATTTGTACTGATCTTGCCAATGATCACTTTGCACTTCTTTCATAAGTTAGTGGTACAGTAACTCTCAGGCATTTTTATAAGAAACAGGTTGGACACTAGGAAGAACTTCTTTACTGAAGGAGGGGTCAGGCATTGGAATTGACTGCCCTGGGACATGGTGGAGTCACTCTCCCTGGAGATGTTCAAGAACATTTACCTGCCTTGGATAGAATGAAATGATCCAACCTTACAGATACTCTGGGGTAGAGTAATAATTTTGGCCCTACAAGCACATGATTTCAGTGGTGCACTTGACGTGCAAGTTAAGCTTATCAATATGTAAAGATTAAAGAAATGTGTGCTGAAAGCTTTTGAAGACTGTAGTGTAGAGTTTCAGCTCAGGGTGGGAGGCAGAGTTGTATGATTTTTTTTTTATTTTTTTTTTTAGTAATAGCATTTTAAACAGATTCTCTTGCCCACTGTTCTGCTCTTCTTTCTCCCAGGCCAGAAGCTTTTTGCTGCCCTCACATTGTCTGCCCAGATGTACTGGTAGAATGGCTTGTGTGCTCCATCAGGCCTGGGAAAGCATCCAGTTTTAAAAGAATGACTCTGCAAAAAAAGATGTGTTTATTTGTTCTAATGCAGTTCCCTGTTCTGCTTCCTAGTGCAGCTCTGCAGACAGCACAGCTAAGAGCAAGCAAAAGCTGGTGGAGAGGGATGTTAGGACAGCACAGGAGCAAAAGCATTTGTCTTTGGAGACTCAAGTGCAAGGCCAATGGATTTTGTAGGAAACCTATTTTATATGTGCATGTAATGTTCCAGAAGCTTTTGGACTAAATTTGAATGTTCTTTTTTGAAAGAAATGCTTATGCCTCTCTTTTAATGGCATGATGAGGGATATGAAAAAAATTATGTTAATTCCATCTATTTTTTCCAGTTATTGGTGGAAAAACAATTTGAAAGCATTTGCCATTTTGGTTCATGTTAGCATAGTATTACTTCTCTTTTAAAACTGCCCAGAAGTAATCAGCAGCCGTGCAAGAGAGAGCTCAGAACTGGTAAACTATGCATGAGGCATGTTAATGAAGGAAGATGCCCGAGCTGGGAGTATCACAGTCACGTACTCCATGGGGAGCAGCATCTCTCTAGCTTAGCAGAGGGTGTTTTGTTTTCTGTGTGAGTCACCGCTCCTCCGTGATTCAGCATGACACATGAAGGCAGGAGGCTGGGTCGCTCTGGAAAAGCCTGTTGCGTGGGGGATCTCTGTTTGTTTGTTTTCCCTCTTGGCCAACTGCTTTATTTCTGGCTCATCTGAATTACAGTCTGGGCTCTGCAAAGCAGGGCAAGGAGGAGTGTGTTTCTGGAAGGGTAGCACTCTGAAAAACTAGTAGGGAATTTGATTGCAAGTCAGTCATTTTAATAGAAAAGATGAGAAAAATTATTTCCAAGCAGAAGTCATTTCTGTGAAAGTTTGTTTCTGATAACTTTTGCCATAATGTCTGTTTCGTTGGCTCTTTGTAGGACTTCTTATTTTTACCTGCTTTTTTACCTTTTTTTTAGCTACTGGAGGTGTATTTTTGTGTTAAGGAGTATTGTTTAATCTAAAGCAAACAGATACTAAGGAAATTCTGGATAGCGTATGTAATAACTGCCAGTGATGGAAAGTTTGCTTCTCCCCAGCCCCAATTTCAACAAGAAGCTCAAGAAACATGCCTGCATGTTTCTGTTGCAAGTTGCTTTGCCTTTTTCAAAACAAAATATCCAGACAGACTGCTCATGGGTTGAGGTGGTCTGTGTAATAGGGCAGCTGGCACATTGAAGGTCCCAAGCTATTCCCTTGTAAGAAAAGAAGGCAGGCAGATTTTTGTATTTTTTTTTTCAAATTTGCACAGAACTCTGTGTGACAGCTCTGCCTTTGTAGGTGTGGGCTCTGTGGAATCAGCCAAATTCTGCTAGCAGAAATTTTATTTTCCACAGATTTATGAAGAACAAGATAATTAAGCAATAAAAAAAACCCACTACTTTTGTACTTGAAATGGAAAGAAGAACCTATCATATCTATTGAGGAGCATTTTTTGCCACTTCATTATATCTTCTTTAAAAGTAGTATTTAACACTGGGTGAAAAGAATACTATGGAGGAAAAAAAGTAATAGCCTTACGCATTTTGAACAGCTGCACTGATAATGAACATAATCAACTGTCTATCAGATTTTCATGATAGACTCCAGTTTTCAGAAGTTAACATAAAAATTTCTAAACAAAATGTACCATAAGTCTACATTTAGTCACAATTAATTATGAAAAGAAATGTATGCAAATCAGTTCTCATTTGCCAGTGGTTTGAATGGCAGCCTGTCAGCATTTGAGATCACTGCAGTTGCCAAAATGATACCCCACGTAATTTGGGAATTGAACTTGTTTTATAATGGCAGTCTTTTTAGACAATTCCAAATACCAGACCTGCATCTGAGAATATATGCTAGGTGGCTCAAGTCCAGAAACTGCAATATAGCCTTCCCCTGGGTTTGTAGCTTCTAGCTGCAAATGACATTTCAGCTTCAAAATACTCAGGAAGATTTGGAAGCAAGTAGTATAATTCCTCTTGGATAAACTACAGGAAGATGATGCATTAGATTGGGGGAGGGGGGTGTGTAAGTTTTCATCTTTTTCATGCATGAAATTAGAAACTGATGAAGCTGTTAACTGATTGCAAGTGGGCTCTTAAGGTGGTCCATGAAATCATGCCTGGGATAGTAGTTTTTTGAAGAAAGTAAAGTTGAGATTTTTTTATTTTTTATCTTGCTCAATATATTTAGCACAAGTGTATTCAGTGAGCATTTTGGGGTTTCAGAAGTCACAGGATTTTAGATTGCCAAGGGGAAAATAATTTGTTTATCAAGGAGATAAAGTTCAGGAAGTTAAACATCCCCAGTTTGAAGATTGATTTGCCTTTCTGCTTTGTGTCTCTTTCCCTCTCTTTCCACTTAGCCACCTTATTTTCTGGTGTCCACAAGCAGCCACTGCATACAGTAGTTAGTGGGTGAACAAGCAACTGTTGTATTACATTTTGGTTTTTTGGAATGCATTAAATCTTAGAGTAATAAAGGAAAGTACTTTTTTCTTGGGAAGCCATAGGCTGATTGTTATGTAATGAATTGCAATTTCCAGCATTCCTTTCCAAGCAGTTATGGAATGGGATAAAAGACACTGCTGGTGATGTTGTCTCTACTGAAATCTGCCTCCAGAGCAGGTGCTGATTTCATGAATGATTCATGTTTTATGTTACATTTTTTGAAAGCTAGAGCTCTTTTTGATAATACTTTTTGTGCTGCTTTTGATAATGCCATAACAGGTGCTATTACTTTTTTTCTAACAGTTACCCTGCTGTATGTGAATTCCTACAGCACAATAACTTGTTATCCATACTCCGAGCTCATGAAGCCCAGGATGCTGGGTAAGTATGTGTGGGGAGGGGACAATAATAATAATAATCACATATAATGGCCTACCATTCCCAGACAGAGAACAGAAAGGTAGAGCAGATGAGTGAGAATGACCTGGAAAGTACAAAAAGCTCTCTATTTTTAGTAATGCTACAAAAATACACACTGGCATTACAATGTCATCTACATTATTATTAGTGAGTTACAAGATTTAATGAATCCTTATATATGCCACTTACTTAGACTTAGTGATTTTAAGTGATATAAAACGACCAACATTTTTTTTATGCCAGATGATGCCAGCCATGGAAATAAAATCAAATTAATTTCAGAAAAAGGTCTGTAAATGTGCCCAGTTTGACACACTGCTTGCCGTGATGCCAGAGAAGTGATTTGGCTCACAAAGGCCAGATCAGCCATCTTTTAGGACTTTCTCAGCTGCCTTAAACTTCTCGGCCTACTGGTTTTATACTTCATTAAAAAAAAAAATAAATCGTGGAACTCAATAGGCACATACATTTTTCCCAGGAGTATCATTAGTGAATTCAGGAAGTCTAAGCCATTGTATGCAAAAAACAGTCCAGGTCAAGCATCAGGTGGTGTTGATGACTCCCCATGAAACTACTGTTATTATAAAGGTAGAAATTTTTGTGCTGCTTTAAAACATTGCTTTAAAAATTCCTCTTATTTAAAATGTACCATACTTGTGAGAGATTATTGAAGGATTGAAATCTGAATAAATAGCTTTGCATATAATGCATAAATTATTATTATTGTGTCTGTTTGGAGGTTGACATTTTACCCAACTTGAATGGCAATAAAAGATAAATTAGTGGCATTGTTAGGAATAAGATCAAAATTCACTATGCATGTGAAATGCTATTTTGAATGTTTGAATTGTCGTGACTTCAAAATGGTAATGCAATTAAAAACAAGCTATTCCTATTCCAGAAATACCTAGCATGAAATACGCAAGGGTAATGGAATTTCATTTTTCTTGTATTGCTTTCGAGTAAAGGGTGAAAAATAAAATTTTGTGGAAGAGATTGCATTGAAACTATGCAACAGTTTCAGTGCCAGTTTTGTGGATATCTGCTAAATTCTTAGGTTTCTTGTAGCCAAGGACTGAAGAGCAGTGTTGGGTGTACTTGTGTCTAAGTACGGTTTGGTTCCTTTCTTTCCAGTTACTTGCAGGTTTAATGCTTGATTGATTATTTGTTGGTCCAATAAGGGGTTTATTTTTCATGAGGCAGGAGGGTAGGTAATGAAAACACGCAGACATTAATAAGCTGGCTAATAGGGTGGATAAGATTAGACACAGCACTGAAAGTATCAGATGCCCTGTTTCCCCTTCCCTTCTCACACCTTCCGTGTCCCCTGGCCTTGCCATTGCTTCCATGCCTGGGGAGGGCAGGCAGCGAGAGGCTCGTGGGGGACACGTGCTTCCCTCTGAAGGCAGGACCCCTGATTGCTTCACCCACAGTCCCACAGAGGGAAAGTCTGGGAATGTGCTGCACTGAGCAAATTCACAACAAAACCCTCCTCTGGCTCACTGGATTTCAGACAGAAACAAACCCGACTTTCAAGCATGGATCCCGGTCATGTCAAATGGTTATAATGAGAAAGTCTGCAGGAAATACTTCTTTCCTGTGGCTTTTAAATAGCTCCTGTGCGTGTTTTTCAGTCTTGGCATTTGTTAGCAGCCAGAGCACGAATGCACTAGGTGTGTTTTGCACTGTATGTGGTCAGTGCCAAGTATACATTCAACACTGGGTACTAATTAGGATCTTCTCTTTCTTCTTAGGTATCGTATGTACAGGAAAAGCCAAACAACAGGCTTCCCTTCACTAATCACAATTTTTTCAGCACCAAACTATCTAGATGTATACAATAACAAAGGTAAGAATTTAATTCCTGTTTATGTACAGTAGATTGTACTTCTGTTTACTCGAACATGTTGGTATCTTTTCATTCCTTTATTTATCAGTTCATGCCCATTTTCTTCCTGTTTTTATTAGTTCATGCCCATTCAACTTATTATATAATGCAAACCTAATTAAATTCATTGCAGACAGATGTATGCCTCTGAACATAACTGTATATTTTAATATGCCTTAGGATATTTCTGTATTTTGACTGCAAGTTATTAAGTGAATGTTACACAGGAAGCAAAACTTAAAGCAGCTCTATTAACTAAGAGAAGTATATTAAGAAATGCTCTGGGTGAGATGTTTAGAGCCCAGCGTTCCTTATAATTAATTTCCTTGCTTCTTTCCAATAAAATATTGGAGTTTGTATGTGCAAACTGTCTAGGCAGTTAAACTTTGACAGATCCTGAGACAGAAATAAGTCACTGGTCACTGTATAAAGGCTCCACTGAACATGTCTTTGTAGCTTCTCTGAATTTATTCATTTATTGCAATCCCGGAAATCTCTAATGAATTGAAAAAAATAATCATATTTCTAAAATTAGAGTTTTCTAATAAACCTGTCCTCCTCTGTCTTGAAATGAGAAGTGTTGTTTACTTTCCCCTGGTCTCCATAATGTAAAATGGTGTTCCTCTGTGAACAAAGTAAAATAATTCTTTCTCAATTATATTCTTGAAAGTTTCTCCCTTGCAAAGAGATCAGTTTCTCTTGCGAAGGGTTATTTTTAATCTGAATTCTAGTTTGCAGAGGAAGCAAGCAATACTTCTTTTTAAACTTGCAGAAGAAAGCTTCCTCAGGCATCATTTTGCATTAAAAAATTTATAATCTAAAAGCTTTTATGCCCTGAACCATATGCAAGGGAAGGAAACACTTCACTGGTAAATAATGGGGTTTGTACACCTCAGATTTCTCAATATGCCTGTTAACTTGTGGAAAGATTAATATGTTATTCTGCAAAACCATGCAAGCAGAACTGTCAGTAGCTACTTCTGTACAAGTTAATGATGATGGGGCTCTGCTAGCAACCTAAGAAGTGCAGGATAAAGTAAGGAATGTGCTCATTTTCTTGGTAGGATCATTGCTATTGGTGGAGAAGTGTTTGCTCTCCTGGTTAGTTGCTTTGGGTTGATAGCTGAGCAATTACAAGTCTGTACAAGGAAGGTACTAGAAAGTGCTCACTTTTTGTTTCTTAGGCATGGAAGTGGTTCTGTGCAGTGAAGGCAATGGGTGCATTATGTGTAATGTTGTCTTGAAGGCAAATGTTAAATGAAAAGCAATGGTTCACAATGTTCAAAACTTTCAATTTGAAACAACAGAGTGGATGGTAAAGAGAAGTGCCTCTCTATTAACTCCATTTCCAGAGAGAGGGTCATTTCCCTTGTTCCAGGATGCTTCACTATGGCAGGCAGTTCTTATACATGGTGGAAAGCCTGTTTTGATGGAAAGCTGTACACCATTTGCTGGGAGGAGCTGGTTGTTGTGGCCACAGCTGGAGTTGGTGTGCACTGCCAGCAATGCCTGCTAAGAGTGAGCTCAGGCAAATCAGCACTGATGAGACATCAGCACCTGTGTGCCACTCCCTAATGTATAACTTGTAAATTCAGAAGCTGACCTTTAGCAGCTTTGTAATGGATCTCTTTTGAGTTTATCTGCCTCCTTTTCTCTCACAGAGAAGTTTTGACGCATTATTTCATGTGTCTGTTTGCACCTCTTGGCATTTAAAGTACACCATGCATAGTTTTTCATGCTGCATTGCTCATACATCTTTATCTGGATAGTCTCTGGGTGCTTGCTTCCCTCCTCAAGGAAAAAAGCCTACTATCATATAGAATGAGTCCAAAACATGGCTACTTGTTGGCTTCCTTGGTTTGCAGCAAATGAATTAAATGAGAGCAGTTTCTGATTTCAGGAGGAAAAGGAAGGTGTTTCCATGCAGAGGTGTTGTCAGGGCAGTTGTTCTCGCTGACTCATCGTGCCCTGGTGCAGAACCTGATTGATTTTTACAGGTCGTCTGAAGGTTTGGTTACTGTCAGTCCTTGGAAAAGAAGTTACTTTCCTAGTAGTAAGCACCTTCCTGTCTAGTATGCATTCTCAGTGTTCCTGCGATTGTCAGCCAGCAAAATCACCCCAAATAAATTGGTGAGAGGCTCCAGCTCCCACTGACATGAAATGGGTCATTTTTAAATGCAGTATTGTTTAAGATAAATACATTTTTTAAAAAGCTGTGAGAGGCTAAGAATGCTCATTTTCTACCCAAGGTTGATAGTTCTCACACCCATTAAAGCAACTGTAGTTTCTTGAGCTTTTTCAAAGCACTTGGGGAGCAGACCTGTTTGCCAGCTTTATCCAGGATCTCCTTCATTCTCTACTGGAGAGCAGCCATGGGATCAGATCTGGGGTCGTGTATGTCCTCAAAGAGCAGTGGGGAGGCAACGATCTCGGTACAAAAGAAGGTTTGACAGGAGTCACTGGAGAGAAGCTACCCAAACAAGCCCGTGTTGAGTGTATCTGCTGTTAATAATGCTGCCATGGGGCCTCTGCATGGGCTGTCTCACAGTGCTGACCCACCATGGGAGCCCCCTCTGATTGCAGCGCTGCATTCTGGCGCTGAAGGGAGTGTTCTGTGTCCCTGTGGTTGCTGGCTGTTGCCTGGTGCAGGCTGTGTGTGTTACTCGTGCACCACGTGGCCGCGCGTCCTGTCACAGCCCCAGGCCACACACACACAGCTCCGGGTGCCAGAGTGAGGTTTTTGAATTAGGAGGCTCTGTCAGGGCTTCCCTCCATAGTTAATGGAGACAGAGAGAGAGGCTTTCAGGGAGTGATTCAGAAACTGCCTCAATATTGGGAGCCTTGTGTCCTCTTTTTGCCATTATTATCCTTCTCCATTACTGTTATTAATTCCTTCCATATTCATTATAATGGAGAGCATTGGCAAAGGGAAGGAATTTTTATATGGTTTTTGGCAACTTCTTAGCTACTGTTCTGTGTCTTCACAGCTTTCTCAAACATTTCTGCTTTCATTTATTAAAAGGCATAAAGATAACGGTACTTTAAGATTATTATTAATAATCATTACAAGAAATGCCAGTGCATTGGTGATTCTTCTAAGACTAGTACTTCTGGAGAAAAAACTTATGCAAGAAGATAAATGTTAATTGGATTGCAATAGTTACCAGCGACTTCAGGGCCTCAGAGATCATCTGTGCTGATGAAGAAACTCTGAAAAAGTTGTGTCAGTACGGATCTACCCCTAGGTTCCAAAATGCCATAACTAGGAGAAATGCTCAATAGCAACAGAACAAGAGGGTGCCAGAAATTACCTTGTGGGATGATCTGGCCTTGTATTGTGTCTAAACTTTCATTCTTGAATTCAGTATTTTTTAATACCTTAATTAGGGCTTATTGTAATGCTGTTTATGCATACCCCACCAAAAAAAAAAAAAGAAAAGAAGTGTAAGATTCTACAGAGGCAGAAAAGTTACTGGTAAAACACTGGTAATACTGGTATTTTCATGTCTGGCTGTCACTTCAGTGTGTGCTTTTTGGCTGAGTGAGCAATTTTAGCTTGCTCTTTAAAGGGAAACTGTTATCTTTTGAACACTTTTCAAAGATTAGGTTTTATAGTGGAGAGAGAACCACCAGAGAAACCAAAGTTATCAAAAAAATCCCCAGCATGAAGTTTCTTCCATGCTGTGACATACATATGTTCTTACTGAAAGGAAAAGCAGGAAAAGAAAGTCAGTATGCAGGAGAGTGGGACAGCAGAAAAATAAAAATCATCTGTAAATCTGTATGCCTGTTAATGTATCATAAGTAATATGTCAGCGAAGTGTGTGTAAAGTATCAGCATGCAATATACACGAAGATACACACGAAGAAATGCACCCGATCCAGATGGATCTAACAGGAAAATTACTTTTCACCTGAAAAAAGACACAGACACCTGGAAGACAAGGGTGATCTCTGAGAAATCTTAGTACTTTGAGGGGAAGAGAAGAGACGTAACCTCTGTTTGCCCTATCAGTTTTCTTTAATGCCTTATCTCTGCTGCTGTGATGAGTTCTTGTCACAGAAATGAAAGCTTCTAAAGAAGAGTTGTCAGGGTATCTAGGCCATCTCATTGCTGATGCAGAGGAGTTTGCCAAAAGTGATTTTTGCAGTCTGTTGATAAAATCTTGATTGTTACTCTGCTTTTCCTTTGCAAGATGCGGTTGCATGTATAAAATAAAAATCTTCAAAATTTTATAAGGAAAGATATTTCCACCTACAATTATCTTCACCTCTGTACTGGATTATTTAGACCATTACTTTGTATAGTAAATAATGTTTGTCCTTTGATAATATTTAAACTCTTTGAACATTTTTCTAACCCTTATCACTAACCTGACTTGGGCAGAAAATGCTGTGGTTACTTAGCAACTCTTCTTGAGAAGGCAGTGTTCCCAATTGCACAGTTAATGCTGAAGTTAATTTGGCATTAAATCAGAAATTGAAATTCTTTCTTAGGTGTCAAGAATTTGAGGGACTTTTCACTGATTGATTTTATAAATGCAGGATGAGTTTTCTGAAAGAAAATTCCAAGAAAATTAGTTAAATTGTTTGCTAGAAATATTTTTAGGTTGTTCATCTAAAAATATTCTGGGCTAGTATTTCTACCAAGCTCATTATTTTTTTCCTCTGATTATTTTTTTCTGATGGTAATGTTATCAATTAATTTACAGTGAAAAATTATGTGGGAGATCATGAAGCAGGATATATAATGTCTTTGAGAAATTCTGAACTATCTGTCACACAGTTTGTTGTTCACAGTGCTTCAGGCCTTAATCTACCTCCAGATATATAATCTTGTCAAGCACCATGCCAGAGGGTCTGAGCCATCCACTCAGATCTGACAGTTGTGATACAGTTGTTCCAGGCTCACCTTTAACTGAGGGACACCACGGAGGTGCAGCCCTACGTGCTGTATCTAACCCTGAGAAGATTGGAAGGGCTATCTCCATTTCTAGCCAAAGGAAGGAGGTTTCTTACCTGCACGGTTTTCAACACCCATATTTCCATCCTTAGGGTAGCTGTGTTAAATGCTTCAAGCTAAACGGTACAAATGCCCTCTCCCTGCTGCATTAGTGTTTCATTTCACTCTGATGTGATTTCAGCATCCAATATCTGTTTACTAGCATTGGAAAGAAGTATAATGTCATTTGGGCTATCTGCACATCTTCACTTTACAAAACATTAGTTTTTAAAACTTACTTGCAAGAGCAAGTATCAAAATTAGGTTAAAATGTGTGTCTGTTAAGAATAATGAAACAAGGTTCTTGCTCTGGTTGATGATTATATATGATAATGGCTGGTGGCTTGCTCTGCTAGCATCTATCTGAGTATGTGTTTGGAAAGAAAAGTATTGAGGTTGCAGGCAGGAATAATAAGCAGATGTTGGAGAGTCAGGTTTTCCTCTCTCAGGGTTTAATAACCAAAGGTACCCATCCCATTTCTGTCTGTTCCATCAGTGACTGTGTGACCTCCACTCTTGTCACCTTCAAAAGCCGCCTACTCTTTCAGGGCTTCTGGCTCTCCTGTAGCTTCTTAGGCATCAAGGTGACGTGGACTAAGGAATGGAGCAGAGGTGAAACCCCCAATCTTTTCTGAGCCAACAGAGAGGAAAAAGAAAGCTGTGACCAAAGGAAAGCACGGGGGCAGATAAGCTCAGGGAAGCTCCTGCTGTTCTGAGAAGCATTTTCTACTTGATCCAGAGGAAGTTTTCTTCTTCTGATTACTAAGTAGTAATCAGAACTGTACAGTCATAACAAGAGCTGATTTGCTTCATGTTAAATATCATCGTCATTACTTACCTAATAAAAATATTTTGTGTGCATTGTGCTTGTAAATTACAGATTTTTAATTTAAAATGCCAAAAAGTATTTGTGCTACTGGTAACTACCCTACTTAATTTTATTAAGAGGAAAGTTATTTTAAAAGGTTTCTCTGTTTTTACCCTGCTTTATTGTATAAAGTTATTTCGAAGCAATTTGCTGAGGAGGTGTACAGGTCATTTACAGGAGAGAATTTTTTTAAATATTATTATTGGAACTTTCTTTTGTAAGGTATTCAGCTATTTAAATTAATAAGGTGTTGTGAGAATATTTTTATTATCGTAATCCTAAATTATCTTCCTTTCAAAGAAAGCAACCCAACTAAAGCAGTTTTTATTTAATATTGTTTTGCAACTGTTCTGCATAGCATTCAGGCTTTTTCAGAGGCTAGTTTTGAAAGTTCTCTGTAAAAATGATTTTTTATTCAAATTTCACAGAATTTAGAAATAGACTTAATAGATATATTGAAGAAGTAATGGTAGAGGGAATTACCTCAGCTCACTAAGATGATGAATTTGAAGTTTTAGTCCTCCTAAATGAATCTTTACAACCATTAAGTTGTCCTTTTTGTGTGGTTTCGACTCATTTTTTCTGTAAAGCCACAAACTATTTATTTTTATTATGCAACTGTGTCACTGTAATAGAAGAGGAATGAATTTCAATCTGCTGCATGTCATTTGAGCCAAAAACTGTTGGAAATACTCGGAGCACTGACACTAGTTTTCTCATTTTTGCTAATAGCAGTATTAAGCCATTTTTCCTTCTACTGAGCAGCAGAATGACTGCCAGTTGTCAGACTGGGATGGGCAATAGTCAGATGTGGTTTATTTAAATGGAGAGTGTCTGCCTGGCAAAAGTTCACATTACACATTATTGCTAGCAAGCTGTTTTCTGTGTCTGTCAGTAAGTAGGTTTCAGAAACTCCCAGGTCACTCTGGACTCTGTCATTGACCACAAAATGGAAGACATTTAACCACCCTATTAAATATCTGTGAAGCAACAGCCTAGTGCATAAAAAAAAGATTTCTTCTCTGACTGTCACACAGTCAGTGAAAATAGAGAAATAATCAGGAGAAATTGTTCAGCCCCTTCAGCCAGCACTACATTTTGTACAGTGGTGTCTGACATTGCAGTTGGGCAACTTTATTGCTGGCTGTTAAGTGATAACCAGTCCCTGGAACTAAATTCCTCCCTGGGGAGCCAGAAGTGGGAAGGCTGGAAGAAAGGGGAAAGCATAGAATGATACACCTTCTTCCTGTGTTGACTGCTTTTTGTTGCTTGTGTTGATTAAATATCCTGCATGCAGTCTTCTGTAACTGCATTGTTTAAAGAATTTCATGTCCTTAAGTCACTTTGGTTGTAATCTCTAAATTACTTTTTCGGATTACTGTTTCAGATATGAGCCTGAAGTCTATTAACAAAAGTTAACACTGAATTTGGTGCAGAGTTTTAAAAAGTGGGTGTGGCATACATATCTATATTTCTGCCTGTGAACAGATGTGGCCTGTGTGTTTGTGTGTTGATAAGAATGATGAGAATGTTAAATGGTGCAAGGCAAATTGTATTAGTATTGATTCATATTATAAAAGGATCACAGTCTTGCGTGCCCAGAGTTTGCATAATGTGAGAAGCAAGTGGCATCTCTTGTACATACTGTGAATGAAATATGTTGAAAATGTCCATCAAAAGAGCAGTGTTCAGACTCTGAGTCATAAATGCTTTTTTCTGTTATCTCCAAAGCATGGTTGTGAGGAGCTCAGATAACTGTGTGAAATGGGGGACTCTGAATACTCTGCTTCATTCCTCACTGGTGACAGATCCCAGTGCTCATGTTCTTGACTACTCTGAGATATTAATTCACTTACCAGCCCATCTCAGTGGTAGGGAAAGCTGTTGACACTGCTTTCAGACTGAAAATGGATTTCCACTTCAGTGAGGCTTTATCCTACTGTAACTAGCAACTAGCATTCAGGTGGTTCCAGTGGATCAAGCGGGTGGAAGCTGGTGAGCAGCTCTGTGAGCTGTGCATGTTGTCAGCATTCCTGGTCTGGTAGCCAGTCACACACATGGCTGATGTCTCTTTTATTTCTTTTATTTCTTTTCTAGCTGCAGTATTGAAATACGAGAACAACGTTATGAATATCAGGCAGTTCAACTGCTCCCCTCATCCATACTGGCTTCCAAACTTCATGGATGTGTTTACCTGGTCCTTGCCATTTGTTGGTGAGAAGGGTATGTATGTAAATTGGGTCTGTCCATAAAAAGTGCAAAATTGTTTCTTAGTCACTGTGCATGTGGCCTCATTCATTTTAAAGGGTGAGAACACTTTGAAGACAGGTGTCTTGCTTTTGAGGACAAAGTTGTAGAAATGGACCTGAGAGGGGCAAGCAGTTACCAGTGGTTAATCACACTTGGCATATTTTTTATAATTTCCACTCTTTCCAGGTCATGATGCCATTATCTTTCTGCTGCAGAAATAGATTTTATGGCATTGCAGGCCAGAGGTACATTCACTAAACAAAATTCTGATTTGTTTTTACTTTATAAACTCTTGAACATTCCCTTGGATATTGCTTACTGCTGAATGGACATCTCAACTTTACTATGTGGGATTACATCTTTACTCACATTACCTTTATGAATGATTTTTTCATCCACAAGCACAGAGCTGGTGATATTAAGACCCAGTCTGTCTCACTGTTCCTGGAGAGAGTAGAAGGATGCCAGTAGGAAGGAAAACCTGTTCCTCAGCCCCTTCTCTGCACTGGACATGTGGTGCCTCCTCGCTGGCAAGAGGAATCTAAAGAGTACAAATGATATTTTATTGAAACCCGATGTTCTTGATGTTGCCTAAATGCAACTTCATGCTATGAATGGCAAGCACACAAAAGGCATGAAAACACTTTGGTCTAGCATATTAAATGAATACAGAATACAAACTGCCTAAACCCCAAGTCATTTATTCCGTGCCCGAGATGAAGCTTGCTTTGATCCATCCATTATAGAGTATTGCTGCAACAGCAATTACTGCCAGAAAACTCTAATAAACTCTTAAAAGCTGCTTGGAATAACAGTTCTCTCTTAATAGGCAACTGGAAATATAGCCAGCTGTGTCTTGTACCTGCAGTCATGACCAGCTTTGTTTTGAGCTACTCTTTTGTTTGAGGAAAGCTGCTGGTGAGAGCCTGAGGTCTCTGTGAACAAAGCAGATAGACAATGAAGCAGGGATTAACAAAGAATAGGCAGCTGTTTGCACTAATGGAGACATTACATAATCCTCACTGACGCATGTTGCAGGCTCTTGTGAAGCAGATAAAACGCTTTCATTTTCTTTGGCTGTAAACTCAGCCAGGCTGTTTTTAGGTTGGGTGTGTTCTCCACACACGTTGCAGTCCTGTAAGATGTTCTGTAAGGTTGCTTTTTCAGAGGCTTCCCATCAGCAGCCTGCTCAGATGGGGCTGCAGGATGCATGATCAGAATTTTGGGGGTTTTGAGACCATGTTGTTCCTCATTCTTCTCGTGAGGGTGTTTTTTTCTCCTTCATGTCTTCCAGTGGTCACACTTACCAATTTCTTGGAAATTTTAGAGCCCAAAAAATGAAATCAATATTTTCCCGTCTATGCAAAACAATATTCAAGGATGTAAGAGTTGGTGTTCCACACAACTTACTTGTTTCCTTTTTTTTTAATATAGATTTTTTTTCCCCTCAAAGGCCAACCAAGGTAGGAAGCTGTTAGCTTCACTGGTTGTTGTTAATGTGGAAAGTCTTTCCACTAATAATGTCAGAGGAAAATATTAAATCCTTCACTAAAGTAGGAAAAAATCTAGCTTTGTCCCACCCTTCTAATTTTCTGAGCCTTCACAGTAGTCACGGAAGAGGATTTTAATAACTACTAGACTAAAAAAGTTAAAGTTTAAATCTGTGTAGCTAGTACAAGGCTAGACAAGCCTGGTAACACTTTTAATGTTGCTTACTACATGTAGGTGTAGTGGAGTTTTTCTTAATCTGCTAATTGCTTCACATTTTACCTCATAACTTTGGCTTTTTTGCTGGGGCTGTTTTTTTCACTGTTCTTACTCTGTGCGCTCTCTGATTAGTGTCTCACAGTTCTCTCTGGAAAGAAATGAGACCAGAGTAGGGGCAGCCTGTGGCTGACCCTTTCATGCCCAAATTGCAAAGTAAGCAAGCTGAATATGGTCTAAATTCTCCAATAATATTGTATCTGTTGAATATAGAATAGTTCCACCTCTAAGGAATGTACACTGTCTGGTCTTTTGTCCTAGAATTCAGGGGACACTTAGGACATCCTACAAAGGTTAATGTTTTGTTGATCTGGAAGTAGTGTCCAAGACCTGGATAAAGAAATACTCTTAAGATCCCTCTTGTTGTACATTTTTCCACTGGCAGGGAAATAAAATCCTATTGCAGTTTATGAGCAAGAGGAGAGGGGTCAGTTTGTTATCCAAGTTGAGTGAAAGGCAAAAAATGTGTTGAGGGGGAGAAAACAAATGTTACCTACATCACTGACAGTTGCAAAAATAGAAATCATTAGCAGATTTCTTTTTAAAGTCTACTTGTCATGTTCAATGTATTTGTAAAAAGGTTTATGGAAACTTGGGCTTTTTATTAGCTACACAGGACACTTCCAGCTTCTATTACCACAGGTCCTATTGTTTAAAAAGTGGGTGCAGTTATTGCACTGGATTTTCATTCACACTCTTACAGCTAGAGTTGATTCTCTAGGAAAGCTTAATATCAACATTTTGCATTTGTTTTCCATTTAGTGACAGAGATGCTGGTAAATGTGCTGAACATCTGCTCAGATGATGAACTGGGAACAGAGGAAGATGGATTTGATGGTAAGAGCCTCTACCCTTGGCTGAGATTGTTTGCCTTGGAATTACTTTAAAAGTTTATTTACTAACCGTGAAATAATTTTCTGAGTCCCAGTTGAGTTCTATGCCACTGAAAGCACCTGTTGTGCTGGCCTCCAATGGATTTGCTTCCTATGTGCTTCAGAAAGAATTAATGGATCTGCCCTGTTCTAACCCTTTTCTTCATCTCAGTCTTCTGCTTAAAAAACCTGCATTCCCCTCCACGAAATCTGGATTGTGGTGTCACGAAGGGGTCAGATGGTTTCATGCAAAAAGTCACAGGCATCTCATAGCAAGTTTAATTATGTCAATGTAATATTTTTCCTGCAATGAAGAAAGATTCCTGCAAAGCTCCTTCCCAAAATGTTGTTACTGCGACTTTAGAAGACTTTGACATGAGGTATTTCTTTAGACACTTCGTTTGATGCACCAGAGTGTGTAAAAGGCTTTAAAGAGCATTAGAATCATTAAAAATAGGCACATAAACACAGATAGAAAATGTTTTAACCTGACACTTCTGCTAAGAGAGAAATGGTCAGTTCTGTTATCCTTTGGGTTGAAGTTTTTATGATTATTTATTGCCTTGTACCTGTTCGTCTGACTATAAATGATACTTAGTATCTTACAACTTGTAGATTCCTAAAAGTCAATTTATTTTCCATAATCTTCTGTTAGACTGCAAGAATAAATAACAGCTCTCCAAAATGTCCCTTCTCAATTGAGAAAAGCTGAAAAAAATCCCATGCATCCCTGACATTCGTATTCTGAATGCTTTCAGTGTTTAAAAAAAAAATCTATGGAAAGTAATAATAAATTATCTAATAAAAACAAAGTTTATGAAAAAAACAGAAATTCTAAAAAATATTTTTTTTAAGAAGAATCTGGAAAAATCTAGCACTACTGAATAGTCTCAAGATGTTTTTAGGCAGAATGAATGAACAAGGAGAATGGAGAACTTTCAAGTAAGACAAATGTTTAATGAAGTTGTAATTAATAATTAAGATTCTCTTTCTAAGTATTTATTTTTAATCTTTGGAACAGGAAGCTAGATCAGAGGTTTTGTAAAATGATTCCTTTGTGATAGAGAAGGCTGGTACGGATGATAGTACTTTGATTTTATTCTGAAAAGCCAGATGGAATTCCCTGTTCTGCATTGGCCAAAGAGTGTGGACATGAACAATTATCTTGCAGGACTTGGGACAAAGGCTGAATTATTGAAACCAGTAATCAGTGAAGGAAACACCTGTTTGAATATTGTGCCCGTTTTTATTCTCATGAAATTTAAATAAGTCACTACTGTGTAATTAAAGTAGCGTGTGAAATTGTATGAAGGCATATGATGAGTAAAAACTGTGTCAAGTTAAATACGGTAGCAACAAACCATGTGCCTAAAATCCTTGGCTCAAGAAAGCTCTTAAGCGCAGACTGAAATCCCACCAATTGCAATGCCAAAGCAAAGACTCTGTGGGAAAGATTTTTAAATTTAATTCAGCCCTTGGCCTAATACTTCCTTTTAAAGTTTTACTGTAAGCTTCCATTGGGCATAGACAGGCCAATGCCTTTTTCTAAAACTTTGGAGTGTTATCATTCCCATCCCTAAGTTGCAGTTCAGGAGCATATTTTCAAAAGCAGAATCAGAAATAGGGAGGTGTTAGGGGTCTTGGGGAGCAGCAACCCTCTCCAGCTGTAGGAGGCCTCTGTATCTACTGTTTTTTTTCTGAGAGGAGAGTGAACCCTCATCCCACCTCCCTGGGAGTTTTGCCATGGCACTGCTCCAGACTTGGAGTTTGCAGCATTGCAGGTGTCTAAGCAGGGAGAGAGGCTGAAATCCTCTGGGCTCGCATGTGTGTGTACTGCATAATGATATCTAACAGCAGTAAAGTTTCCAGGTGAGGAATAACTAAACCATCCCTACTGCTGTAACACTAACACTGATAACTAAATCTGCTCTCAGTTTTTTCTGTAAGAATGATTTCTCTGTATAAAACATTATGGTAAAGAAAGTTGTCTTCAGCATGTGTAGCTAAAAACCAGAGCTGCCATACGTTCATGTCTGCTTTCCCAGGTAATAATCAGTCAGTTCCCTTAGAGCTGTAAAATGGGCTCTGTGGCACTGGTGCTGCAGCTTGCTGTGGGCTCCCGCTTTTCCCTGCAGCCCACTGGACATGTTAGGCTCATGAGGATTGGAAGAGACTGAAGGATTCAGACATAGAAATAAATTTGAGGTTGATTTAAATTTAAATAGAAGCTGATATCTGTAATGATTTCATAGCGGGTTCTGATTTCTCATCTGTACAGCAAACAAAAATCCTCTTTCTTTCAAGTTCAGTTCCCTCTCTTTTTTCTTTTTCCTAAAAGCCTTGCCTTTTGGGGGAGAAGTACAAGATACATTTAATTTGTGTTCTCAGTGAAACAGACCAGAATGATTACCAGCTTAATCAAAACTGTTTCTGTAAGGACTGTCTTTTACAGTCTTGTAGTGGCTCAATATTTCCACTATTTTCTGTCCAGCTTCCTTGGAGGATTAGCCCTGTTTACCTGCTGACATTTTTTAGCAGTATTTCACATAGAAGGAAATGCCTGATATCTGCAGCAGCAGATGCATTTTGTTTTATGGAATGAGTCTTAAAAATCATCACTATTTTTAGATCATCAATAATTTTCAGGGCTCGCTGCTGATTTCCTTTCTCTCCTTGCAGTTTGAACATGCCCTGACCTGGGTTCCCACATGTAGTGAGAATGGTCCATCACTATGGTTTGAACTGATCGTTCATTTGTTGCCTTCTTTTACACTTCCTTGCCTTCTGTCTTCCCCTCTCACTCCTTCCTTCAAAACAAAGCCCCATCAGTATTGCCTGACTTCACTGCATGGTGTTCTTGTGAGCCCTTTTTTATCTATTATTATTTTTAGATCTGAGTCATGTATGTTGCATCTAGCCATGAGCAGGATGCTCAACAGCATGTATTCTTTTTTTTTCCTCCCTGCCCCCTCACCGTTTTTTTCCCCCCCCTAAGGAAACACATCATGGGTATCTGATCCATTTGTTGTAGGCAGTTTCTGTGTAAGCTTACTGTGAAAAAGCCTAAATATCATAATGCCCTTTATCCCATATGTCCCTGCTGGCCTCTATTGGCCTTTTGGTTTCACTCGCTTTAAAAATGAGAGAACATGATAGGTCAAGTTTCCTTATCTCTGATAGTTTCCTCTAGCTGTACTTTCTCTTTCCTGTTTGCTGTGGTGGTTGCAATATAATCTGATCCAGAAAAAAATGTCTTGGGCAAATGTTAGTTCATGTGCTGTATGTTTGTGCATCAAACGTATCACTTAGCAACAGGAGCTGCAAATACCTCTACCTAGCCAGCATACAGTCAGAGTTCTGTTTTGTTTTAATTAGCAACATTTCTGGCCTCATGCATTTGATTGAATAAACTAAACTGCTAATTAAAAGGGTACAATAATGCAATAAACAATTTGACACAAATGCACTGCTTGCTTTGTATGCATCCTTATCATGATTTGGCATGAAGACACTCCTAAATTACCTACATTATTTTTTGTATTACCTTCAACATTGTGGCTCTCACGCTTCTCACTGAAAAGCCACTGTCAGAGCCATTAGCTACAACGTGTATTCCTTCGTCGGAAAACAGCTTCCCAATACAGTGCTGTAGTTCCAACCTAAAGAGAATTCCCAAGTCAAACATCTCTTGCCAATCATAGCCTGGCTCTGCTGTGAACAGTAGTATGTGACATTTGCCACATCTCCTCAGTACAGTAACTGTGCCTGGGGGCCAGCTCAGCAGCAACTAACAAAGACTGATAGAGCAAAAGCAAGGGCCTTGTCCTTAGGGCTGTTGCTTACCAATGCCTTGATAGTTCATGGTGCTGCCTGATGAGAATGTCTGAGCTTGCCAGTGAGTTGATTTTTAGCTGGGAGAGAAATGGAGCAGTTTTCCCGGTGGATTTGTTCTCCCTCCAAACCAGGAAGGCTGGACTGCAGTGCATACTTAATTTCTGTGAGTTGGTGACAGAGCGACATTTTAATGTGATCTTTGTATTTATTATCTGCTCTATGATTTGGCCAGATGCGGTTGTTTCCATGCCCAAAGCATTTTTCCTGTGAGCCCTATTACGGCACATCCGTGTGCTCTGCCTGTGGACCAGGCTAGCAGCCTGCAGTAGATGATCAGTGTCCCCAGAACACGTGCCATGGTGCAGTTGTGCCTGGGCACCGAGTGCTGCACTTGTCTTCCCCTCAAACAGTTGATTTTAAAACACAGTGCCTTGCACCATGGTGGTGTTTGAGTTTGCTCACGGAGAGCTGCTGGAGCCTTCGGACAAACGCAGGCGTGCAGTACAGCTGCTGGTAGGAGCAGCAGACATGGCTGTGACAGTGAGCTACTCTGTGAGATATCAGTGTAAATAAATGGGGGAATTGCTTTGACCCTTCTAAACAAGAGAGGCTTCATCACGCAGGCACACCCCAAATGGCCAGGGTGGTGGGGCTGGTTTTGAGAAGTGATTAAAGCAGGAGCAATAATGTAGGAGAAAGTCTGTGTGTGAGACGTGGTAACACCACTGCTGCTCTCCTGCCTGCATGTTGATTTCCCACAAAACGTACTAACAAGGCTTGAAGATGCAGAGGTTTTTTTGGTTTTTTTTTTGCCCCTATCATTTTCAATCTGTGTCTTTTCTTTTGGATGTTCTCTGCTTAATTTATTTCTTTTCTGTTTTTCAGACTTTACTTAAACATTACATTTCCATTGATGTTGTCAAATGTTCTGTATTATTTTTTATTTTCATTCTACAAACATCACTGATCTTTTTCTTTCCCCCTCTTTGGAATTCATAAGAAGATCCCATTTATGCACAGAAGAAAGGTATTCAATAAGTTGGAAGGCTTGAGTTTTATTAATTTTCCTAATGCTTAACTACATAATATATATTAAGGATACATGGGGGAGATTTGGGTTAACTTTTTTACTCAGCACTGTTTTAAATCTATTCAATCCTATGTCTCAGGGTATCATCAGCATTTACAGACTTTTTCTTCCTTGTTGTGCTTCTTAATCTGAACATTTAAATTACATTTCATATAAATCCTTCATATCCAACTTGCAGATTCTGTTTTGATACCAATCCGAAATCCAATAGAACTTGTTAAATTACTGAAGTAAGAGTCAAAGCTTTTATTTTACCCCCCAAATAATTTTTATTCTTCCATTTTAAACTTTTTTTTTTTAAGTTCCTTCATGCAAAAAGGGTTTGTTTAGATATTGGAAGTTCTCTTTAAGGTGTTTTCCAGCCTAAATAAGTCTATGATTCTAAGAAAGGAAGGTAAAATCTTAAGAGGATATCTGGCAATATTTGCAAGGGCTGAAATGAACCCTTTTACCTATAGCCAGTTCTCAGGTTGTGACCCATTTCTTTCACATAGGTGTGTGCTTAAGCTCAAGTAATTCTTCAGGATTTGCAGTAATAATGAATTCAAAATATTAAACTGGACACATTTGGAATGTGAGTCTAAAATTTATGTATAAATAGTTGAGAAATCCACATACTGTGAGGTTAATGATTTTCATTCAAAACTAACAGAGCAATAAAACATGGAGAATATCAGGTGCGTTATTTAGAAAATTATGTTAATAAAGCCAGAAAGGATGAATAAAATTATTATTAATATTTACTGACCTTAATATCATTTTCAGATTTGTTACATTAGGAAATTCAGTGGACACCAAAATCTTTTGAGTATATTGTTTTAGTAACCTTTATGTGTATCAGTGAGATACAAAATACTCCCTTTGAGCCTGTTGTGTTTTATGATAAAGAAGGGGTATTTTCTATTCTTATTTTGTATTTAAGTGTAGGACATTATATTTCACTTCAGTCATAAATTATATTTCCAATTTTCAGTTCTCAAATATTCTAGACTGTAGTCTTAGTTGCTGTTCAACTTTTTGAATATCCTTATAAAATATACCAGAACAGTGTGGACTTGTAATAAACAAGTAGAGATTGTGATGCTTAAGGGGAAGAAAGGAATACAAATCATGCTTAAGTGTTTTCAGGATAGGAAAGGCTGAAAACCATGTCTTACCTCTCTTGAGAAGATTGCTCTGTGAGATCATAGTAACTGAAGCAGGAAGGTACCTCCTTCTATTCCTGGAGAACCCAGCTGAATCATTACTGTTTTGTTTAAATTTTTCATTAAGCTGTTAAAAGTATATTACATTAATTCAGTTACAGCTGAATTACAGCTGTTTCTCCCACTCTTTATTGTCTAGAATTAGACATTTATGCCCAAGTGCTCATGTCTTTTTTATCTTTAAATGTTTTAATATTTGCTTCATATTTTTATCTTTATATGTGGGAAATTTGAAAGCCATCATTCTGAGTATATTTTAAGGGGAAAGCTAACTTTATTCCACCCAAAAACCAGGACAGTCTCCTGTTATTACATCATATCAGGTCCTAAGTTTTCTAATACACCATCACTTTTCCTGTTTTTCACACAGATATCATTGCCCTTAGCCTGTGGGCTATCCCTAAATTGAGTTCATTAATTCCGTGACCTTGAGCTCCTGTCACAACAGTTTTTCAGGGCAGGCAAGATGGTGTGTGTTGTGAGGTGTTGGATTGTTGCATGCTGAGGCCAGTTCTGATTCCATCACCACTTGTCCAGTTTCATCAAAGCATATTCTTCACTGATGTTGTCCTCCTCATTTTTGCCCCTTTCTGTTGATTTACCTTCCCTGATGGGCTCTCAAAATGGATCACTTTTCTAGGATTTGAAAACAGAAATTTTCATGTTTGCCCTTGAATTCTGGAGTAACAGAGAAGGAAGCGTTACTGTGATGTGTAGTGGTGGCTGACCAGGCAGGAGTTGTCAGGCAGCATCCACCCGAGTCAAGATTGGCTGTCCTTCAGAAGCCTTTAGGATAAATCTTTGTGATATATGTGGTTATGATTGTGATAATTAATGAAACTGCTTTTCTCAGTATAACAGAACATTTTCTTGGGGCTGTGAGGGATCCTGCTTGCTTTTTCCATTTAGGTGGTTCTCTCTTGCCTGTACAGATTTTGATGATATCCAAGTAACAAGTACCCTTCAAACTCAGCCAAACTGTAGTCTGTGTTGCACTATACTTTTTTTTTTTTAAGGCAGAGCATTGTGTGGATTCGCAAATTTCAAAGCAATTGTAATTTTGAGCAGGCAATAGCAGTGATTAGAAGGAAGTTGCTCTGTGGAACTCTCTTAGCCACTGTCTGCCAACACAATCCCTACCATCTCATGCTCATTTCCAGGACTCTGCCCTTAGGTTTTATTATCTTAAATAATTTTTGACTAGGAATGAGAAAAATAGTGTTTTCAGTTTTGACTACAAACATGGCTTAGTTTGGCAAACTGTAGCATTAATATGATGTTTCTTGTATTTAGTGTTGAGAGTATGTAGGGATGAAGTCTTGCAATTCCCTGTAACTGTTCTTAATGTCTTTTCCACAGGAGCAACAGCTGCTGCTCGAAAGGAGGTTATAAGGAACAAGATACGAGCAATAGGAAAAATGGCTAGAGTTTTCTCTGTGTTAAGGTAAGGTATAGGCTGCTTTAGTTTTTTCTGGTGTTGAAGGATATCTTTGAATG
The DNA here is from genome assembly GCA_013397245.1 of Thryothorus ludovicianus. NCBI lineage: Eukaryota > Metazoa > Chordata > Aves > Passeriformes > Certhiidae > Thryothorus > Thryothorus ludovicianus. Next base: position 77,595 of record VZTB01014648.1, on the reverse strand, counting down.
GTTACTTAGAACACTCGACTGTTAATCAAACAGCAGATTTGCTATTTTAGTATAGCACCCATCTGAGTTCTACTGCAACCTTTAGAGATTGTTTTATTTATACAATGCTGCTATTTATTTTGGCTCTGAATAGTCTTCTTCAGGGCTTTTGCTGAATATAAAACAGACCAACAAAAGACATCAGCAAAAAAATATCCAATTACCATTTTTACAGACTTTTGCTGACCAGGTGTACTAATTAACTTTTAGCCCCTGTGAGGCAAGCGTTAAATGTGGGGAAAGGGTATGTTATACATCACCTCTCATTAAAAAAGAAGTCAGCTGTCACACTCTTGTCACCCACAGATGTTGCTACAGTCACGAGTAACGATGACTAACGATGAAAACATTAGGGTCATTTACCTAGAAATCCAGGAAATAGTTGTGCAGGCAACAGCACCTTGTTCCTTTGGGCTGCACTCCCCCAAACACATGAACATGAGTAACTAATTGCTACCCAATGTTTAGAATTCTCCATTTGATGTCTCTAAGCAGAAGAGAAAACATGCTGTACTGTGCTGAAGTCTAAATATAGGAAATACAGTTCTCCCTCCCTTTCAGCAGAGCGATTTTTTTCCTCAGGAAGCTGTATGTTGGTCTGCTGTAGTCAGTTGATGGCTCTTATGCTTAGTGAAAAATCAAGGGAGTTCTAAAACATTCACTGTTATGATTACATGATTGGTGTAAGAAGAATAAATAAAATAGTCACTTGAAGAATATACTATTTAATTGCAATGGAAACTGTCCAACTTGCTTGCTTTGAATGCAGCATGCCAGCAGTGGGCAGGTTCTCTGTAGGGCTTTGCATGGGCACAGCAGCTCGCCCACACCTTGCAGATTGCAGCAGCATAGCTTTAAATAGCAAACTGAGATGGAGGGCTCTGTACCTGGGGTTCCCAAAGTGTTACAAGTGACTTACTGGTGATGCATGAGCTGCTTCAAAGTGGTGCACATTAAAAAAAAAAAGGTTGGCATCATGCCTTTTCCCTAAACAAGATGGGGGAGCAATCAAATGTTTCCACCTGCTCCTCTTTACCAAGTCTGGCAGAGAGCCTGGAGATGGCTGCTGCCACCTTCATAAAAACAGCACAACTATTTTTCTCTAATGATAGTTGAGCTTTCCCAAAGTTTGGGGAACCTGGCTTTCTCCCATAATCTTGAACCACAGCTTCTGGATTGACTGTGTTCCGTAGTGAACCACAATATATTAAAAATAGGATTAATTCACAAGAATTGTGAACTTTAATAAGCAGAAGGATCTGAAATTGGACGATCAGCTGATATATTTGAGGTTTTACAACTCACAGATGATTGACATCAGCCATGTGTCAGACTTTTTCAAAGGGATCTGTAGGGCTGAAGCTTTTCAATAGTTTCAAGGATGGAAGAGGGATACAGAATAATTCCTGTGTGCTTCATAACTTACAGTATATACACCAGCCAAAACCAGCATAGCCTTTTAACAGCTCTTGATTATTGATGGTCCTGAAAGCTTTGCAGGAAAGACTGAGGATGAAGAGTAGATTTGTTCCCCCTTAGCTTTAACCAGCAAATGCAGCACATCCTCACTGTGATCCAAGGCATAGTCAGCAAATAAACAGAGGTATCTGCAATGCATGGTTTTGGAGACCAGCCTCAGAGGGGGAAGAGNCCAGGGGGATGAGTGACATTTCATCCCAGCCACCGCTGGGAATAGCTGTTCTATTTTTTTCTGAGAAAGGCTGATTCTCCCCAGCTGGGTGGCGGGCTGCTAGACAGCAGAAGTTTCACAAGGTACTCTTGCAAACACTATTCCTGTAGAAAAGCCTGGGATATTTTTTCTGTCTTGCCAGCATAATCCATGTTCAACACAAGTGTCAGATAATTGTGTGTAACCCCAAGAAGACTGCAGCAGTGCCATCATCTATCTATATATCAACCCATTCTGGAAACTTTTGAAGTTCCTGTTTGAGTCATTGTGTTTTATGAAGTTTATTCCACAAATTCTTGAAAANGCAGATTTGCTATTTTAGTATAGCACCCATCTGAGTTCTACTGCAACCTTTAGAGATTGTTTTATTTATACAATGCTGCTATTTATTTTGGCTCTGAATAGTCTTCTTCAGGGCTTTTGCTGAATATAAAACAGACCAACAAAAGACATCAGCAAAAAAATATCCAATTACCATTTTTACAGACTTTTGCTGACCAGGTGTACTAATTAACTTTTAGCCCCTGTGAGGCAAGCGTTAAATGTGGGGAAAGGGTATGTTATACATCACCTCTCATTAAAAAAGAAGTCAGCTGTCACACTCTTGTCACCCACAGATGTTGCTACAGTCACGAGTAACGATGACTAACGATGAAAACATTAGGGTCATTTACCTAGAAATCCAGGAAATAGTTGTGCAGGCAACAGCACCTTGTTCCTTTGGGCTGCACTCCCCCAAACACATGAACATGAGTAACTAATTGCTACCCAATGTTTAGAATTCTCCATTTGATGTCTCTAAGCAGAAGAGAAAACATGCTGTACTGTGCTGAAGTCTAAATATAGGAAATACAGTTCTCCCTCCCTTTCAGCAGAGCGATTTTTTTCCTCAGGAAGCTGTATGTTGGTCTGCTGTAGTCAGTTGATGGCTCTTATGCTTAGTGAAAAATCAAGGGAGTTCTAAAACATTCACTGTTATGATTACATGATTGGTGTAAGAAGAATAAATAAAATAGTCACTTGAAGAATATACTATTTAATTGCAATGGAAACTGTCCAACTTGCTTGCTTTGAATGCAGCATGCCAGCAGTGGGCAGGTTCTCTGTAGGGCTTTGCATGGGCACAGCAGCTCGCCCACACCTTGCAGATTGCAGCAGCATAGCTTTAAATAGCAAACTGAGATGGAGGGCTCTGTACCTGGGGTTCCCAAAGTGTTACAAGTGACTTACTAGTGATGCATGAGCTGCTTCAAAGTGGTGCACATTAAAAAAAAAAAGGTTGGCATCATGCCTTTTCCCTAAACAAGATGGGGGAGCAATCAAATGTTTCCACCTGCTCCTCTTTACCAAGTCTGGCAGAGAGCCTGGAGATGGCTGCTGCCACCTTCATAAAAACAGCACAACTATTTTTCTCTAATGATAGTTGAGCTTTCCCAAAGTTTGGGGAACCTGGCTTTCTCCCATAATCTTGAACCACAGCTTCTGGATTGACTGTGTTCCGTAGTGAACCACAATATATTAAAAATAGGATTAATTCACAAGAATTGTGAACTTTAATAAGCAGAAGGATCTGAAATTGGACGATCAGCTGATATATTTGAGGTTTTACAACTCACAGATGATTGACATCAGCCATGTGTCAGACTTTTTCAAAGGGATCTGTAGGGCTGAAGCTTTTCAATAGTTTCAAGGATGGAAGAGGGATACAGAATAATTCCTGTGTGCTTCATAACTTACAGTATATACACCAGCCAAAACCAGCATAGCCTTTTAACAGCTCTTGATTATTGATGGTCCTGAAAGCTTTGCAGGAAAGACTGAGGATGAAGAGTAGATTTGTTCCCCCTTAGCTTTAACCAGCAAATGCAGCACATCCTCACTGTGATCCAAGGCATAGTCAGCAAATAAACAGGTATCTGCAATGCATGGTTTTGGTGACCAGCCTTCCAGGGGGATGAGTGACATTTCATCCCAGCCACCGCTGGGAATAGCTGTTCTATTTTTTTCTGAGAAAGGCTGATTCTCCCCAGCTGGGTGGCGGGCTGCTAGACAGCAGAAGTTTCACAAGGTACTCTTGCAAACACTATTCCTGTAGAAAAGCCTGGGATAATTTTTCTGTCTTGCCAGCATAATCCATGTACAACACAAGTGTCAGATAATTGTGTGTAACCCCAAGAAGACTGCAGCAGTGCCATCATCTATCTATATATCAACCCATTCTGGAAACTTTTGAAGTTCCTGTTTGAGTCATTGTGTTTTATGAAGTTTATTCCACAAATTCTTGAAAAGCTTTCTGAATTATTAGCACCTAATCTGACCATCTGCAAAGAACTTAGTCAGCTCTTCTTTGGGCTGGAGTGGTCCCTTTCCTTGAGGATGTAACTTGAATGTAAAGCTGAAATAATTTCAGCCATTTTAGTGTAAAAAATAGTCTTGTGTTGAGTTTCAAATGTTATAAATGAGCTTTGTTGAAAATAGATACTGTAGAAAGATTGGCTTGAGCTAAATGGAATGATTCCTTGTCATTGCCTCTCTCCGACTTTGTTTCTCAAGTCTAACTTTTCTTTTGGTATATTTAGACTGGAGAGAGGTACATAAAATGCTTAATCAATCTATTAGCCTTTTTTTGAAATAGAAAAAAGTAGCATCAAATAGAAATTATGGAACTGAGGGCTAAAACATCCTGATATTTGTGACACACATCTTTCTTGTGCATATGCAGTTTAAAGATAATAAAAATACAATTGATAAACTTACCCCATGAGGGTGAAGCTAAAAGTGTCATTGAAGTTTAAATAAAAAAATATATATACGTAATGCACTGAATAATTGAGAGAAAGCAAAAGCTTTGCTATGTAACTGTTGATGATAAAAATACTGTGTTAATTCTGAAAATATTTTGCTCTTGTATTAGTTTTAATTACTTAAGAAACTTGCAAGCAAAACAGTCACAATTTGATTTTGACTATCACATAATGAAAAGTGAGTGCAAGCAGAATTATTTTCAAACTAAAAATAGAATTTGAAGAGTATAGTAGGTAAACAAGGGTTGTTTACCTACTATATATAAAATATGTGAGTCATTCAGGGCATGTAGGTCCAAAGAAAATGGTAAGTAGTAGAATTGCTGAGAGATAGCTTTTATAGACAAAACCACATTATTCTCAAGTGAATGTGGAACTAAATTCTCTCTTTGTATTTGCTTCCTCCAGCTTAATATCATTACATACTTCAAAGTAAAGCACTTCAAAATAGGTTTCTCTTAAGGAATTGGGGTCAATTTTGCTGCTGAGAAAGTATGTCATCACAGACAGTATTACAGTCCTTGTAGAAAGCTTTACTTAAAGGCTTCTCTGGGTAGAGCTGTTGTATTCCTCTTGCCACATATTTAAAAATTCTATGTATTTGAAGAGCAGCAAAACATATTTCAGTTTTCTCAAACAATTTTCTTGAATCCATATTTTTTTTTTAGCTTACAAAATTATTAAGGACAGTACTAGCAAGGATGGAAGTGCTTATTAATTTTAATGAGCTTTTAGCTGCCTTTCTTTAAGTGGCTGGTGATCATCAATAAATAATGCACTTGCCTGCTAGTGTAGACCAGAGCAAACTGGCAGTTTAAGTTGATTTTGGGCCACACAGTGTAAAATGCCTAAAGGCATTGTTGGCAATATCTGATCCTTCTGGTCCTCCTCCTCTCAGATTTGGGTTTACAGACATATTGTTCTGTAGGTGCAGGTTGTAGTGTTAGCTACAGTAGGAGTTGCATATGGTGTGATGCACAGCATGTACACAGCAGTGAAGGGGACTTCACTGGTGCTGATGTTATCAGCAAATTCAGTCTATTTTGGCAAGGAGGTTGGAGATGACAAAATCATTGCAGGGCACGTGTAGCTTAAGATGTCTAAAACATATGTTTTTTAAAAAGACATTTACTTACCTTTGGTGGGTTTATTTTTCATTTCTTTTTTAACTTTTGCAGAGAAGAGAGTGAGAGTGTGCTGACGCTGAAAGGTTTGACTCCAACAGGAATGCTGCCCAGTGGTGTGCTCTCTGGAGGAAAACAAACACTGCAAAGTGGTAAGCTTGTTTGCCTGTGTGTCTTGTCCTGTGCAAAAAAAAAATTGGTTTTCAACTGCAGAACCTAAGAAAAATAACCACAGCTGTCTCAGGAAAAAAAAAAAAAAAAAAAGAACAGAAAAAAACAAGCAGTTCTTTGGTTTTTTGTGTTGGAATATTTTTGAGCAGTTCCTGTAAGGCCACTTCTCAAGACTTACTACATACCATCAATTTTCAGAGAAAAGTGGGGAAGAGGGAACCCCTGAAAATCAACTGTTCAGAGTGATAGCTGAGAATTGTATATGAAGTGAACTCTTTCCACAGTTTGGAGCATCTTCTGGGTTGTTTTTTATTAAGAGCAGCCCTGATACATGGAGTACTGAGGGTTCAGCTTAGCTAATGACATTCAAACTCTTATTTTATCTAATTTGTTCTCCCTCATAGAAAACCGCCAATGGAAAATAGCTCTAGAATTAGATTTTCTCTCCTAGAAATTCTAGGCGACAATATGAGAACAATTCCACAACGATTTAAGCTCGAGTGAAGGGAGGCTTTTACAAACACTGTGTTTGCCTTGTACACAAACACAATACAGACTTTTAGTTTTATACCAAGTGCTTCTTGTTACAGGAAATTGGTAAGTCTATAGTAGGGCTGCCTTTGTTTCCTTTTGGAATAAGGAGTGCAAAGTGTTTAATTTATTACTGGAAGCTCTCCTTGGTTTTTCTGTGTGTACTGCTGTAGAGTATATTGCAGGCACACATAAAGGTCTCATTTATTTAGGTTCTGTTAGCAGTAGATGTAAGAAATAGAAATGCTTTATAACCTTGACACAGTCTCAGCCTCTTGTTTTCCTGTTTCCTTCCTGGAGCATTCTTTCTCTGTATTTTTCCCTTTACTGTCTCTTTTATCTAGAAGAATCAGGTATATGGTGGTAAACCTCCTTCTCCCCTTTTTTTCCTTCTCTCTTTTCTTGTTGATGACTTGTGTGTTATGGACATAGTAACGTTCTGCTTTGAAAATGCTGCAATATGATTTCACAGGAGGTCTTTCTTAATGGGTTTGTGGTCTTCACCAAGGCTTTTCTCCACATAGTTACTTTACATTTGTCATAAAATTTGGTCTAAGGAAACTGCTAGTGTTGCCCTGGCAAAATATTAGGAATAGAAATTAATTTGAGAAAATAGCCAAATCTTCTTGTTCCAGTGGCTAAAAGGAAAATCTCCTCATACTGCAGTATTCTGGCTCAGTAAAACATTACTATACACAAGCTTCTGCATTAGTTAACACATAGTACCCCATTCACCAAATACTCTGCAGTTCATATAGTTTCTGTTAAGCACACATTTTGCCATATGTATTAACAGAAAATATGAGTGGTATGTTCTGTTGTGCAAGTATACATTTTAGTCGTCATTTTTTCTAATGTGTCAGTGCTGGTTTGGATCTGGTTATTCATTTTAATTTCTCATCCTAGTTATCATGTTTCCTTTCCTTTTAAGTTTGCATTGGTTTTGTTCCTTGTTTTTTGGCCATCTCTCTTGCTCTGCTGCTTGAGAGGCATAGGTTTACCTTGGTGCATGAGGGTTAAATCTTCTCATTTCCCCATGCAGCAAGATAATAATACAGATATTTTAGAATATATCCTAATCCATATTTAACATCCCAACTGGGGGAAAAAAAATTGGGTTTTATGTAGGGGAAAACAAGACAAAAGAGAAGAGAGAAGTTTCTAAAACTTGACTTTCTGAGCTATTCTCTAAACCAGAAAAATTCTTTAAAATAACTTGTTATATTGAATTGCATTTATTTGCATCAGCTTCTAAATCTCTGACTGTAAAAAATAAAAATACATACTAAAGCTGATGGGTAACATTCAAATGAAAGTATGTGTTTAAGAACAATTAATGGTTTCACAACAGTGATAACATGGTATTCATAGCATTGCAGCAATCTCCCAGTTTCAAGCTCTGCTCTCTCTGACCAGGCTTTGCAACTTTGGAGATCCAACAGTCAATCTCACATCTACATCCACTGATTTAAATAAAACATTAGCAGAATGTTGTTTTTCAGAGACTGGGTTGATAAAAATAAAGTTTACAGATGGAGCAGAATGGGCAAGGTTGCAAGCAAAGGCAAAGCTTTCTGAGTATCCCATGCTGTGGGGATGTTTCTTTTAGTCAGGAGAGAGAAAAATATAATTCTATAAAGTTGTATATGGAATTTCTTTGCCTTGTATTGGCATCAGTACTTTTCAGGCTGATGTTGTGAGTTGTATGAATTTTGTGCAGTGGCTTTGTGCCATCTTTTGTTCTCTTTTGACAGGGCAAGTCATACTGCTCTTACTGAGAGCTGGGACAATTATATAATGACCTTTTCAGGTCAGATGTGCAATATGGAAGACATTTATATTTTGTCGTTCTTTTGAGTCAAAAGAAAACTTCTTAAATGTGTCTTTTAAAAACTTTTAGTTTGTGAAACTTCTGCTTTAAAACGAACTCTAGCTTAATTCAATCTGCAAAATTACTGTTTTGTGTAAACATTTCTCTGTGTGTCTGTTTTGCCAAAATCCAGCACTTACAGTAACATTAGTGTTGTAGCTCCTTTGCTATTCACTGACTTGTTCTTAGAGTTGAAATCCTCTGCTCATTTTTTCTCATTCGTTTTGCTACCCCTTTCTTCTCTTCAGCTACTGTTGAGGCTATTGAGGCTGATGAAGGTAAATTGGCCAGTCCCCTTTCTGTTGGTGCCACAACAGATAAGGGCTCTGCTGGGTGTATTCATTTTGCTGTAGCTTGTACAGATTGTGTGGGTGTTGGGCTAACAATTGTGGCTCGGTATTAACCAAAAATGTAATTGCTTTAAAGGGGAAAGTGTTTTTTGGTTTTTCTTTCTGTTGCTGCTGTTGAGGTTTTTCTCTTTCTCTAAGTTAAAAACACGTTGGAATTGCCGTATGTTGAACTAAGCACTGAGTAATGCTACAGGAGGAGATCAGGGTACTTGGATTTCACAGGACATAACTTGGCAGCAGCTTGCAAATGCTTTTTGACACATAGCTCAAAAGCTGTGTGCTGGAGGCTGGCTCAAACTATCCTCAGCAATCTCTGGTCAAGGAAAACACATAGCTTTTTATATATTCTCTCCTTTTGTTGTTGTTTCTTTTCTCCTTTTTCTTTCTTTATGCTTCAGTTTGTTTCCTTTCTTTTAGGTCACTAATAAAAAAAATTTTATTGGTCTTTTGTTATAGTACAGCATGTTTCTGTTTCCCTTTAAAAGTAAAACAACATGAGACATTTGTCTGCAAGATGTCTGCTTCTTTTGGTAGTGGCAGTTTACACACTGGATATTTACATTAGAGCAACCATTAACACAGGCACCATTTTAGCTGCATATAAAGTGACTGGCTGCCTTAGAAGGTTTCTGAAAGTTCAGTGTTGAAAACTGGTGTTTTGTTTACAGACCTCTTATTTAACCCTAAATAATTTTTAACAGTTCAGTTGAAATCAAGGTAACCATGTATTGCAATGAAGATGTATGATACTTGTTCAGTATTATAAAGTTTTGGAAGAAGAATTTTCAGTATTCCCCTTTAAAACAAAATTCTTCAGTTGTATTTTGTTCTTGCCCCTCAAATTTTCTGTGGGTATTTTTTTTTAGTTAATTAAAAAAAAAATATTCTGGTGATTGTTGTCCTTTAGTAAGATGTGCCCTTTCGGCCAGTTGAATTTGTTTTGAATTTTGTAAAGCAGTGAATAAAATTATGGAACAAACAAGTAAGAGAAAATACAACTGCTTTCTAAATAGCAGTGAGTAAGCTGCTATTTATGTTGGAATTACCTATTCCTATCGGCAATCTCTAATCTGCAGTGTGCATTCTTGTTGACAGTTTGGCTGTTTTCTGTGATTTTCTGTGACTATGTGTTGTGTTTTAGTAGACTCTCAATGTAACCTGCTAATATTCGTTGTCTGACCAGCAACTACAGCAGAGCACCACCTTCCTTAGTGTTACAGACAATAATGTGTCTACTGGAAATACAGTCCCTTAGCGTGTCCCCGTGCCAGCAATATGCACCCCTCAGGTTAATTCTTGATTTGCCACCCTTGCTAGTTAGACACTGTCACCATAGTCACAGCTACTGCTCTGCACAGGTGAAGCTTCTGCTGGAGGAGAAGTTCCACCCTTGACCAGTTGTCCTTCAGGGCCCTGTAACACCAACTGTGCTGTGCTGCTGGCAAGCTCCAGGACACAGCAACTGCTTCAGCTTCCATGCAGCCATCCATTAAACTCTTGCTTTAAGGGATTGGCATGGGTGCTTGTTAGACATCTTCATTTTATGGTAGAAGGTATATAAAAAAAAAGCCAACCCAAAAGGCAAACCTTGAGGAAACTGACTGTATGACCTGTTCTGTTTTCACTGCTCCGTCCCTGCTCACTTGACTGATCATTATTATGTTGTTTTTCTGAGTTGAAGTATAATACATGTTAAAAACAATGTACTTCACAAAGTTCCAATGTAACGTTTGTGAAACTGGCTAAAGAACTAAATCCTGAGGCAAACAGAATCTATCAATTTTCACAGGAGAGGCTGGCACAACCAACATGAAAATGCCTTTTCTTGTTCCCTACTAAATACAAAGAGTGGTAGCTTAGTACCAGGGATATTGTGGAGTTTTGGGTGTATTAGCTTTTCATTTTTAACCGAAGTTACTAGCTTGTCCAGAATTGGGACTGCATATTGGGGGTAAGGAGAAAAGGGGAAAAGGAATACTGAATTCAATCTCTGAAACTCCCCTACTGCTTTCTCCCCAGTGAGCTTGCAGTTTCCTGGTACTAACACACTGTTTCTGCTCTATGGCATGTTATGACAGAGGCCTAGCAGAAATTCCAGTTCTGGAAGTGCAGTGCATTGATTTGGTACAGATAAGAGAAAAAACACACAGAAGGCCGTGACAAATTATCTCCAGGGCTGTGACCTGCTGTTTGCCTACAGTGCTTTTTTTCTCTTTTGCTTTAAATCTAAAGATCTTCAACACTTCAGTTAGAGAGAGAATAAAATTAAATCAAAATCACAGTCTGTGAATACATTCCTCAGCCTGTGGCCTCCTTCTGAGGTTGGTGTGGCCTCACCACTGTCACTGCTAAAAGGCACATCAAAAATCCTCAGGATCAGTTGGAGCTTTGGTCCTTTGTCAGTGCGTTTCCTAAGCTAATCTGTGTACCTGTTCCAAAACTGCAATATCCCTGATCTGTGTTGCACAGTGTTCCTGCCATTTAACCCAAGCTGCTTTCTAGAAGTCCAGGGTTGTATCAGGGAGGATAATTGCCCCAAGGAATCAACAAGCAGCTCACCTGTGTTGAGAACAGAAGGCAACTTGTTGTAGGATCACCCCAGATCTTCCCTAGCTTTAATGTCACAAAGTGGCCTCATCACCATCTGGAAGTAGCCAGCACTTTTTGCATGATCTTTGAAGGTCAGGTTGGAATTTTGCCTGATGAAGAGCATTAAGGCAAGGCGTGGTGTCCTTAAGGCTGTAAGTGGTGACAGCAAATGTCAACTCAGCAGGTCACAGCTGTGCCCTCAGCATGGTTCCAAAGTGCAAACCAGAGTTTCGTGTCAGCATCTTGGTGTTCTAAGCTGAACGCCAGTGGACAACAAAGTACTGGAAGTTGATTGTGTTGAAAACAATAGTTGTGTTGGAAGGGACAGTAGTGGTAAGCCCCCAGCTCTTTCCGAGTGTGGTAAGGAGTTGGTGGTGGTGTCAGATCTTCTCATTGCCGCCTTCCCAAAGAAGGACTCTTGTACTTGTTGCTAAATTGGGGGAAAAGCTGCTGAGAGTTTTATCTTGCTAATTTAATTTTTCAATAATCCTTTATTTAGCTATCAAAGGATTTTCACCCCAGCATAAGATCACTAGCTTCGAAGAGGCCAAAGGCTTAGACCGAATTAATGAGCGAATGCCTCCGCGCAGAGACGTGCCCTCCGATGCCAACCTTAACTCCATCAACAAGGCAATCTCCACAGAGACTAATGGCACGGACAGCAACGGCAGTAATAGCAGCAATATCCAGTGACCACTGTCCGGGAGGGGGGTTGAGCTGCAGGGCACGATGGGGTTGCTGCACGTCAGCACTGGGATGTTCTTGCCTCTGATAATAGCTTACTTGCTCTGGGGGCCAGGTGTTGGATTCAGTTTACAAAAATCATCAACAAAGAGATCGTCAACTTTAATTTGGTGGGAGGGCGGGTGGGGGAGAGACACCTCCTTTGGATATGCCTTTAAATGCTTGTAGAAAAATGGAAGCTCATGCTGGTATATATTGCAAAGTTAGGAGAATGAACATGTTTTCCTACTACATTGGGAACGCCTAGCTATGTAACTGAAAGGCCTTTTATTATGTTACTGGACATGAAAACTTTGTTTAATTTCTTACTAACTATTGTACGTTTACAGTTGCAGCACTCAACATCTACAACATCGAAACATTTTTAACAAAATGTACAAACTAAATAAGGACTATTTATTGATAATGTTTTGCTACTCTTGTCAGACAATGGCTATGAAATAAATTAGGCACTCTTTCAAAATACAGAGAAAAAAAGAAAAAAAAAGTTGGAAATTTGTTTAAAATGCCAAAAAAAAAAAAGAGAGAGAGAGAGAGAGAGAGTGAGAGCGAGCGAGAGCGACAGTTTAATTTTGTACAGATTATGCTTACCTCAGGTTTCTTTAGTGTGCTTCAATGCCCTTCTTTAAATATAACACTTACCTTACTAATTTGGCAGCAATTATCTTTTTCTTTGTTAAAAAAAAAAACTGGAATAATAACATTTATCTTTTTTTGCTGTTTATATTTAGGGGGGTTTGGTTTGGGAGGTTTTCTGGGGTTTTTTTGGTAAAACAAGTCTTGGTTGTGGCTTGCTGAATTTAAATATTTATGAGTGGTGCATTTTTAAGTATAGTGAACAAGACACCATATTAAGTGCAGTGAAAAGCATCTATATTCTGTAAAAATCTGCCTATGCATGTTTTTTAAGAAAAAATGGCTGTATAGGCCTGTATGGGACTGTAATGCGCTTAGTGGTCTGACTTATACTGGAAATGTATGTATACTGGCGTACTTTATATTCTCTAAAAAGAAAATGCTTAATGCCTTTGAAATTTTGTAATCAAAAAAAAGCTTTGAAAAATCTAAGGGGGGAGAGTATTCTTAAAGTTTTTAACATAAGCTTGTCAGTGCACATATAGATGGGTAGCATGTTTAGCAAACCTTGTGAAATTTAAATAAGTTTGTAGTTACATGTGAAATTCTAAATGCATGATAACTGTTAATGTCATAATGGTTTAGTCATTTTGTTCTGTTTTGTCATGTGCCACAAAATGTGTAATTTTTTCACTTTTTTCCCTTTGTATATCAGTTACGGGTTTCAACTGGTTCATTCTAAAAAAGAAAAGGAAACAAAACAAACAGTCCATTGATATTTTTTAACAATTGTATAAGTGCCCAAGTAATTCACTACAGCCTACAGCCTTGCCTTTGTAATTTGACTTCGAAATGTTGGCAATCAAAGCATGCACTTGTAACAATGAAAGAAGCATTTTATATTACTACTCAATAAAAATGTGCATGAACTTAAGCATTCTTCCCTTTGTTGCCGTCTCAGTGGCAGAAGCGCGCAGGCACCACGTGTGCTTCTTGCTCTCTTTTGCATTGGACAGGAGAAGACTGCTCGTGTAAGAGATGAGTGACTTGTTTCATGGTTTAAGGTCAGTTCTTTACTAAGAAATAAACTCGTGTATTACCCAGCTGCTCTAGGCTACTGAATGTCTGCAGACTTCCCCCAAGCTCTGGGTAGAACATTGGGTTTTCACTAAAATGAGTAGGATGTAACCCACGAATAGCATGCACAAGAAAACAAGTCCTCAGTGTGCTTTCCCCTTATCTGGAGTGTTTGAAAAGGTCAACGAGTATCATTTGCAATGATTACAATTTTATTTCAAATGCTCTCTCTTTTAGTCAGAGAAGAACTGTCAAAGCTCTGCCTTCTCACTTTCTCCCTAAGCTCAGCATCCTTCCCAAGCCCATCATCCTGCGAAGAACTGACAGATGATGCCAAATGGTGCAATGATGTGGGTATTGCCTTAGTCCTCCTTTCAGGTACCTTTATTAAATATAGGCTCAGTGCCTGCTTTCTTATACATTTTTCCCACTTTAGCTCTTGCTAATTTTGACAAAATATGACAGGTGGCAAAAATAAAGAGGTTTCATAATATCTGGGACTATTTCAGATGTAATTTTCCATTTCAGATTGTGTAGAGGTGCAGCACGGACACAATGTCTGTGTGCTGGTCTGGCGGGTGGAGCCGTTTGTCTGTCCCTGTGCTGCCCAGGCACGGTGTGTGCAGAGGCCTTGGTGACAGCCTTGCGTGACAGCCTTGCGTGCCAGCTGAGCCCTCCCCGTGTGCTCACAGCCCCACCGCCGGTCACCCGAGGTGAGTTCTCCTGGGGACACGCCCTGTGCCGCGCACGGCAGCCTCTGCTGTCTGCTTGCATTTCACTTGGGCCCTGGCAGCTCCACCAGCCAGGCTGACAGCAACAAAGGGGGGTTTCTCTGCGTGGGCCTCTCAGTTGGCAGCTTTAACCCCAAAGATCCGTGCTACAGCTCAGGGATGGGGCTGGAAATGTCTGTTGTAGTTGCTGAAGAGTTTATTGGATAAGTGAGTCAGCCCAGGGTGAGTGATCTACTAGGGAATGTACAAAGTGTCCGGTCACAAAGAGATTTTGGAACTTTTTACATCTCAGAAGGATGCAAAGTGGTGCATGCAAAATAGCAGTGTCCTGTGTATCCAGGTAGGATGGCCTGGCTCTTCCCTGGAGCAGTCCCTGCCATCCTGCTGTGGAGCAGTTTCTGGATGGCTCCAAGGAGTAGTCTAAGCTATACTCAAATATTCCTGGAAGGACCAAAAAACAATTATCAAAGCTTGTCCCATTTCAAGGCATCCAATCTCTTCCAGCTTTCCTTCTTTTTTCTTAATGCAGAAGAAACTGTGGAGGAATTTGAAGAAAAACCCTGCTGTCACTGGAGGCTGAGTTTTGGATTCTGTGGCCTCATCAGTGATGTGTCATGCACTGCACTGTGTCTCCCAGTACAGATTTCTTCCTTCTCACCAACTATCCCACCTCAATGCCAAAACCATCATTGGTGCCTACTTGGGACGTTTACTGTATTTTTAAACCACTTGAATCTTGCTGTGTGAAATAGTGTTTGATACATGTCTTTATTTTATTCACTATCATAATTTTGCTTTTCAAACAGCTATTAAGCATGAAGGACATTAGCTCTCAGTGTATATTTTCTGCAGAAGACAACATTCAAATTTTGCTGGGTTTTCCTCCAAAACTGCAGTGGATTTAACCCTGCTTAAACTTGTGCCAGTGTTGACAACTGTTGGGCACAGGTAGGAATTCTTTCAGCATTTTCCTATTCTGAAACCTCTAGAGGAATCCTGATGTCTCTCCTCCCTAGCTTTAGTTCGTAGTGAAGTGGCATTCAGAGTGTAAAATAATGAAAATTTGGGGACATTTCCTGGGCGCAAGCTGAATTTGCAATTTTAGTCCTTAGAAATCAGTTTTCCCTTCTTTTTTCAAGATACTGTTGCTCAGATTAGTCAGATTGATGAGTCTTCCCACATCTTTGACTGAGAGGGATGTGAGAATCAGCTATTCCAAATGTTAAAAAATCACAAGCACCAAAACAACCATTTGAAAAATAGTTTTCAGTTTGCTTTCTTAGTAGCTTTTGGAATGATGTTTAATCCCCTTAAAAGTGGCCATTTTGGGCATGCAAAAGGATGAGCTTTCTTGGTCTTCAATGGTTTAGGAAAAAATATATCTACAGTCACATTTTAGCATGTAAATGTTCATACTTATAGGCACTTTCATGGCAGTAAAAAAAGAGCTGATGGAGCTAGAGATAGGGTTTGTGTCTTGCTGAGCTGACTTTGCAGTATCAGACCTGCTAAACTTTATAAAATCAAAGTTTTGCGAGGCCCTGATTGTTTTTTACTTTATTTTTTAAATAACTTGAGAGCAGTTTCAGTTTTGCACGTGACACCAGGTTTCATCAGGCTGACAGATAGCTGTGTGCTCTGGGCAGTATTCGGCCAACGATTGCAAAGGCAAGGGCTGCCTTGGCTCTGTCATCCCTGTCAGAAGCTTGTTTTAGGTAAAGTAACTTGGCAAAGAATGTGCTAAAGGACTGATTTAGCCACCAGTGGGAAGCCTGCAGGCATGGTGACAGACATGACAGTGTCTGCTCCTTTGTGATGCCCCTCTTGTGGCTCTGGGATTCCCTATGGCCCCCCCTCCCTTTTGGGCAAAGCCTGGCATGGTTGTTTGCTGGAAGTTTGGGCCTGCACACCCAGTTAGGCAATTCTTACAGCAGCAAGACTTGAGCAAGGGGTGGTTGTTTCGTATTTTAGATTTTGCATTCCTGAGGCAGTTGATGCCGATGAACGTGCTGTGATTGAGCAAGCCCAGTGCTCTCAACATTTTTGGCTATTTAATAATCTCTTTTGCTTTTAATGAGCAGTTGAATACTGTGACCTGGGCTAATTTCCCAGTGTTCTATGCCAGAGGAGACTGGCATAGAACACAACTGCTGTTATGTTACAGCATTGAAAGCCACTGAGGCCAGCAGGCACTGCTGAGATCGGCTCCTCCTGCCTCCCCAGTGGCTCCCACAGGATCAGACAGAGCAGGTTGACTGGGGCCATATACAGTCAGGTTGTGAGTATCTGCAGGGATGAAACCTCTGCAACCTCTCTGGGCAAGCTGTGTCAGTGCTTGAGAGCTCTTAGAGCAGAAGAGTCTTTTCTTACATTTCAAAGTTTGCCGTTTCTCAGTTTGTGTCCAATGGCTTTTGTCCTGTTGCCAGGCCTCACCAAGAAGAGCTTGGCTCTTTCCTTTTACTCCTCCCATCAAGTACTTCTATACCTTTTCTCCAGGCTGAGCAGTCCCAGCTCTCTCCATCTCTTCTCATCTTCCAGTCCCTTAATTACTTTCATGATCCTTTGTTGAATTCATTCCATTAAGTCCATGTCTGTCTCGTACTGGGGAGCCCAGACCTGGATACAGCTCTCCAGTTGTGTCTCACCAGTGGAGAGTGAGGGGGGTAAAAGACTTGACCTGGTTGCCTGTATGTGCCATTAAATTTCTACAACATATGCCAGTAATTCAAGACAAGTGAAGACATTTCTGGCATTGTAAGTTGAAGGGACAGGATCCATACCTCAGAGAGTGGAAGAAGCAGAGGGACATTGCAAATGCAGAGCTGAGATGTACTAAGGTACAGATCCAAGAAAAAGGTAAGAGAAAATGAATGCCTTGCCAGACTGAGAGTGCAGTGAAAGACTGGAATAATAGTTGTTTGCCAGGTTTGGTAATAAATTTGATTGCTGGATTATCCAGAAAAGTATCAATTGCAAGAGGGGGGACCCTCTTCACTCTTTGTCCATTACTGTGCCCTACCTACTGCTGATCCTTCAGAAGGTGAAGCTGTCATGAAAAAACTCTCACCAAATTTGTACAGAGGGAAATAGTCCCTCCCTGCATTCAGCAAGCAGGTGGCTGAAGCCCTGAAGCAGGTGATGTGTATAAAGTCATTATCACGGTGCAGATCTGCATGTTATCCAGACGTCACATAAATGAGAGATCTTGTGCCTCCCTGGGGAGGGAGAAGTAACCTCCTGACAAGGTTGCCTGAGGAGGAGGTAATTTGTTTATCTGTCACTTAGTGGTTTATTGTTTTCAGTACATATTTGATAAGCTTTGTACTCAGACTGCATTTATCTAAGAAGAAAGAGCGCTCTGAAGGGAATATGGGTCTGATACTCTGGCTAAGCTTAAATGAAGCTGCAGAGCTGATGGACTGAGAAGGCCCTGCAGCCATGGACTAGAGTGCCAGAGTAAGGAAAGGAATGAGTAGTGGAACTGGGAGGAGAGACTGGGTTATTTATTTAATTCCTCTTTCAGGGTAGCTAGGAGAAGAGATGGTGGTAGCAGTGCTACACTGCAAGTCTGAGATAAGGAGAAAAGGAAGCTGTACCAAGCTCCCAGGGCTTTGGGTGGGCTGTGGCAGAAACTAAGCTGATTAAATTCTCCTTACACTAGATGTGCACTTACCAATTATAGTGGAGTTCAGGCACTGGCCTGAAGGCAGTCATGTAGAAAAGGAAAGCAGGCAATGGCATGGGAAGTAAAGTTTTGGAGGACAGATCTGTGATAAGGAATGAGCTGGGATTCAGAGCCCTGTCAGAAGAAGAAGCTTGGATTGTGGGATAGAGGGATACATTTATTACTTGCTGAAGAGTTGAATCAGTTCAGCCTTAGTGCGAGGATGCCTATTACTAAGGAGATTGGACCTTGTACTAGGGAGTTGCCATGAAGTCAGCTGGGAGGACTGGCTAAAGCCTGGACTCTCTGCAGGATAAGAGGGCAGGAATTATGAGGACCTTAAATCTCAACTAGCCTTGTACGGTAGGGTTTGCAATTAACCATCTCAGGAAAAAAAAAAAGCTAACAAGGAATGGAAAAAGTTACCTGTTCACCAAGTAAGTTGGACATGGACAGTAAAGTCTAGGAATACAGTGAAATCCAGCATGAATCCAGCTAAGTTATCTTTGCTATCATGGTTGAAGAGAAGCAGAAAACTTTTCCAGACACTTGAATAGAAAAAGCAAGGTTAAGTAAGTGGGAAATGATGCAATGAGGATAAGGGAGAGGTCTAAAGTATTGGCTAAAGGACTGTGGAAGGAAAGCCAAGAATGAGATTTAGGATATGGAAACAAGAACTACAGGAGTTGAGACAGAAGCAAGTTAAAAGTTGAAAGCACTTATTCCAGGAAATTGCAAAAGTTTCTTTCCTAGTCACAATAGAAAATACCACATTTGCTTGCTCGTCAAATAGCAATGCTCTTTAACAGCTCTCGAATGGGTGGTATGTTTTGAAAATACACTTGGAGAATATGTAAGTACAGGAAATTTATATAAAACAGGAGCAACCACAGGGTGATTGGTCTGAGCGTAATCATATGCAAGGATTTCAATCTTGAAGGACCTGCTGACCACCATGTGTGTGAGGGGCTGTTTGCTGCAGTACTGTGTGGCAAACAGACACAAATTATGAGTGTAAGGAACACGTACAGGAAAGCTGAAGTGGAAAGGAGCCAGATGGAGGAAAGATCACAACTGTTGATATTGGAGAGGAAGTTATGGATACCAAAAAGGTTCCTCAGATGTAGCTGATAGAAATTTAGCAAAGCAAGAAATGCTTGTGGCATTGTAAGTTGTTTCATGCTTCTCTTTTTTTGCTTCTCCCTCTTCATCCACTTTGAACTTCCCTTGGGAGCTAGGATTACAGAGAGGCATCAGGATTCCTAGGAGGGGTCACTGCTGGAGGGAAGTTCTTCCACATGTTTCTCTCTTGTCCCTTACTTTCTTCCCCTCTTGTCCCTTTTTCTTTTCTGTCCCTTGTTCTTTTGTCTTATCACAGCTACCATTTTGCCCCTGGTTTCTTCTCCCACATCCCCTAGGAAGCTGTCACTGCCTGCATGCTGGGGTCAAGCTTTCTGTTCTGTTAACAGAGTCAGGACTGTTCCTTGGGAATAGGTGGTATTAGTAAAACACTGATACTTGTGGGGAAAGGGTGACTGGACAGGAGAAGATAATTTTTCTCTTAGCAGATGAGGAAATAATGTTGGTAACAAGCTTATAGACACATGAAAAGTGCTGATTTTGCTGCAGAAGTAGGTTGGCATCAGTAGATGATGGTGCACTTTTCTCTGCACTTTTGTCCTTGCTGAGGAGCTGGTGGGGAAAACAGGCAGAGGGACCTGCTCTGGGTAGGGGGAGAAAGGGGGTTTCTGCCTCTGTGTGGCTATTTTAATCACAATGGAGAAAAAAAATAATGGTTTTGCCTTCACTATCTCCCAGCAAAGTTTGTCTTGGCCCTTTCACCCCTACAGCTTTTTCTTGTAAGTAGTGATTCATGCGTGTGCTTGCGTATGGAAATAGATTTGCAAGACTTGCCAAACAACACACCTCCTAAAAGCACAGCTGGGTGCTGACACCGCAGTGTTTCCCTCAGTCCAGAAAGTTAAATCCAGAAATAACCTTCCATCTCCAGCAGCTCAGTGACTCACAGGCTTTGGGGGAGTGCAGGAATTCCTGGCCCCAGGAAGCCCCTGCTGCTGCTGCCAGGAGGCTCAGGGAGAGCTCACTGCCAGGGAAGCAGATCCTCCACCAGGAGATGCCATCCAGCCCACCAAGTCAGGGCAAAGTGCTTCTGTGGGGACCAAGTGCTTTACACCCAAAGGGGTATAAAAGCAGGCATGCCCTGGCCCAGGCTCCCTGGGGATGTGCATCTGCAGCTTCCCCATGGGGAGTGGGGGAACAGTGTCTGTACTCGTGGTCCTGATTCACCCGGCTTCCCAGCCACAGTTCCCACTGTGCCTCAACTGGTGGCTCCTAAATGACATGTTTCCTATTAAAACCACCAAAGCCATCATGTGGCTTGTCTGAAACTCCAGGGGTTCATCCTTGCGAACAAGCACCCCTGGGATGGTTTTCTGTAATGACTGAGAATATGTGCTACGACATCTACTGGAATCTAATTCCCACCTCCCTCTCCATGGCAGGAGGGGTTGGAACTGTTGAATTCCCTTCCAGCCCAGGCCATTCTGTGATTTACAGTGATTATTCTATTAGGATGTATATAATCACTAAGATAAAGATAACCATGCACTAGTGAAAGAATGGACAGTTGCTCTGCACTGGAATTTCTTGCTGGGCTGGTCTTTGGCATCTTTGCTCCCTTGCCAGTCCAAGAGTATGAAGATTTCAGTAAAACTATTTATGGAAATACTTTACTTTCTCCACTTCTTGTGGATTGGGCTTTTGTTATTGTTTTTTAACATAGTTAACATACAAGTTCACCTTTGTATGTAGTGCATCAAAATTTCTCCTAGCTCCTCACAGCTTCATCAGGAGTGTAAATGTAGTGTCAGCACAGGCTCTGCCTCCAAGGAGCTACATACATAGATGTGTGTGTGTGTAGGTGTGTACGTTAGCATGGGTGTTTTGGGGAGAAAATATGGTCTTTTAGATTGTCTCAGTATCACACAGTTATCAAGTGACAAGATGTAAAAGTGGGATATTGCCATATCTGCCTTTTTTCCCCCCTTTGCTGTGTCTGCATGTAATCTGGCCCTTACTGTGGGTTTCTTCACTGCCCATTTCTAGAAAGATTGAGGGACGTTTTAGTCCCTGCCGGGGGAGGCTGAAGCAGAGATGACCAGGTGATGGCTTAAAGCCTCTCAGCCTGTGTGGCAATAGCACCAGCACTAAGAGCACTTGCAGCCCATCCCCACAGCATCAGGTCCGAGGGGACTGGGGCTAGGAGGGATAACTGCAGCTCGCTAAGCCAGAATTTCTCAGAAATCAGAGCACAGCCCAGCAAACAGCACTTTAGAGCTGAAAAGTGTATGTGTGGGTAACATTATTGTTACTTTTCCTACTGTGGCTGGCCTGGCAGCCTTGCCTGCCTTCCTTCAGGTGAAGCAGGAGGCCAGAGACAACCCCATAAGGTGAGGATGTGCTGCAGAGGAGCCAAAGCCAGCAGCCAGGTCGGGAGCTCACCTGCTCAGAGCACACTGCACGTGTCTGCAGAAAAGCTGAGCCTGTGGGAGCTCGGGCACTGCCTGGTCAGTCACTGGGATCCTCATCAGCATGACAGGAGCACGTGTGTTATGGCAAAAATATTCTGTGCAGTTGAGCAAACTTTGCCAAAGCATTCTCAGGAGAAGAGAGCGATACAGGGCAGAGCAGCAGGACAAAGGGCTGCTTAGGGCTGGAAGGGAGTTTTGGGTGATATTATTAACGGTGTAATGCTTTTCTTCGTGAAGCTTGTGGAGGAATATCTTTGTATCTAATGGAATAACTGTCATTATTTCCTGGCTCTGAAATATTTCCAGTCTCCTGCAGTATCACATGTACTGGAGAGGTCTCAGGGATTGCCTGTTTGCAGGGGCAGTGAAAGGCCAAGGCTTAGGGAATGGAAAGAAGTAAGAAAGGAATGAGAGAAGATATGATTTTAATAGCAGAAAATGCATTTTTTTTCCAAAACTCCTATTTTTCTTTCTGTAACAAAGATTAATTAAGGCTAAAAATCCCTGAAATATACATCATTTGAAAGAGATCAGCTGGGAATGAAGCTTTAGCAAAATTGTCAAAAGACTAAACACATCATTTATCTCTGCAACACAGCTGAGATGCAACAAAAAATGCATTCTGCTGAGCACTGAAAATTAAATTAAGTCATGCTTGTGTGAGCATTTGTACATCACTGGAATAAAACCCTGGAGCTTTGTGATTGGCTTGGGTACTAAAGTCTTTGGGATGTCTGCTGTAGGATGGGCTTGCCTGGTTACAGGCAGGCTGCTGCTCCATCAGTGGATCACAGTGAATACATCCATCGGGGCTGCTGAGAGCTGGGGGATGCAATGCCTGGGAAATCACCATCCCCATGTGGATGTGGCACTAAGGGATGTGGTTTAGGGATGAACACGGTGGCGCTGGCTTCGTGGTTAGATTTGATTAT
The DNA here is from genome assembly GCA_013397245.1 of Thryothorus ludovicianus. Classification (NCBI taxonomy): domain Eukaryota; kingdom Metazoa; phylum Chordata; class Aves; order Passeriformes; family Certhiidae; genus Thryothorus; species Thryothorus ludovicianus. Next base: position 55,152 of record VZTB01014648.1, on the reverse strand, counting down.
CTTAGAGCTCTTTTCCAACCTTAATGATTCCTGCTGATCACTCAGACTTCCAGGCCTTTGGTGAGGGTCTTGTCCTCCTCAAATGCTGCCACCATCCCTAGTGATGTGCAGAGTGGTTGGTGGCTTCCACAACCTTCTCCTGGAGCTGCAGTTTCACAGAGTGTAGCTCAGAACAACACAGGCTTGCAAGGTGCATCCTTCAAGGGGGTCTTTATGGAACCTTCCCATATTGTACCTCCTGGGAAAAAAAAAGAACAGTAATTCCTTTCCCTTTTTCCTTTCTTCATGGCAGGCAATTCCTTCGAATATCCAGCAGAAACACTCAGAGAGCCCAGACTATTTGTGGGCAGCGCCTTGCCCCCCTGCCATGCGAGGTTCGGAGCATCCGGGCCTGTGCATCCCCACCTTTAAGCGGAACCGGTTGCCATGGTGACAGCGGGGCTTGCTAAATATGGCCTCTGATGCCCAAAATCTCGTGGGTGGTAACAGCTGAGGTGTGCGCAGGGTCCCTGCCGGTGGGGCTCACCGCAGGGGAAGGTGTTTGCCGAGGCTGTTCATTGGGGGCTGCTGGTTTTTATCTCCCCCGAGTGCTCCCCGGATCGTGCAGGCTGGCTCGGGGACCCTGTGCTGCGGCTGATAAGAGGCTGCAGTAGATTTATCTTACAAGTGCAGGGGGCTCTTGCAGCCTTTTAGCTCCTTGACATGGCAGGGGTCCCTTGCTTCAAGCGCTGTAGCTATTCCCATGCTTATCTGCGGGGAGGGAGGGCGAGATTACACCCGATACAATTATCAGTCTTGTAATTACAGCAGCGGCCCCAGACACCCTCTTGGGTTCCCTGTACGAATCTAGTAAGACTCAGGCATGGGAGTATTACAGGCTCAGGAAAACTGTGCTCGCCAGACCTTTTGCTGCCGCGTTCGTGGGGAGCTGTGGTGTGAAAGGCAGCCGTGTGTGGAGCTGGGGGTCTGGCCGTGCTGTGTCCGTCCGGCTCTGCTCGGCAGGGTCCCGCACAGGAGGGGCGGGAGGTTCGCACGCTGCCGCTCCCCGTGGTGCTCGTCCCTCCCCGGCACGGGGGTGGCGTCTGCTCGAAGGCGGTGGGAGCTTTTCTGCGCTGTCTGCCCATCTGCACAGCTCTCACACAGAGCTGGGGGTTGTTGGAGCAGCAGGACGTGAGTCCACAGTGCTCCCAGCTCCCTGCGACAGCCTGAGCAGCTTCTGCCGACAGATTTCAGTGCAAGGCTTCCCACGGTGTGGGGCAGGATACGGGGTCCAGCCCCCACTGGGCGAAAAGCTCCACTCAGGTTTTGGAGTCAGCAAGGCAGCCCAGCAGGAGCCACACTCTTCTGTGCAAGGTGTGGGGGATGCACGTGGGGTGAGATGGAGCTGGAGCACGTAGGGAAGGGGTGCAAGGTGAGGATCCCCCCATGCCTCGCAGCATGCGAAGGAGGAGAAGGGAGTACCTCAGAGATTACAGCTCCTGCTTGAGCTGTCTCCTAGAGCTTCCCAGCTTCTTGGAGCAGCCAAAACCTTTCTAAGACAGATTTCCTGAAAAATGACAAATAGCTCATTCTTGAGGTATGAGGCATTGGGAGAAAAAGGGCAAGGAGTGAGAAATATGATGCTGCAAAATTTCCAGAAGTCATTGCAGCTGATCCATAACAAACCTAGAAGCAAAGGCAGAGAGGGAGGGAGGAAGGCTGTGAGACAGCCCTGCAATGGACAGCTGCTTGCTAGAAAAGCAGAGAGAGGAAAGGGGGGCCAGGCACACCAGTTTTGCAGAAGAAAAACAGGTATACATGAAGAGAGGTCAGCAGCAGGAATTACTGAGATGGAATAAATGCCATCGGGGACATCCACCCTCAGCAGGTGCCCCAGTACAGGACTGGTGGTTTCTCTGCTGGGTCTGGTCTCCAGGCCTGGCCAAGGCACTTGGCCAAATGTGGGGCACATGGGGCTGGGGCTGAGCTGCAGCTGGTAACATCCAAGGAGGCAGAGAAGAATTTGGTGGGAATCAGGGAGGGAGCCTGAAGGATGGGAATCACGTCACTCTCATTTCCATTTCACAATGGAGGCGAGAAGGTGTCTTTTGGAGGTTGGAGGTGGTTGTACTTTTTAAATAGTGAGTGAAATGTGAAAAATAAAATTGTTCCTGGTCCTACACCCTCGGAATGATTTATGTTGGTATTTAATCCTGCTTGTGTTTCCCTACCCACCACGTTCTGGCTTTTCTCTGCACTTTTGGGAAAGCAGCACGCTGCTAATTACAACCCAGGGCTGTTTGGACACAAAGAAGAGAGGCAAAAAGAAATAGATAAATACATAAAGGATCCCATCACCATAATCCACAAGTATGGGTCCCACTCTTTGCAAAGCCCTTGGTTGTATTCCAGGGAGATTGCAAGTTACTGGCAGCAATTTTTCGGAGTCTGGCCTGCTTAGGGTTGGACTGGTGGCAACATTTGGTCTCCATCAATTGCACTGCTGAGGTAAGATAAAATGTGTTGGTGTCAGGGCCATCTGCATGGCCAGGATGGTGCATCTGCCCCAGCCCTGCAGATTTTTGGCCTGTTGCAGTATGGAGTTTGCCCAGGGATCCCCAGGGAAGCACCGTGTGCTGCACGCTGCCAGGGATGTTTGCTTTTATGGCAAGCATATCTCAAGAGCTTATGTTTAAACTTCCATGGTCTCCTTGCATCCATGTGCTGTTGTTGGACTGCACAGTTGTATCCTTCATTAAAAACAAATGTGAAGGCACCTGCACTGCCTCTGGGCAGGGACTCAAGCCTTGGTAACAGGAGCATGAGGGGTGAGGGAGGGAGCAGTGGTGGGCATGTGCATCCCCAGGATGCTCCTTTTGCTTCCTCCCTGCAAACCCCTGGTGTCCTGGCCAGGGGGCTGGCAAGAGGGAGCTGTCAGTGGGTTCAGGTAGGGGCTTCTGCTGCCCACAAGGTTTCCACTGCCAGTCAATTAATTAATTAAAGCTTTCTGGCACCTTATCAGATCCACTATTCAGTCGGTTTAGGCTCCCTGCGGCAAGTCATCCGTGACTGTTTTTATTCACTTTTCTTTCTGGCTGCAGGTCCCTCAGCAGGCTGCCTCAGTCCAGTGACAAATCAGGCAAGCTGTTCTCAAAATGGGGGTGGTGAATGTTTCCCCTGCTCAATGCTCTGCCTCGCCAGTTTGGCTGAGCTCTCTGCAGCATCTCCTTGAGCCCATCACCTTGGCATGGTTCAGAGCAGTTGTGCAGTGGCCTGCTGCCAGCAGAGTTTTTCCTCCTTGGGTAGGGTTCTTTTGCTTTGTTTTTGGTTTGGGGGGGATTCAGGGGATTTTGTTTGATTTGCACAAGGTCACATTGGCACAAGTGCCTGGTGGATGAGGGGAAACACATTCCTGAGGCACTTTTTGTGGGACAGCATCTGCACTCTTCCCTCTATCAGGGAGCACAGCACTCACAAGGGTTCTGGGGTAATGGAGGTTTTTCCACACACCTTCCCCCATGCCTGATGGCTCTTGTAGAAACAGTCCATTTCTTTGGCAAGGAGCTGTGCAAAAGCCATACTCCTTGGAGATGTGCTGGTGATGCCCATTTCCATTTCCACCTCTGTGCCAGCTCCAGAGGCAGCCTGGGAGCTGGTACCTGACTGGTACAAGTGCCTCTGATGCCCCCTTAGACTTGACAGGTCCTAATGAATGAAATATGAAGAGAGAAAAAAAACACCCTCATCCTGCTTTTGAAAATTGAGACATCTCTTTTTTTTCATCTTCAGAAGACAGAGCACTGGAAAATATTGGATTATTGTTCCTCCATCAGCCATTGTCTTTTCAGAGAAGAAAGGTATTGAAGCAGAGAAATGGAAGTCAGTATTTGTATTTTTCAGTGGAAGACCGAAGAGTCCAAATCTCTCCAACCTTTGACATGTACAGTTATCCTTTCCACATCATAAAATCTTGGAGGGCTGAAACTACCAAAGCTTATGATCATTAACGTTGTTATTAATTACTTGTCTTCCATTAGGTATTAAAAATGCACTCAAGGCTCACCCTTCTGCAGTGTCTGATGCAAAAAATTGCCACTTTTTGCTTTCCAGGCCCTGTTTTTTCCCATTGGAGTTGCCCTCATCTCAGCTGGGCCACTGCAGGACCTGGTTTGAAGAGTTTCTAGGCAGTCACTGCAAACCCCAACACCTTCTCTCCCCTCTCATCCTCATCTTCATCCTCCTGTCGCTGATCTTCTGGTCCCACAGATTTCAACATGTGCACACATCCACAAGTGTAATCTGAGAATTTCCAAGCAGTTAAATCATGGGTTTACCTTCAAAAGCAAATTAACGTGATTTAAAATGAAACAAATTTCCTTTGAAACCGGCAGATTTATATTCTAGGGCATATGAAGAAACTCAGGGATTTAGTTAACTTGCATGGAAAAAAAAAGAAAAAAAAACAAAAAATCAAAGGGAAAAAAACCCTGCTGCAAGCAGTATTAGCTGCCAAAGCCATAATTGTGCAAAGCTGGAAATCCCTTGCTCAGCTGAACCTAGCACATTGGTATAGCATCTTAAGTGAATTATCTGGCATTGGAAAGCTAGCATTTCTTATAAATAATAAACCAAGTGTTTTTTTCAAGTCATCCTGACAGTTTTCTTGGAAATCTGAAAATACAATACTTATGTTAACCAGCTGTGTCATCTGGATCAGCGTTTCAGTTTTTCAATGGGAATTATAAAAGGTAACATCTGTAAAGCAGCACAATTCATATAGATTATGAAATGCTGCCTCTAATGCAGAAATGCATCAGCTATGAAGTGATAATTTAAAAATCATTATCTCTGTAATTTTTTAATATGTTCATATTGCATAGTAATTTATGCTGTTATTTTGCCACTTTTCTTGTTGTCATTTGGCTTTTATTTTTACATGTTAATCTTCTGTGCATAGACAGGCTACTCAGCTGCCTGCCCAAAAGCTGGGACATTTATGCATGCTGTGGGTGGGACTCCCTGGCCTGTGCTTTGGGATGATCCCAATTGCTCCTGTAGTCTTGGATGTATTCATAAATGTTAAGATCAGACCAAAAAAGGAGGCAAGGCAGCGTCATCATTGTGTTTACTGAAGGAAAGCTGTTTGGTTATGTTATTCTTCTGAGTGTTTTTAGACTGCAAGGAGTGAAGCTGTTTGGCCAGCATGACCTTTCTTAAGGGAGATCTTTCTACTTATGCCACCCACACCCTTGGTACCCTCAGAACCCCTCTACAGTCACTGGAGCTTTCAAATTTTGCCCAGCCCTAAACCCCTTCCTTGTCTGAGACTCACAAAACCCAGAGAAGGGCCTCTGTGATGAATGCTTCTGGTGCCTTATTTCCCCTTCTCTGTCTGGCAGAACTGTTCTGCAGGACATGCCCATCCTGAGTAACTCCAAAAAATCATCTCTCATGTCTCTGTGTCTCAAACTTCAGTCAGCAGGACTGAAAAAGTAGGCACAGAGGAAAAATATCCAAAAGGCCCACAGTGTGGCTGAGTTGGGCGCTCTGATGTCTCATTTTCTCATCAAGAGCAATCAGCCCCATGGCCAGATGAAGAAATCCCAGGGTGGTATGTAAGCGACTGTGGTTTCCAGAGCCTTGCCAGAAGAACTGCTGAGGTTCAGGCACTGAGATCCCCTTTAAATCTTGAGATTGGAAAATGGCCATGGAAAGGAAGGCCCCAGAGCAAAGCATCAGGGTTATCCTGTGCAGGATGGTGACGATAGCTGTTAGTAACCATGGAAGATTTAAATTTAATTCCATCCCCACGTACATTGTCACCACTCAAATTAGAACAGCTATCCCACAGCGACGTGAGAAATCACAGGGTTTTAAAAATACATGGTAATTAAAACTATTAGAAAAATTAAACATTTTTATACCCTCATTTTCCCAGTTCCCCAGTGGGATTGTGGTACTGGTAATTTAAGAGTGGGGGGGAGGGAGAGGAGAAGATGCACATATCTTGGAAAGTTAATTTGGGTCTGAAGTGAAGGAATCCATCCTGTGCTACAAAAATTACCAGCAGCTGCAGCTCAAGGAAGCAGAAACCACTCTATCCCACTTGTCATACAATTGTCCATATGGAAACACTTATTTGAGAAGGAGTAATTGAGAGCCTTAATATGAAAATCATTTCAGATTTGCCTCTGAACCAAAAGGTCTTTCTCCTTCAAGATGAAAATTTTGCATTAAATATTAAAAAAAGAATGAAAGCAGTTTCAGCTGAGCATTCCTGGTGTGCCTGTGAAGCCATCAGGAAAGCATTCACGGGGTTGCAGTTGTGGGAGGCTGCGTGCCCAGGGCAGGGCACTCCCAGCCTCATGGAAGGCAACTGGACCCTGGCAGGGCTGAGATCACAGCCACGACGTCAGCATGGCTCAAGTAATATGAAAATGAAAAACGATTTTCCAGAGAACAGGATGAAAGAGAAGCGGTTCCCCTCTTAGGGGAGTTAAACCAAAGCATTTTGGGGTTGTGCTCTTTGCTGAAAACCTCTGTGTGCCCATGGTTTTGCACAGGGTCACTGCAGCGTTGTCAGGATTCGGTCTTTTCCCTTCCTCCCCCTTCTCCCACTTTGACAAAGAGGCAGTTGTAAATAATTTAAGCCTGTAAATTGTCCAAGTCAGTGGCTACCCTTTTAAGATAGAGTCTTTAAGTGCACTAAGGTAATTTATACAGTAATTTGAAGTTCAGCATTACAGACATCAGGTAAGGTTTCATTTTAGAGTGTTTCTGGCTAGAGTAGCCTGGTTATTGAAGAAAGTTTTTAAAAAACATATTTCCATCTCTCCCTAGTTTTAGGAATGGCTGGATCTACATGCAGTCCATCTTCCTCTCCACAATCTCTTTGGCTATAAAATTCTCCCTGTGCAAGGGTGCTGGAACACTGCCCTAGGTGGTCCCACCACCCTCCTACCTTCCCCCCTTCCCACTCTACCCTTAAACTAAACATTGAAAGAGAGGAAAACAAGCTCCAAAAACATGAAGATAAGGGCAAAAACTCCAAGCTCACCGTCTGTCTAATGCCTGGCACAGGGCCAGGCTTCCATGCATTTAGAGCAAAGGATACAAGTATTTATTTATTGATTGAGAAACGGTGCAGTGTTTCTCTGTCTCGCTATCGGTTTCCAAATCTAATTTAAATAAACTCTTCCAGTGCATAAATCCAGGCAAAATGTCACTCACCATATGTTTATTACTAAAACTTGGCGCTTGCTTGCATCAAAGTAGTTTTCACACGCAGGCTGTTTGTTACAAAACCTCAGCGAGGCAGGTATAATTAGCACTAGCGCTTGAGGGGGAAAACTGGGGCTGAGAGCAGAGAAAATCATTTCCTTGCTGCTGCAGAGGGAGTCGGCGTGGGGATTTGGCTTAGGAACAGCCTCTCCTACCTTCCCATTTTCTTCATGCAGATGACTAGATTTGCATCTTTTATTAATTTATAACAATTGGGCAAATTTTACCTTGCTCATTTCTTAAAGAAAGAGCTTAAAATGCTTGTAAGACTAGCTTAGAAATGTCCAAAAATGTGGGCTTCCTATCTGAATGGCCACAACTACCTCACAAGAATGAAGTGTGATTAGTTGCTGTATGCCATTTTGCATACAATTAATGCTTATCAAGTGGAACACAAAACACTCTCTGAATACATCATTTATATGAGCTTTATAAATGATCCACTCTCATAAAGCTGGCATAACTCATTCTGATGAAGCCACGCAAAGAGCCTCAGAGAAATAAGTAGCTAAAGCAAGATCATTTTGTATGAAACTCCTCCAACCCTTTATATATCACCACTAGGATTGTTATCAAGTGCTCAGAAATTCTGGAGTCTCAAATGAAGTTTGGGAGCTCTAGAGAGGCAAAAATTACAGATCTTTTTCCTTTCTTTTCACTTTAGTGTTCCTATGTGAGCAAACAAAATTATAGGTTGATTTTTGATATTTTCTTCTCTGCAAAACAGAGCAACGAGATTAAATCCATGTCCATGTATCTCCTTTTAGGTAAATTCCTAATAAATATGAATCCTAACCCTAACTGTTTGGAGGGACTTAAACGAGTTATAAAATCAGAAAATGTTATCCTGCTGCACGTATTGTATGTGTCCTTCAGCGTGTGCTCAGGGAATGAGATCCTGGTTTGTGGCTTCAGAGCAGGCACCTGTGTGGTGCAATGCCTGCCTTGCAATGTAGTTCATGTCTTTCATAGTTCCCACTGTCTGTTGGCTGCTCCTGTTGAATCTGGTGGGGTGGCCTTTTGGATCATGCTCAGATGGAGGAAAAGTATTGCAGGCCAGGGTTAATTGGTAGCAATTGCAAGTGCAGAAGGATGGTGCAGTCGGTGTGAAACGTATGATGTACACAATGTCACTCAGGCATTTCCCTGGGTCTTAGTGCAGTATCAAAATTAAATTAATCTAGTTCCCGTTCCCAAGAAGAACTGGAAGCTGGGAAATTATCAGTAAATTTAAGGAATATTATGCATGATGCTACTGTAATTTGGTTATAGAGCACACTATTTTAAAAGCCCTTGTATTACTATTTCATGAAAGCATTTTTAGTGCATTTAGTGACTTTACAGAAAGGACATTACCTGCCTTGTTCTCATCGTTGCGCAAAAAAGAAATAAAAGCTAGATAAATTGTATTTTCAAGGGGTTTATTTCCCTCCTTCTGCATATGCCCTCTGGGGAATTTTCTGCAGCCTAGAAATGAACCTGCTGGTAGGGCTAAAAACCAAACAGCATGTCAGCATTGTTTACGTGGCAAATGGCTCTGATGCTTTTAGGCTCAGCCCATTGCCAGCACTGGTTTCCACACAGCACCTGCTGGGCTCGGTTATCTTTGCTTTTGGCTGATACTGCAACCCCCTGGGGAAGAGCCTGGAGCCAGCCCGTGAAGTGCAGGGTGAACACCCCAACTATTCCAGCAGACGGGAAGGCAGGCACGGAGAGTGGTTATGTCTGGGTGTGCAGCTGGGCTCTCCTGGCAGGCAGGGGTGCCCCTCTGATACTCTTCTGCAGGGGCAGCTGAGGTTATTCATCAACCCCATTTCCTCCTTTCCAACTCCTTTACTGTTGTTTTGTTTTGTTATGGGGGCATTTATTTTTCCTTTGAGGTGTTGAAAGCAGCAGAGCTTTGGCTGGTACATTAGTGCTGCTTCGGGTGAGTGGTTAGCAGGCTAGAAAGAACGACGTGCCCAGGGGAAGCACCTGGAGTGCAGGTTGTGCTCTCAGCACGAGGGCAGCTAATGGAAGAACAGAGGGAAAAGATCATTAACAGCCTTCCTCTGCATCAGGCTCTGGTGGGGGGAAAGGGCTGCTCCTGCCTCAGCTCTGCAGCCTCGGCATCCTCAGCAGGAGCAGCCTGTGGAGGGCACAGCTCCAGTGGGATTTCAGGGTGGTTTGTACCCTCCTGCCCACAGCTGTGGCACAGGACCCAGCCCCCACCCATCACCACTGTCCCCATGTGCAGCAGGGATGGGGAAGTGGGAAAGAGCAAAAATGCAAAAACCCCAAAATTATGACAGAGGTATCGGTTTAAATATTGTATCTGTAAAGAGTGGTTTAAAAATCACAGCTCAGAAATGAACCATAGACTAAACCCTGATCCAGAAAACAATTATCTCCCCACATCAGCCCACTGGGACTATTACAGAAGATGGGTTGATTTCAGAACAGCACTCTATGGAAATTAGACTTTTATAATGTCCCAAAGGGAAGGAATCAAAAGACGTGGAAAATGTTTTTTAAAAGTGTATCTTGTGATAAGAACTGGAAATTTTGGGACAAGGCATTAGATTTTTCTTGAGAAATTGGTTATTATTTTGGTTGAGGAAACTGAAATTTAGGAGAGGATGCCAGATTCTGCCAGCATGGATGAGGCTGCAGTGTGCCCTCTCTTGGATGTCTTTCTTTTCCTTGCTACTGTCAGCATGACTGAGATGATGGGTCATCTTAACTTGGGCTTTGGCTGAGTATTTTCTCTTCTTGAAAGTTCTGTTTTGGTTATTCATGAAGATACAGGGAGGGGGTGGAGTTACCACCTTAGGACAGTATTTCCCTAAGCAACAAAGTTGTTTAGAAAGGAAAATAAAATAAGCCCGTGTTAGATGATGCACTCAAGTGCAATTAGCTGTTGACTCAAACGTGCATTGATGAAATAACAAATTTTACATCAGCAGAGTCAAAAAAAGAAGGTTGCAGACAAAATAAAACCAGGGGCAGAGGCAGGATAAAGGCCTTGAAAATGGTCAGAGATGGTGCAGTACTCCCCCCTGCCCCCAGGTAAGCTATGCTGGACAAATCGTAACAGTGCATGAGGAGAAGGCTCAGGTACTCAAGAGCTTTTTGCTTCAGTCTTCAATGGCAACCTCTCTTCCCACACCTCTTGAGTGGATGGACAGCAGGATGGGGACACTAGGGAGCAAAGTCCCTCCCACAGTAAGTAAAGATCTGGTTCATGACAGTCTGAGGACCCTGAACATACTGAAGTCTATGGGATTGGATGAGATGCATCCCAGAGTCCTGAGGGAATTGGCTGATGTAGTTGCCAAGTCACTCTCCATGATATTTGAGAAGTCATGGCAGTCAGGTGAAGTCCCAGGTGACTGGGAAAAGGGACACATTGTACCCATCTTTAAAAAGGGTGGAAAAGAGGAGCATGGGAACTACTGGCCTGTCAGCCTCACCTCTGTTTGGAGAAATCATAGAATCATAGATCCTTCTAGAAGGTGTGCTAAAGCACATGGAAAACAGGGAGGGGATTTGGGTCAGCCAGCACAACTTCACCAAGAGAAAGCCCTGCCTGACCAGCCCTGTGGCCTTCTGTGATGCATTGGCTGCATCAGTGGACAAGGGAAGGGTTGCAGATGCCATTTATCTGGACTTCTGTAAAGCCTTTGACAGGGTCCCACACAACATCTACCTCTCTAAATTGGAGAGAGGGGGATTTGATGTGTGGAATGTTAGATGGATACCAAAGGGATTGGATGGTCACATCCAGAGGGTAATGGTCAATGGCTCTGAGTGGTCTTTGAATGTCAGAGTCAAATGTCTGGTTTGGGACCAGTGCTATTTAATATCTTCATTTATGTCATAGACAGTGGGATTGAGTGCACCCTCAGCATGTCTGAAGCTGACTCCAGGCTGAGCAGTGCTGCTGACACACCTGAAGGATGGGGTACCATCCAGAGGGACCTGGACAAGCTGGAGAAGTGGGCCCATGGAAATCTCATGAGGTTTAACAAGACCAAGAGTGAGGTGCTGCACCTGGGTCAGAGCACCCTCCGGTATCAACACAGGCTGGGGATGAACAGATCAAGAGCAGCCCTGTGAGAAGGAACTGGGGATGCTGGTGGGTGAGAAGATGGACAGATCACAAGAAAGGTGGAGGGAGTCTTTTTACAGGAGGCTGTAGTGACAGCACAAGGGCAAATGGATTCAAACTAGAAGAGAGTATGTTTCGATCAGGCATAAGAAAAAAATTCTTTACTGTGAGCATGGTAGGGCACTGCAACAGGCTGCCCAGAGAAGCTGTGGGTGCCCCATCCCTGGCAGTGTTCAAGCCAGGCTGGATGGAGCTCTGAGCAACCTCATCCAGTAAAAGATGCCACTGCCCACGGCAAAGGTGTTGAAACTGGATGATCTTTAAGGTCCCTGTCAACCCAAACCATTGTATAGTTCCATGAAAATAAGGTTTCACAACAGCCCTGTAGTAGGCAAATATGAATGGAGCTGATGGCAAACTGAATGAGGTTAATTAGGAAGGTAATTTTGCAGACAATTACATTATTTATTTGAAATGCTGGATACACGCATTTAAGCTTATTTCAGTTGCCATAACAACCCGATACAAGCATCATATAATCTTTTATCACATTATCTTGGATATGATTACATTATTTTACAACTTTGGTTGCTAGGAGAACACAGTACCTTCCTGCATGCTCCAAACAATTCTCACTTTGCAGAGACATCAGCTTCTGGCAGCTGGCCTCTGAGACAGCTTATAGAATCATTAGCAGGCAAGAAACAGAGTTATATGTGTAGGCGTGAGTTGCACTGGGAAAACTCTGCGAGAGGATGGAGGGGATTTTCTCCTGCCGCGGGGCTGGCAGTGGAGGCTCTTTTTGAAGAGCTGGGAACCAAGGAGGCAGAAGTCTGGGGGCAACCTTGGGGGGAGCTTCGCCAATGAGCTTCCCATGCTCTTGTTTTGGTGGGTTTGTGTTATGGAGTACAAGTTGCATTTCATGCTGTCAGTTTCCTCTGATGAAAAGGCCAATGAATGTGTAGTTATCCCTCCTCAGTTGCTTCTTACATGACAGCAGAAGCCAACTCCCTACCAGCAATTCTTCTCTCCCTCTGGTATCTCTGGAGGTTTTGCAGATTCTGGACTTTTCTGCCTTATTAGATCTGTGTGTGGATGGTGGTTACAAGAGGTAATATGGAAGTCTAAAATTATTAAGAACATGAGAAGAACATGGGAATATTTTTAAAATGTTTTTAAAATCCAGGAGTGTTAGCAGAAGCATAACTTTTCTTTTCTTGTCACTCTCAGATTTATTTATGATTACAGAAGCTCTCTGGGAAGATTTTGTTCTTAAACCACACTTAATAGCAAGAAAGGGAAGAAAATAAGTTAGGGTTTTCTTTTTCCCTTTCGATCTCCCTCCATCCTGTGCCTTAAATTGAGATTGCAATTAAAATTAAGTCCCAGCTGCCCAAGAAGCAAAACAAAAATTCACAAGGTAGCCTAAACATCAGCCTCATCTTGTTTTTCTTTAGCCTTCTGCTTTGAGTTACAGCAGCTGGGCAATACAGGCAACAGTATGAAGACAGGGATTTGAATAACAACACATGTCTTACAAAGAAAACATGGAAACATCATGTTCACTGGTCCTTGTGACAGCTGCACCTCCCAGAGGTGTGGAGGGGCAGAGATTATGGGCACAGACCTGCAGGAAGAAGGGTTTGATCTCCCAGACCAGAGTGTGCTTGACAAAGCTTCCAGACTAATGTGTCTCAGCAGCACGGGTCCCTCCTCCCTCTGCACGGAAATGTCAGGTCTTGGCTCCTGCAGGGTACCTTGCTGCTTTGGAATGACAGCACAGCTCTCCAAAGTGTCACCAATGACCCAGTCCCCAATTAACAGCATGGCTTTGTGGGTTTCTGACACTATTCTTAAAGCTCCTGTGGGCTGCTGCAGCCTACAAGCCAAGGATCATTTCTGCTTTGCAAGCCTCAAAGGAGAGGAAGGGAAAAAAGCTGGGAAGGGAAAGCTATGGTTTCATTATTCCGTGCTAGCAGGATAACAGAATACATTTCCTTTATTACTAAAATGTGTCATTTGAGAAAAGATCCTGCTGTCTGATCAAGCTCTCCATTAGTTATTTTTGCATGTGCATGCACAAATCCAGCAGCTAAGCCTAGAGCACTGCTGTATATTGGAAACCAGAAAATGCTGCAGGGTGTTTCTAAAGAATAGCAATTTGGAGGTTGTGGGTGGTTTGTGGGTGTAATCAAAAAGGCTGCATACCGAGGCATCTGAATTAGGTTTCTCTTTAGACTGTTTACAGCCTCTATCAAGATTGTTAAGAGCCTCATTCTGCCACTCTTACCCTCACCTAGTAGAATTTTCTCCTGTGAGCAATTTTATTGGCGTACCACTCTTGGTGTGAAGGGGCCTAACACAGAAGCTGAGCTCCAGTGTGCCTGAACACAAGTGGAAAAACACTGAGCTTTCCCATACATACACTGCTCCCCGTATTTTAGCAGCTGCTGAGGGCGGAGATCAGCTGCTGAGCAAACCACGGTGCACTGGTGACACACTGTGTGTGTCACCCCTCCACAATCAGCATCCTGGAGGCTGCAAGGCCACCACGGTCAGCTTCAAGGGAGGGTGACAGCCATGCAGTTGCTTTCTGCTCTCCTGACTTGTGTTACCCCCTACCCACCATGCCAGAGCAGTGGCTCAATGCCCTGCTGCCCTGGCAGGCGTCCCCCACTCCCACCCATGGTGATCTGCCACGGCCACCACCATTTTGAGATCCTCGATAGCTTTTATCTCCCTGGCTGATTTTTCTATTGATTTATATTGGGTGTTTTCTTGGTTATATTGGAGAGGTGGTTTTGCAGAGGTCCCCTGCCCTTCCCCTCTGAGGAAGGCTCCTGCCCTGTGGGCAGCCAGTCTCCAGCACAGGCAGCTGATCCAGCCTTGCCTAATCTGGTTGATCAGCTACTGTGCAGGTAAAAAGGCCCAGTCTTTGGTCTCTCTGCAGCTGAAGTTTCTCCTGGCTTTTACCTGCACTAACAGCACGCTTCCCATCTGTGCCCTCCTGCTGCACATGAGCCAGCTCAGCCCACACCCTGAGTGCAAGGGCACGTCTAGCAAGCTCCCCTGGTCATTTACAGCCCTGATTTTGCTAATGGAAAGTTAATCATTGGTTTGAAACTGTGCAAAAACGTTAAGGGAGAAAATCACAAGATCACAGGAAGAACTCTAATGTGTTTCCTAGTATGTCCCTTTCATTTTCCTCCACAGATCACAGTCCTAAATACCTTGGGGAGAAATGTGTCTGAGCATTTCAACACCTGGCAAATATTAACTACCTCAGAGCAGGCTCAACCAAGCATGTTTGGGGGATGCTGAGCTCTGTGGAAATAGTCACTTTCAAATTCTGCCCTTGGTTTCAGTATTTTTTAAACGACCACCACAGGACAAAGTAAGGCCACAAAAGCATTAACAATATTCAAAGATAATTCAGTGCTTATATATTCCTTCATTAAGCTTTTTGATATCCTTCCAAGGTAATCATGGCATTGTTATCTCTTCCTCTATTTAGAAATAGAGATATTAGATATTCTCAGAGAGTAATGCAGAGTGAAACTCAGTAAAACTGGCTTGTGATGTTCTTTGCAGATCCTCTCGCTGCCACTCAGCACTCCTGACCTGTGGTGCAGAGGAGCCCACCTGTGTCCTGTAGATAAGAAAGGTAAAGACCCTGCTAGATGAGCTCTTTTTAGGAGCTTCAGGGGTTGGGGAGGAGGGGAAGGAAGTCTGTGTTCAATAATGCTGAACAATTTTCTTTCTGAAATCTACTTTTCCTGCTTAGAGGTGGTATTGAATTGACTCTCCATTGGAAGCAAACAGTAACATGAACAGAAACCCACGTATGAGGAAGTTGAACACATAGGATTTCTTATTTCACATACTCTTTCTTATTTCCTAACATTCATTGCTGTCCTTCCCAGGGAATAGTGGAAGGTGGGCTGGACGGGCTTCACCAATATGTATCAATTTCAGCAACCTATTTTGTCAAAGGAAATATGAAAACAAATCTGCAAAGCCTTGAAATGTCCTTGGTAGACTGGGGGGATTAGCCCTGTGAACCACACCTGATCACATATTTCTCCATCAATAAAAAGCAAAGTCTCTTTGCACCCTCTTTTTTTTTCTTGCAAGTCTTCTAAAACAGGAATGATATACAGCTGGTTAAAAATGCATATGGCAGAGAGAAAAATAAAATTCTGCTGTTTATGCAGAACAAGCAAGCAGCAAATGTGGAAGTGCTTATATGCCTATGGGTAATTTTGTTTTTTGTGAGGTTAGGGTGTTTTTTGGATGTTTTTTAGAGAATATTGTCTGGCCACCCATAGAGAACAAACTTGAGCCCTGGTGGACAGGCGTGTTTGCCTGGCAGCAATGCAGCTGTGCTCTTTAAGGAACACAGCTCCCACAGCATCCCATAGAAATACAGCCCACAAAGAAAAACAGGCTGGCCTTTTTCTTTCCTCAGACATGAACCCCTTGAACAAGTTGGAGAGAAAAACTACGGAAAGAAGAAATTGCACACATACTCTTTCTTTGCACACCTGGATCCGGGGCTGGCAGATATCCCAGACTCTGGGTGATGGTGCTCCTCCTGCCCACAGGAATTCTGTAGTCATGCCCCTACCCACAGCTCCCCTGGGAACATGTCCAGTGAGATGTTTGTCAGGGAAGTAGCACAGCTGTGGTGGCCTTGACAGCTGTCCCTCCCTCAAGCAACCAGCTTTCTCTCTGCAGCAATGTGCATGGTGGGAATAATGGCTTCAGTGTGTTTGCATATTAGCTCGCTTGCTTTACTGATTTAGTATAAATTACCATGTTTTCTAGCAAACCTGAATGCTTATAAAATTAATGAGGCAAGAGAAGAGCACTATAGGTAAATGCCAGGGAGTAACCTGTACTTCTGCCTTTTATAGTTGTATTTTTCACTTTATTCTGAAAGCTCCCATTGAGGTACAAACTTCTCCGTGCTGTAAAAATTTTAAGACCATAATAAAAATAAGATTGAATACAATGGCCAAGAACTAGACACTTAAACAACACTTAAATACACTGAAACCAGGCACCGACTCACAAAAGAGTAATTATCCTCCCTGCACTGCTGTGCTCCTTTCCCTCTGGTGAGTCACACAAGGTGGCATGAGAGCAATCATCTCACTCTCCGGCTGCATTTCATGGCAGCCCTCCTAGACAGAAGGGGGGATTGATTGATTGTTTCAAAGAAACGATTAATGGGAAGCTCGTCCCTGAGCAGGCTTCATTTGCTGCTGAGCACCGGCCACTGTCACTGCTGGAGCTGATGGTGACTGTCCCAGGGCATCTTGATGTGGATGGGGACACACTGCCCGTGTCCTGAGCCAATGAAAGTGGAGCCAACTGCAATTCAGAGACTGCATTAGCTTGGGTCCCAGCCCCATGCAGTGCTTGTTCTGTTGGCCAGCTGCTTTTCAGTGCCACTAGCAGCGTCCTTAGGTGGTCACAGGGTTTGTGCCTTAGTGCTCTGTGCATCTCCACAGCAGTCGCTCCTGGAGAACATCAGTGTCTTTGTGTGACTTCTCATTTCTGTTCTTTGGGCACGGATGAAGGCAGATGTTTACAGTCCAACCTGCCTGTACAGAGCACTGGTAAATAGCTGCTGGTTCATTCCTTTTGGTAACAGCCCCCTCCTGCAAGGGAGCAGGCTAACCAGCACTGACTACATAACATACTCTTTCCATAGGTCACAAGCTATTTTTTCAAGGGAACTTTTGTCTTAGACTTAGACAGTATATCAGTAGATTTTCCCTCACCTGTATGATCAGAACAAAGTCACGATTATGAGTCCAGAAGTAATTTGTCTGGCTGACACATGCCAAAATCTACAAGTGGAACAAATGTATGACACCATCTCATATGAAGTTCCTAAGAAGTAGAAAGCCCAGATATGCTGGCCCTGGATGTGACCAGCCAAGAAGATACCTCACCCTGGGAAAATATTTCCTGGTTTATAACTTTATCTCATTTTTCTCCCAGCTGCTGTGATGCCGGCTGAAGCTGCTATACCTCACATTCTGACTGCCACTTCAAACATGACAACAGGAGGGATCAGGTAGGTCCTCTCAAACCTCTTTCCATCCAAAAGAACTGAGAAAAGAGAAGAAGCTGACTGTAACTGAGATATGGTAAGAGGCTACTGATCTGAGAGGGCTGCAGCATTGGGTAGAGATCAGTGGGGAGCATAGCTGTTGTAGGAGAGATCCCAAACTGTGTGAATGCCTGAGGTAAAACTCTGGTGGTTTTGGGATTGTGATTTCCAGCCAAGAAATGTGCCTCACCCAAAGCAGCCCTTCATTCTTCGATGTTGGCAAAACAACCTCTTGGATCAAGTAAGGCTTGGGTCTAAAGAAATTAGATTTGGACAAACCATCACTGCTATCTTGTTACATCTTCTTGGTGTGACTTTCTAGAGATTTGTGTTGTTTATTTTATGGTAGGGTGTCAATGTTGCTGTGCAGTTGGTGTACCTGCCTTTGAATTTGATTTGTTCTCATCTCATAATTGCATCCCAGAGGAAATGATAAGTGTACTGTAGACAAACACAAGAGTACAGTTGCTCTTCCAGGTCTGCCACATGCTCTGGCAAGAAGAAGCCCCTGTGGATGCTCAGTCACTCCCAGAGCCTAAACTGTCCCTCTGATCTGATCACAGTTCCCAGTCCTTCTGCTTGAAGACCCCAGACTGTATTTCTGGCCCATGCTACACAGATGCTTGAGGTTAAGACTAGATATTTACACTCCACAGGTGTATGAGCTGCTTAAATAGTGCCAGAGGTTTGTTACAGACTTTTAACTAACGCCTGACTTGATGTCTGAATTCAGTCAGGAGAAGGTATTTGCCAGTGTGGGTGGTGGTCCTTGATTCAGGGCCCTTGGATTTAGATAATGACTGGAGATATTCAGCTCTGCTAGTGCATCTGTGTCCAGGTGTCCATCTGATGAAGAGAGCAATTAATTGCTCAGCTAGGGAGGCGGTAATTGCTGTGTTGTTACAGCTGCAGCTGATTAGTTGAAGCTGTAAGCAAACTCTGCTGCAGTACGTTCCACCCCCAAGAAAGTTCCTGGTGTCCATGTGGGTTGCTACAGCACAGAAATCTTTGCCATGGCAGAAGATCCACTGGAAGTGCAGGTAGGATAGAAGGGGAGTGAGTGCCCCTCCAGGCTTGCTGGGCTGGCTTTGGGAAGAGGTGTTCAGGCAGCCAGAAGGGGGGTGAGCTGCAATGGAACAAGCAGCAGGGTGCCTGCTGAGCCTCTGTACCACAGTCTAGAGGACATAGCTCATGTCCTATTCCTTTTAGTGCTGTGCTTTAAAGATGCTTCAGGTACTGAGCTCTGGAGGTCTCTGTGCTGTTGTGAAGTTGTGCTCTCTTGTGGAGGCATCACATTTGCTTTGGGAGGACAGCAGCACACTGGGCTTGCTGCTTGTTCAACCTCCCAGCCCCAGCCATCCTCTGACTGCAAAATAACCTGCAAATGCTACCTCTGGCATGTTCCCTTTCCCCTCTGCTGTGTCACAGTGCACAGCTGTAGCAAGCAGTGAAGTGTTCACTTTGTCCTAATGGTTTCTTAATCTAGAGCGGGAGTGGAGCAGGGGTGGTGTGCTGACACTGTATGAGCAGCAGACAGCTCTGTCCTCAATACCTCAAGGTACTCTAAATTAATGCTGATAAAGCTGGCAGCCTATGCTAATCCTCAAGTAAATGCATGAAAACTGATTAATAAAACAAAGCTTCAAGCTCCAGTGGCTCCTGCATTCAGGTCACCGACCCTATTTTAAGAAACAGGCTTTTGTGCTTGTCCATGGCTCCCATTTCTTGGATGGGAAGGCAGAAGTGACAGCTAGGGCCACGTGCTGGTGTCTGGTGTGGCATGGCTTCACCCAGGTGTTATAGCCTGGATAGAAAAGAATTGCTATTACATACTTTTTTTTTACTAAATCCTTCTCCTAGTCCTATTAAATGTTTCCTGATGTTTTGAACTAATGTTCTCATTATTTAGCAGTGACAAAAGAATATATTTTGTATCCAGGAGAGCAAAAGCCTTATTTTCTAACTGTGTTTATCTCACTTGGAAGTTTACTCTGAATGCAATGCTATTAAGACTGCATAAATTTAAGCTAGGAGTGGTTTATAACATGCTTAAAGTGTATCTCTAATTTGTTTATAGTGGTGAATTGGGCAGGGGGTAAAATGCATATTACTTCTTCTGGACACAATCTGAGGGCTTAGCTATATCCAATTCAGCCAAAGCTAATGAAATATTTCAGTTCAAGCAGGCTCTGACTTAAGGAATTGCCCTTAGTGGCGGGAGTAAGGGGGGGAATGGGAGCCTTTCCATTAATGCTTTCAGGGAGTGGGATTTGAGGAGCAGGGACCACCATGGTCTCTTGCCTGCAGAACAACCAGGAAATAATAAATAGCTGTAGGTTTGCTGTATTTCAAGGCCAGCACATTTGTCACATACCCCTTAAGAACTTACCTCATGGTTGACTGCTTTGCTGTGATTAAGCTGCAAAGAATTTAGGGATCCCACCAATCTCAGTGCTGGGATTTGCCTTTATCCTTAAAGAGGCCTGTTATTATTATTACCATGTTTTTTGGCAGGACAAATTTGGTCAGAAGATTACAGATTACCATCCCATCCCAAACAATCCAAGCTTGTAACCTATCATATGGACTCCCTCCATCTACCCTTTGGGTCTCACTCAGAGCCAGCTGGAGCTTGCCAGCAGGCATGACACAAGGGACTCTCCAAGGATTAAACACAGAAATTCGCTGGCCAGAGCTTATATCAGCTGAAGGCTGAGCCTGTCTTTGTGAGCTGTTGTCCCAGCAGAGATCCCTACTTTTATGAAATGTTTAAAGGCACACATTGCTCCCTGAGTATGGAAATTCACAGCCATTTTCTTCAGGCTTTGCAGGGAACTATAAGCTGCAATTTGGATTCTCTGCAAAGCCCCCTGAGTACAAAGCTTTGTGCCAGTGGCTAATGTTTGCTCCTGCTGCAGACCAAAGAGGACATTTGCAAGGAACAGGGGCACAGAAAGCATTCATCTCCTAGGCATTTTATAGATGCTACTTAGCATCCCAGGTTCTGACTTCCAAGTGCATTCTTTCTTCAGTGCGACATTTGTGACAGAAAATTGGATTTCACTGAAATATGAGGGGTTTGAAACACTCATTGCTCCTGTCTCACTTGAAAAACAGCTCTCTCTCTGCCGCTAATATATTAATATCCTTCCCCTGTCATTTCTCCCAAGCTCAGATACAATAGGAATGAAATTCAGTGGAAGTTGCAAGTACCAGATCAGGTTTGGCAAGAGATGCTCCATGAGGATTTGTTGCCAAGTTGCATTTAACCAACATTTTCCGAAGACTCACAGACTGGTTTTTTTTACCCTACCTTCTCTCACCAAAGTAAAATTAAGCTAATTCCAGGACTGGATGCACCTTCTGTGTTTGCTTAATCTAGTTTTGACAGGGAATTCTAAGTTAAAATAAAGCTGTGCTGGTCCTGAGCTTGAACCAAGGAATTTGAGAGGCCTAAGGGGTCTGTGCAAGGGAGAGAGTGCATCTCCATCCGATGTGGCATAGAGCTCATCCCTCACTCTCTCTGGGTCCTGGAGATTTCATTCTGTGCTGCTTTTCATGAGGACCAGCATGCAGTCCCTTGAGGAAGCTGTGGTGCAACTCCTATTGCTCTGTTAGAAGTAAAATCTAAATTAAGATGGCAGAGGTGGTGGGTTTCCAGCTGAGGAGAGGAACAGAAAGACTTTCCTCCAAGAGGAACATAACCAGCCAGGCTCTGTAGAGGGATTTTAGGACTTGCTAGACATTTCTTTTTTAAACCTACAAAATCTTAAAAGCAAATTAATAAGCTCTTTGAGTCATTCTGTGAAACCCATAAAAAGCTGTGAAATTTCACTCAACAGCTAAACTTCTGTGTAGATTGTTTGGGCTATTTTTCCCCCTTAGAGAGGGGAAAAGTGAGAGTAGGAAGTTGCCAGCTGGGAAGGACTAATGCCAAAAGAGACCCCATTCCAGAATTGAATTTCATTCCTCTCCACCATTTCAGTGGAAAACCTACAAATAGCTTTAGTCCCAAAAGGCTTAAGTGGTGGACCACATGTAATACAGCAGTTTTGCACTGGACAGCTTTGTGGAATGGTGAAAGTTGTCATACAAAGCTGACTCTTGGCAAGGGGAATGTGTGACAAGGACATGGGTGTGTGACAAGGCATACGTGTGTGCTGCATCTTCTGGGAAAATCTGGGCAGTGTAAAAGGTTGCTTTGTGTAAAGGGCAGTGAGCGTGGGTAGTCTGTTTATGCTATTTTAGATCAAGTCACCACTGTATTGTTTTGGCTTTTTTATTAGACCAAAATTTTGAGCACTGTATGTCATCAATCATTTCACTCACATGCCAAAACTTTTGCTAGAATGAGAAA
This sequence comes from Thryothorus ludovicianus, assembly GCA_013397245.1. Classification (NCBI taxonomy): domain Eukaryota; kingdom Metazoa; phylum Chordata; class Aves; order Passeriformes; family Certhiidae; genus Thryothorus; species Thryothorus ludovicianus. Next base: position 33,321 of record VZTB01014648.1, on the reverse strand, counting down.
TGATGAGACATAGTACTGAATCCTGGTGAAAGATGTCCTTGTGTTTTCATGGGACACTGGAGCACAAACAGGGACTAGCCACTGTTCCTCTGATGGTTCCTTATGGCCTCTCTGCCTCCATGCTCTTTACTTTCAGGAAATCTAACTTGTCTGACTGTCATTCAGGCATCTGCAGGTAGAACTCTCACAGCTGGCAAGCTTCCCCCATTTAGTCAATTTTTTCCTTTTCCTAGGTCCCTCCACATTAAATTCACTGCAGGGCCAAAGAAATCTCATCTTCTTCAGAAACAATTTGTGTGGTTTTTTATGGCCTAGCATTGATAGAGAGCCTGTGTTCTTCAAAACCTCCTGAGGGGCCTGGATGCTATTGCATGGGAGACGTGTATTACTCAGGCTCTGAAACATCCCAACCCCAGATCTCCACATTTCTGGAGGAAATGCAACTGTCTTCAGAAAGGAAAGAATTTTCTTTTACTGAAGGACAAAGTAATATCTTCTGTGCTCAGGGCAAATTTCTCCTCTCAGATCAGCATGACAGATTGCAGCTCAGACATATGGGGAGCTGTTTTCCATGCAGTGTGCCTGTAACCCTACAAGGCTGGGTGTAAGCATGGCAAGCCAGTAGACATCCCCTTGAAGTTTAAGCTGAATAAGAATTCAGCAGCTCCAGTCATTATTTGAAATTCTCAAACTGGCAAGATTATTCTGGTATTTCAACCTCCAGACCCCCAAGTTCAATCTCCTAGGATTTCTGATACTCATTATGCCCTTTACTGATGGAACACAACAAACAGACAAAGCCAGGCATTCTGCTGTGACAAGGTCACAGCAATCCAAGATGAAACAAGATCTGTTCCATGCTTTTACATAAGTAAAATTCAAGCTTAGGTTTTAAAAAATAGCATGGATTGGAGAGTCCTCTGTTCTTTTCCTCTCTCTTACTCGTCCCATTGCACTCATTATTCTGCTTTCCTGCATGACATCTGTAGGAGTCCAGCTACTGTCCCAGGGGCACAGCAAATCCTTCCTGTCATGATACAGAAACATAGTATTGGGAGATTCTTTGAGCCAGATGGAACTGGTTCAGTTTTAAATAAGTCCAAGGAATAATGCTGCTCAGTTAACATAGAAAAACTTTTATCTTTTGCTGTCAGTGTCTTTGTCCCTTTCTATATATCATTATAGCATTTCTGTGCTGTATGTAAAGGCTCACCCTTACACACAGAAAATCATTCTTTGGGTAAAAAATTTTTTTGTATCCCACTTGTATCTTTCAGCTTACTCTAATAATAAGTATGAAAGTCATTAACATTACACACTGTGGTGTGTAAGCAGTCAGTGTGAAATGCCACCTGAATGTGGGTAGTGGGGCCCAGTTCACTGCCAGCCACACTGGTGGCTGCTGAGAACCTGAGCCTGGAGGATGCTTTGCTCCCAACACTCTGGAGGTCCCCTCTTGCTGCACACGGGACAGAAAGGAGAAGAGTTTCTGTGTTTATTAGAATAAGAACCTGCAATTCAGGGCTTGTACTTTCCACCCAAGGTTTTACAAGAACTTTAGCAAATTTCCCTTCAGCGCTTTCTGTTTCACTGCCCCTACTGTGCTCTTCTTCCAGGGGTGAGGGAAGAAAATGTTCCAACATTTCTGACACTGAAAACACAGTGTCAAACCACTGATCACTGCTCTGCATCACAGTAAGACTGTGAACCAGGGTGGCTAAAGGGTGGTCACACAGCTTGGACTCCTGCCTTCCCTGAAAGAACAATAATGCTTGCTGGAATGCAGCAGTGGGAATACCTTTAAGCCTTGCATCTATAGCTTTCAGACTTGGGTTTTAATCTCTCATCCAAGAGGCTGAGTAGGAAGTTAAAACAGCTGGAGTCACAATTTCAGAGTATTCCTGAAGGTGATTAGTCTTTTGCAGAATTTTTTAAAGGGTATAAATATACCCTGTGAAAATTCAAAAACCTTGCCATGGTGTCTGTTACAGACAAGGGAAAATGCTTTTTTTTCCTCTCAAAAGCCCATCTGAACAAGCATTGTGACATGTTTACATTTGGAGAGGGTGGTGATGGTAGAGGAAGCATAATTAATGCAAGAGAGGATTGTCTTGGCACTGCTCTCTTCTGCTGGGAAACTCAGCACCTGAAAAGCCCTGGAGCCACTCTTATGCAGAAGAGATGCTGCCATGCTGATCAGCTATGGCTTGTGGGTAAACAAAGTCTTCAAATCACCCTGAGTTTGAATCTGGTGTTAAGAAAAACAAAAGCAGCCTCAGGTATTTCTGCTAAAAAAGAGTGGAAATGTAGTTATAGGGAAGGTGGGAGTTGGGGGAGACGAGAGCTATGAAATGCATTTATTTCAATCTTGTGAAGTACCACAGCATATTGAAGCACTTCAGTGAAAATCAGGAGAGATGGATTTTGACACAAATGTGTCTTCTAAATCAGCTAGATGCATGTCTCCCTGCCAAGATTATGCATAGGTGAACTTTGAAAAGTGCTAGCCTCATCAAAATGAAAAAAACAGATCTCTTCTTCCCATCTCCAGACAAGCTAAACTCTGAAGGAAAATATATCGTTAGCTGCAGGAATATGATCTTTGATGAGCATACAGGGCTGGATGGACCTCTGGAGATGAGCTAGTGATTTTTTTTTTTTTCCTGAGAGTCTGAGTAGCTCTACAAGGAAAATGTAATTTTGTGTTACTGAAATAAAATCAATTTCTCATTTCTTCCTACTTCACACAGGCCCTAACTTTACCAGCTACTGTTGCAAAAATAACTGGAGTGTTCATAACTGAGAATTTAAATGGAATATGAGGTGCTATGATCCATCAGCACACTCAGCTTTTCTTGCACACAGTGCAGGAGAATTATGTGGAGTAGAGGCAGAACCTCTCTTCTAACACCGTCAGGATCTACTGTGCTGTTGTAAGCTAAATTGTCTCAAACAAACTACAGGGGTCCTACTGGTGTCAGGAAAAACTTTCAGCTTCTTATCTTTTCCCCTCCAGTTCTCCAAGAGGGTATTTTCTGTGGAGTCACAACCACACTGGTCAAGATGCTGTTGTGCTGCTCGAGCAGCAGAAAGCTGTGTTAAGTGGTGGAAGATTAGGGAGGAATTGAGGAAACATCATCAGGAGTCTGAACACCATCTCCAGCTACTCTGGCCTGATAGGATTGCCACCTAGATGAATAGAAACCGTGGTCTCTCTTTGCCTTTCAGTATCATGTTGTGATGCTGGCAAGATTTGTGTTTGTCTGCATGTCTAACACTTTTACTTTTTGGATGCTTTTGCGGATGAATTATAAATAGAAAGAGATAAATTATGAACTAGAATATTTTCTTTTAAACTTAGACCTCAGATCAATGAAAATATGTTTGAAAATAATGTAAGTAGATTTTGAATCTGCAAAGTACCTTATTTTGCCATGAAAAGGATGAGTAACATTTACAGAATACTTAATTTTGATTCAAAACTCATGAAATCATGCTCGATGTGGTACAGAGGAAAGTTTGTAAGATGATCTTCTCTGATATTTACACCTGGAGTGGACCTATAAGCAGCTAATTTTCACATGAACGTTCCATCTTCTTGGCTTGTTGTTGCCCACTGGGCATGCTCCAATCTCTAGTGTACACATTTCCAGCCAAGACTGCACCGTAAGTCTGAAATTTAGGAAGGTTCAGGCTCTTCTACCAAACCTAAAGAAAAGAGCCACGTTAGCTGTGGGCAGCAGTGAACCCTGTGTTTCCTCATGACTGTGCCTGGGAGCAATGACCCATCACCCCTGTCTTTGCTGACGTTTGTGGTTAAAAAGAAAAACATTTTTCTGTTGACTTCAGTGAGGCAAGGAGTGGGCCCAGCTTCATTCACACCCACGCTCTATGTTTAATTAGAAACTATTTTCCTCTAAGAGCAGGCATTTGAATTTCTTGAGATGTTGCAAAGAGCTTGAAGTAGGAGCTGCCGAGAGGTGGGGGTGTTTCATGTAGGAGGAGGCAAATAACTGTTGGAAAAAAAAATAATTAGGGTCTTGGATCAGTGTAGTTTTATAATGTTCCATAATTAAAGGCTGTTTGCATGTTCTTCGTGCAATAGAAGAAGTATTTTCCATCCCTTTCAGTATAAATTTGACCATTATCTGGGTAAATCTATTTTCTGACCAGAGTTAATGTGGCCTAGGATTGCCCCACATCAGGGAGGGTACCACAGCCATGAGGAACAACCATCTTGAGCCAAAACACACTTTTCTCTAGATGTCCTTCTCTAGCCTGCGAGGACATTTTTCCATTGTGTGCCTTCAGTCCTGTCCCAAAGGGTAGTAGTTATTTATTAGTGTTGTAAAGAGTTTTGTTCTTGACTAAATTCACAGAGGCTGTGTCCACAGCCTCCTTAGTGCTTGACCATCAGGATTTAGGAAGGAGCCATTAACCGTTTGCCTTGTGTGAGCAGTTATATATGGAATCACTGCAGGTTACAGCCCCTGTGTGACAGCTTAATGGCAGTAGTAAAACACAGCTGAAGTCAGAGATTTCACCAGAGCCGTCGTAATTTGTGCCCTAAAGACATCCTTGGAAGTTTGCATTTGTAAGCACCCTTGTGGCTTGCACAATGTGCAAAACACAGAACTGGGGATTGAAAGTTGATCTCTGACCACAGGGAGATAATAAAAATACTCTCCTTACTACGGCCAACAATGTCCAATCCCTACAACGGGAAGGTTGCAACTGAGATGACCTTTGAGACCAAAGCCTTTGAAAGCAGATAGTAACATTTAGAGAAGTGCAATCATGGGGCGAAGTGTCTCCAAGGCTACTCCATTCCTTGGGACATCTAAAGGAGAAATTGCCTTTGGCCTTCCGATGAAACCTTTCAACCCACCATGTCCATCTCAGCTGGTGGAACACAGGAGGGATTGTGAGTGCTGACCAAATGTAATCACTGCTCTCACTTAAAGGTGTGAGTGAGACTTGCTGAGAGTTATTGGCGATTTCAAGCCTTCTTATTGGGCTCCTCAAAGCACATAAAGACAGGCAGGCATGTGTGTGGAACCATCCCACAGAGACAAGCTGGGCTGACAGCTGTTTTTGAAACCTGATGAGGGGAGTGGCAGGAGGTGCTGGTTTCCTGGCTTTCTAGAGCTGCTCAGAGTTGCTGTCTGATGGCGATGGTGGGGAACCTGGGGGGATGATGCTAAGAGAGATGTGCAGTGACTCCCTGAAGCACTCCAGTGCCCACTGCTTTATTGGATCCTTCCTTCTGCTGTTTAATTCATTCTGATTACTTGATAGCTGACTAAAATTGAGTAAAACTGTCACTACCAGCAGTGAAAATTAAGATGTGCTGTGCTGCTGGTGTTCATTTTCCTCTCAGTTTGGAGGATAATGTGGTGCTGAGGCACAGTGGTGCTGTGGTGGTGCAGCCTCCCTGTTTTGCTCCAGGGTCCCTTGGTTCCTCTCAGCTGAGTGAGGAGGAGAAGGAGGAGGAACTGGTGGTGCAGCCCAAGAATTTCCCTCTGAGCATCTGTTATCCAAGGGACAGGGTGTTTAAACAAGATGCTGTAGGCAATGCACTGTCTGCAGCTCGTAAAGTGGAAAATTACTGCTTCACATGGCAGGGTGGAGGCTACCTTAGAAAAGATGATGGTGTTATTTAGCCTCAGCATGCCGGCTGTGAGGTCTTTTGTAGGAGGAAGAGGGAGTGAGTGGGATATCACTGAGGATATCAGGAAGGGTTTAAGGAGCATGAATATTTCAAGGGAATGGCCAAAAAAAAAAATTATCTTTATTGGAGTGGCTGTGTAAGGGACTAGGAGCCAGTGCCACCTCACTCTGCAGTTTTCCATCTGTTTAACCCTCTTGCACTTGATATTACTACTTTGATTGTGAAAAATCTGTTACTGGATATTTCAATAGCTGAGTAGCATCTGTTAGGCTCATTGCAGTCATGTCATTTGCTTGTAAATGCTGTTCATTAGGAATTTCACATTGAAATGTAACTCTTCCACTGTCAAACTTTTACAGAGGAAGAGTTTTGGTTTTGTAGAAAGGAAAATGCAAATTAAATTTTTCATTTGCTGTAGGGTCAGCACTGACATGATATTTCATGCTTGTGGCATAGAAACAAAATCTGATTTCAGATTTTTGCCCGGGTGCACTGTAATCACTGATGATTAGGTTCTGACAATCACTGTTTTTCTGTATCAGTGGCTAAGTGAAATATGCTTGCTACAAGAAGAAGCAAACTCACTTTTGGGGAGGTAACCTTTAAATGAGTAGGGATTTTTTTAGTGTCATTTTCTAGCTGAAAATGGGGATCAGGGTACAAGTTAACTTTGGCTTTCTGATGTGCTCTAATGTTTTCTTCTGGCTTGGCCCACAATTGTTCTTTTCCTCCCGATGACTTATTGTATTGTATTTTTTTAAATTATGTTTTTATGTAATTACTATTCGAGAAAGGGCTCTATCCCTCTATTGTAGGGCTTCTGGCATAAGGGGAAGCTAAGCATAATTGCAGCTTAAATATGTGGTCATATTATAAAAAAGGTTTTATAATCAGGAACCCATTATAGATAGAGGTGGAGTTTTATCAAGAAAGAGTTAAAAATGTCCTGGTTTCAGAAAAAACTTAAAAAGTAGTATTAACTTGATCTACTAGAATTTTATGTTGGATAATACTAATTTCCAATATCCCACAGCCAAGATCTACAAGCTCTTTTCATTTTGGGGGACCATATAATAAAGGCTGTAGCAGCGAGATATGTGTCCTCTGTGGTGGCAAGCTGTGATTAAGGGGAGCTGGATTTCCTTCTCACACAACTGAGAGACCAGAAAAAAGTCATGCTTCTCACATGGAGCAATCTGATTTCTTGCTGTGCAGCACATTCATGACTAAGTAACCATTCCTGCTGATGCTGCAGTCACAGGGGAAACCCAAAATGAAACCCCAGCCAGCAATCAATGGAGCTAATTTTCTTTTGACTGTTTTTTTCTTTTTTTTCCTTTTGTGCAGTGGAGACAAATAATTGGATGCCATGGACAGCAGATTGATCCAAGAGCTATATTTTCTTCCTCCCAATAAAAACAACAGTGAATCCCCTCCTTTTTAAAAAATCTATTATTGAGCCGCTCCATGGGAAGTTCTGAATCCTTCATGCAGTATTATGGAATTTATTCTAGTGGAAAATTTACCATTCCTAAGGACCAAAAGTGCAGCATTAAAAATCCCTAAAGTAGTGCTGTTTACTGAGGACAATGAGTGTAGTCAACTTTTGCCTTCTTCTGCTGATGAGCAAATTAATGCAGAGAAGATAAGGAGCCTGTCTTAGGCAGCCTTTGGGGGGAGCAAAGTCCCATGGATAACTAATTTCCCAAAAATTATGTTCCTCTCTGAAGATAATAAATAGGGAGAAGTTCCTCTTTCTGGTGAGGTTTATTTTATTTTGTTACTGATATTTACTATGAAAACCTCGATTCAAAGGTTTAGTGCCATTCTAGACAGGGGAAAAGTTCATGAATGCTTCTAAAGTGACTCAACAATTTGGTTAAGGCAGACCTGTCAACCAAAAACCTGCCAATCTTTGATTGGTCATTATCAAGTGATTCTTAAAATGATTTGTAGTCTTGGCTCCTCCAGTGCTTGGAGAACTGGAAAATTCAGAACTCGAAGTTGGCTGCTGAATCTGGCCTGCTGAGTTACTGAACTTTAAGGAAGATGGAAGTGGAGACCGTATTGCTTATTGTCTTCTTACTTGAGGAGTTATGAAGGGGATTTTATAACAGAAGTCAAAATTACAAGTAGGAGTTTAAAATTAGGCATGAAAATGCAAATATATTATAAAAATGTAAAATTCGAGATAATAACCTGAGTGTAGGTTGGACAAATTCTTCAATCTAAAAAAACTGAACATTTTTAGACTGCTAAGGGTCCTTCAAATAAAATATCTGAAAAAATAGTGGAAAGAATGAGGATGGGTTAAGAAAGGAGGATGGCAGTAAAGCTCAGAGAAAAGGGCCATTTAAGCAGCATTTGTTTTTTACATCAGATAAGGTATAGAACATTCATGAGAAGAAAATGACTCCCTTTATATGCTTTTTCCAAACTCAGAAAATAGAGATGAATACGATACTCGTTCCACACAAGCAGCAGAGAACGGATTCCAGCCAGCTGTCCCAGCTGAGGAACCCAACCGTACTGTTCCCAAAAAGGAAATGAGAAAGGAATTCTGAGGCATTATGGGAAAACTGTGTCTGGCAGTTAATTCTTTCAAACATGGCTCAAAAGTTGTTTTCCATAGGACAATATCCCAGACATGAGAATTTCAAATCTATTTTTATTTAAGAGGCAGCAAACTGGTCTGTTTGTGGGGGTTTGTAAAATCTTCTGTCTGTCAGAAGGTAGGTCTGATGACAGAATACCAGGATAATATTCCTATAGGCTGTGGATAATTAGAAGTGCAAATGGGAGAGTATCCTCTGTCTTGGATGAATGCCCTTCCAAATGGCAATTGCCACCTCTGTGGTTTGCCTCTCCCCCTCTTGAATGTCATATAATTTCTGTTCTAGACTTGAGCAGCGTTGCCAATGGATTTAATCAAAACCAATATGTTGCTGCAAAAAGGGTCAGTTTTGACTTTCAATGCACTTTTTGATGAAAAGATTTTGATAGAAAATTCTTAAATGTCATTCTCATTCCTTTTTTAAAGGAAAAGCTTTGTGGAAGCAGGATTAAGTTTTTGTTTTACCTATTTCCTCCAAATATGCATTCCCAGAGACAGATCCCTTCAAACAAAAATGCTTATTCTGAGCCGTCACAAACTTTATCTTAGATTTTTTATGGCTGCCTTGTTTTGGAAACACACAGCAGCTGCTGGTAGTGATACAATGAATTTCAGACTTTGGCACATCTGAACCCTGAGTTCCAAGTCTGAGCCACACTAAAGAAATAGAAGTGTTTCAGGACAAATCTCTTGCATTCCTGTAGACATAGAGAAGGCAAGGGAGTGAGCAGCCCTGTACCCTCTCCCAGCTGGTACCCTCATATACTCTTCACATGCAGCAGCAGGTAAAGAGGATGTTTGCAGATGGGTCACATGAATCAGGGTCACTGTGGGTAAATTCTCAAATGAGAGTTTGAGCAGGATTTCAAGACACAAAAGAAAGCTGCCTGGTCATCCAGGCTTTGCTGGGTCAAATAGAAAACGTGCATTCCAAGGCTCAGCCATGTGGAGAGGTCACGTGAATGTCTTCAGTGATTCTCCATTTTTGTTCTCCTCCTCTTTTGATGACCTGCTTGTTAGCAAACTCACTCAAGCCCAATGCTTTTCATTTCAAAGCTGACTTTTGGCAATCATCTTGTCTTGTAAGGAATGAGATGGGACTTAAGCCCACAGACTTCTAGAAAGTTAATTTCTTCTATGAAATATCCTTCACTCTGGCAGAAAGCCCTTGAACTGCAAGTGAAAACAACCCTCAGAGTGTTGACTGTACAAATGCCCTGCTTTAGAGAGAGCCTTGGTGTGCAAACACTGTCAGTCAGGTCTGTAGTGATAGTGAATTACAGAGGAGAGAGGTGGACAAAAGAAGCTTTTATTAAAGGCAGCAATAAAGATTGTTCTGCAAGGCTATCACAGGTAGAAACCTGAATTATTTTCCCACTGAGTACTATGGCATCAGGTGTCTGATAAAGCACAGGAAGCAGATCTCCATGTAATATTTTCATGGAAAACCCACTATGACTTTTGGCATATTTTCATGTTTAGTATAAAAAACCTCAAACAACACATGACCTTAATATTTGTAATTTAAAGCAAATCTGGACAGCAACAGCCCTAGCAGTTTCACCAATTCAAAGGGCAATACTCAACTCATGGACACTGCTGCAGGTGCACTCTCAGATATGAAGACGCTAGGAGCAGCTCAGGCAGGAATGGGAACCTGTTGTTGCAGTCAGCGCGGGTCTGTCAGTAAATGCTGAAGTTCTGCGTGACAAAACACAATGTTTTAGTCAAGTATCCTCTTTCTGCTCCATCCTCAGCAATGAATCTGTCCTTAAGAGTGGTGTGTCTGTTTAGCATTCAGTGAATAGAGGTTGATGAATTTGGGTTTTTAAAATATGTAATGTGGAGAACGGAAATATAAAGCTTGGTAAATATTACAAAATTAAAATATACTGATGAATGTTCAATTGCTTTGAATTATGAAGTGTATCGGTCAGCAGGGTATACAACCAGTTGTTTAAACTTACTTTTTACAAGGGGACAGAAAAAGAGACTGGAAGAGAATATATTAAAGAATATTTAGATAAGATAAATGTACTCCAGTCAGCAGGGCCTGATGAAATTCACCCCAGAGCACTTAAAGGTGCTGTCTGAAGCAATTGCTGAGCCATTAGTGATTATCTTTAAGAACTCACAGAGGAGAGAGGAGGTCCCTGAAGACAAGAGAAGGGCAAACACAATGTATTATATTTTAAAGAGAGGGAAAAGGAGGGCCCAGGGAATTACAGGCCTGTCAATCTAACTTAAGTCCTTGAAAGATTCAGGAACAAATCATTAAGCAATCAATTTTGAAGTAGCCAGCTGATACAGGAAAACACAGGCTTGTCAAGAACGTTTCATGTCAAATCAATCTAATTTCCTTCTTTGTCACAGTAACATGTCTATGAATAAAGAGGAAGCAGCAAATGCACTGGTGCTTGATTTTTAGTAACACTTTTTGACATATATGACAGACTAAAGAATATGGTATAGATATAATTACAATGGGATAGGTGCAGAGCCTGTTGAAAAATAGCTCCCGAGCTGCAGCTATCACTGGATCACTGTCAGGGAAGATATTTCAAGAAGGTCATTCAGCAGTTTCCTTATACTCAGTTCTTTTAAATGGGTTTTTTATTGACAACTGAACAACAAGCAAATGAAGTCAATCTGTGGATGTCAAAATTAGGAGATGGTAGAAGTCCTAGGAGGTCAGGATCTGAATCTGAAATTCACAACTTGGAGAAATTACTCCCAAATATTTAAATTAAATTCCATCAGGAACAGTCCAAAGTTCTGTGGTTGGGGAAGAGAGATATGGATACATAGGGGTGGGTGAAAGGTGAGGAAATAACCAGGCATCAGCATATTTGTAAAAGACTGGAGTATTGAAGGGAATCATGAATTAAATGTTCTGGGTTATGGCTCAGGATCATCATCCTCAAGATACAACCAATATTTATTTTCCTCTCTTCACTTCACCTGGGGTGCTGCAACCAGATACTCCCTTTTCCTGCAGATGAAGAGAAGGACAAAAAATCCAAGGAAATCAGACAGCGCATAGGGCACTGAGAAGCACAAACTGTGAAGAGGTGCCAAGGGGATTGGGTTTGGTCACTTTAGAAAAGGGAAGGCTGACAGTAACATGGCAGCAGATGTCCAGTGTAGAGGTGGGAGCTGTGAACAAAACAAGCAGCAGTTGCTCTCTTTGGTTGTGGAGAGCACAGCAAATAGAAGTTGTCTAGATTTACAAGTTAATGTCAGGGTAAGAAGGGCTGGTACAGTCATGCAAGGATGTTCTTTGTTGCTGTTTTTTTCCTTAGGACAAGTCAGACAGTCCTTGTTGGGAACTCCTGGCTTTGTGTCAGTGTGAAGAACTCATGCCATGCAGTTTCTCCCACAGCTGCACGTTTCTACTCAGAAAAAAATAAGTAAAAATGTTCTTATCTCAAGTTTCCATTTAAATGTTGCTTTGACTATATGCCAGAAATTGTTTGATTTGATGGTCTTGCATTGCTCACCATGAAAATGTCAACATTTATTCCCCATTACCATCCTCTGTATTGAAGACACTGCAGTATTTTAGTTCATAATAAGCCAGCTGGTCCATTACACATACCCTCCTTGTGAACATCAATTACTGCCTGCTTTAGACTCTCCTTCCCTCTCCACGGCAGCATCACTCTAAACTTTATTTCATGGAAGATAAGAGACAAAACAGGCTTATATAAATATTAATTGACAGTGTTGTGAAAAAGTCTATCTGAGAATCTGTCCCTTGGAGAGAGCAACTGAGCAGGCTGTTGCATTAAAAGCACCTTAATGCAGCTCTCAGCAGAAAACAGACCCTAATGCCTCCACCTATTGCAACACAGACAGTCCCTTCTTTAAGTGATACATAGGCTGTGAGAAGTCCTTGATTATAGGATACGTGAGCAATAACCCCACAGTTAATGTCTGTTGGTTTGTTAGAGTGGCAAACACCCTCAGATTTGCTTTCAGCTATTAATTAACCAACCAGTCATTAACTGCTGCTAACAATTGATTTACAGGGAATTATTGCTTAAATAGCAGGAGGTATTTAAGAGGAAAATAAATTAAAACAAAGAACTGTTGGATCCTTGGGCACAAAAAGGACTCCTTGTAATATAGAGCATGGCTGCTCCAGCACTGTAATTACAGAGTGATAAACAGTGATTGGGAAGTACGTTCCTTTCCAGAGACAATGACATTATGTCTCCTGGAAAGAGCCCTTTTGTCTACACTAATTGAATGATCTGAAATGAATGATGTTATCAGAAACCTAACTGAGGCAACTAATGTTATATTTATGGGTTATCAAAAATGTTTAATCACAGCTGCGGTCTCTCCGAGATGTGTCATGGACACTGCAGCATCCAAAAATATGATTGAGGGCCGGTGTGGCACATTATCTTAATTAGAAAAGAGAATTACAAGTTCTTCCATTGGTTCTGCCTCCCTCCACACTGGCAGAACAAATGAGACCTATTAACCTAAGCACAAGAAAACACTGCCTCCTAATGACATTTTTTCCTTTCCGTGGACAGGGAGTGTACAAGTGGTTGCACAATTTTTTTCCTGGGAAATAGTGACCCAAATCAATTCACAGAGCTTGCAACACGTGAAACCCCACTCACGACTCCTCCTGCGGAATTTGCCCGTGTTTGTGCTCCCAAGGTCAGCGTTTGGGTTCATTAAGCAGGCGCTGCTGAGCAGTTCATGGTGCATTTGCCCTTCCCTGGCCAAGTTAAACCGTGTTTCACTGCCCTCTCCTGGAGTGAGAGGCTGCCTGCTCTGCTGCCTTCTAGGCCTTTCTGGTACCCCAGCACCAGCAAAAATGTATTTAGTGCTGGGGGCAAAGGGAGAGGACTGCTGCTTTTGCAGACCTGCAATTTCTCTTGCTCTGAGGCTCTGAGTGAGACAGATGGGAAAGGAATGGGAAGTATCACTGAGAAAATAGATCCTGTGCTTCAACTTTAGGGAATATTTGCTTTCATTGGATATATGTTTCCGCTTCATCTGCATTTTTGGGAGTTGATTTCTTGAAAATAGGCTGATAAAAGTGTGACCCAGTGGGGGCACTGAGAAATAATGCTGAAGATGTTTTGCTTGAGGGTTAGGTTACCAAAGTAGATAGGAGCTAAGGAAAACATCTGACTTGCTGTGGCAAGAAAAGGCACATCTGGGTCATTTTTAGAAAATAAATTGGCAAAGCCCTGGGAAGAATCCTGTTCTGCTGTCTCCTGCCAGCAGCTGTGTCCTAACCTGTAGTCTTGTCTCTCACTTTCACTTGCCTGGATAAATCAGTGGGAATTCTGTACCTGAGATGTGGGGACATGGAATTCCCCTAGGTTTCAAATCTTCAGTCAAAATCTCAGGTTTTGTATCCAAGGTCCATATATACTGCAAGAATTATTTTCTCAGTCCTGAAATGAATGCAGACATTTCTGAATAAAACTTTAAACTCACAAGCTTTTTCTTGTTCAGCTTCAGATGGTTTGATGAGCACATATATACATACCTTTTTTTGGGTTTAGCTTTGTTACAGATATCCTGGAAAGGAAAATCCATAGTAACCTCTTGCCTTTGACAGCTCCCCTGTACTTTCATTCAATATATATATATATATATAGCTACAAAGGTATTTAACTTTTTGATTGCGTGTAGGAGGCATAGCTGTTTATAAAAGGCTGTAGAGAACAACAAATATTAAGCAGGAAGAGAGGGTTTGAATATTTTCTTCATCCTACCGTTCCTGAGTGGCTGAATCTCAGTCTGTTTCTGTACCAGGAGGTGGCACTGATAATTGCAGGGATCTGCAGCAGACTCAAACAGAAAAATGGCTGGTAAAACCTCTCTGTTGATACAAAATACAACTACAGTTGTGTAAATTTTCAAAGAGGATGTATCTGTGTGTTTTAGCTTTATGTAGCTGCCTGCAGAAGAATAGGAGACTTCCTGTCTCTAGCCAAAATTCTCAATTCAGTCTCAAAATGGCAGTGCAGGAGTTTTACAAGTTGTCACAGGATGTGCAAAAATTAGTAGCTGCTGGCAAGGAGACTATCAGTAGCAGGGTTAGCTAAAGCATTTATAGTATTTCAAAACATCATCAAACTGTTATCCAGTCAGACATACTTACTCCTTCCAAAATATACCTGAGAAAGTTCTGGTGCTCCTGGGGGCTGCAGAAGTAATACTGGCATGGTTTTGGGCCTCATAACTCTTCTGTGATGGTTGTAGAACTAGAGCAAAAACCAGCCTAATTGCCTTCAGGCACTGCAGTTCATGACTTCTAGATATCTGGGACAGGGTAAGTGCTTTTCATCTTGATACGAATAAACAGATATCAGAGCAGGGAATCCTACCCAAGGTGTTTCTCAGACTTTGATCCATGTATGATATCAGGAGGCATCCTGTTTAAAAATTGTAAAATTATTTTAAAACTCTCATATATGTGAGCAAGGAAAGGAAGAGATTGGACAATTAAGGTAAGAAGTGAACAATCAGATGTCGGCAAATCTGAGTTTGGTTCTGATTGAAAATATTACAGTAACACTGTGCAGAGTAGTCCTTGGGAAAAACAAGTGTTTGTTTTTAATGTCTATTATCACCCTTGCATCCGTGGTGTCTTCTCAGGACTGTGAGGAACAACTGAGGATGCATCTCTTGAGGATGCAGCTTTCACCCCACTGGGTCTGTCAGAAAACAGAAAGGGCTTTTCTTGTCTTGGAAAATATGAAGGGGGCTTGTGGCAACTCTTGTTTGAAGGCATTTTGGATATACCAGAAGTGTGTCATTCAAATCTCCTGTCAGCCTAAGAAATTTTAAAGCCACATTTGTGATCCCCAAAGAGTTCTGTAATTGCGAAGCTGTAAGCATGAGGAAGGAATGTCTTCCTCAGAACTCATTCTGAAGCTTCCCTATTTAGTTTCCTAAGCCTGATGGAGGCATAAGCACGAGGTGCTAAAATGTAGCACCTGTGCACATGCCCAGATGTGAACCTCTCCTTGCACAAGGCTTGCTTCCAGCTCTTGGCTCAGCTCAGGCAGAGTCAGCTGGGCATCTCAAGCACAGCCCTCTGAAGGCTTACCATGGCATGCCTGACGAGTAAGATGTAGCAGGAAAACTAAATAAACTGCTCTGTTGGAGGACTCAGTATTTTTAGACCGTTGATATGACTGATTTTGGTGGGATATAAAGCCCAGTTCCTCTCTTTAGACAACCTATCCAACCTGAGGTGCAAATCTCCACAGGCCAGGGAGCAGCAGCCTCTGTTATCCAATTTTAGCCCTGTGTGCGAGTATGAAGGAGCCGATAAAATTAATAAAACAATGATTGATTTAGTTTGTCTAGTGATGGTTGCCTCTGATTGTATCACCAGCTCCTCTCTAAACAGTTACCATAGTAATGAAAAATATCTGTAAGGATTTGGAGATTTGTAGGGACAACAAATGCATCATTTAGTCCAAGAAATATCCAAGGAAGAAGTCATTAGGAGGAGATTATTCTGGGTTACTTTTCCGGATGGTATTTCTCTGTGCATATCAGGACAGAGCCACAGACCCTATCCATTTGCACACCTGTTCTTTGTTCTTATATCTACATCTTCCCAGATCAATGGGGATTGTTTATTGAACAAATTTGCTTCCTTCTTTAACTAGACTTAAACAAACTCAGAAGAAAATGCCTTGCCTAAACAGCACAGTTCACTTTTTATGCTGTAGGAATCAACCTGACATTTATTTAATGTCATCTCTCTTTTTTTTTTCTCACATTGAATCAATATTAATTGATCTCTAGTGGTCTTGGCTCAACTTAATGAAGTATTCATGTTTGAAACAACCATAAAGCTGATGAGGTAGATACAGTAACTGCTTTGTTGGTTTTTTTTCCCTGTTGTTATCTAATTAATGCTTTTTCTTCATTTCCCTAATTTCATCTTTCCTTTGGAATACAAATTTAAGGGACTTAATACATGGAGAATGATTCCATTGCTGTGATGTTGAACTAAAGTATTAGAAAAGCTGCTAAAGTCCATGCCAGAGCATTAGTAGCAGCATTTGAAGTGAGCTTATTTTATGTTCTCTCCAGTCAAATGGAGGCTTTTTGGTGACTATTAGAGAATTTAGGTTAAACTACAGTAAAAAGAGGCTCTGATTAGAGTCTATGAGAAATTTTAAGACCCTGATTTATTTGTGGGTTTCAGGTACTTGAATGAGCTTTGTGTGAGGTGTTGCCTGCAGTCATGGATAATTCACAGACTGGTCATTATATCACCCCTTCTTCTTTTTAAATTTGAAACACAGAAAAGCATTTATCCACTCTCTCAGGTTTTTTTTAAAAAGGCTTGATGTGTCATTAAGTCCCTGTTTAAGAGTCCAAATAAATGTTTTAAGTGTTGAGTGTGAGCGGAAAAGGTCTGCAACAAGGGATGTGAGCAGCTCTGGAACTGCCTACAAAGGCTTTCCTTGCTCCAAGCTATGCAAAATATTTGAGCAGAGGAAAGAGGAGAAGGCTGACATTTGGATTAAGAATTGTTGAGCACTGAGTGTTTTTGAGACTGAAGATCTGGCAGCAAATAAGGTGAACCCAAGTGCAGCTTATCTGTTTGGCTGAATTTCCAGGGCTAACAAGTCCCTAATCCAGGAAGTGTAGAGATTCCCGAGGGAGGAGTGGGGATGGAAAAATATTTTTTCACTGAGGATACTTTCACAGGTGCTCTTTCCCTTGTGCAAATTATTCCCAAACAGCTTCTTTCCTTCAGCTGTGTGCAAGGCTCGCCTGCATCTGGGTGTCAGAAATTTGCACTTGAAGGGCCATTTCTTGATGAAATGTCAGAACAGAGATCTTCACAATAGCCTTGAGACTGGTCTGTAGATGTCTGGACCTTTTATCCAGCTCTTCTAACCAGAAGTTTATTCTGTTTCATGCACAAGATTTTGTTCAAGATGATTTAATCCAGAACACTTAAGATATTGACAAATAGTAAAGAATGACAACAAAGCACTGGCTGAAAGCTTGAAAAAGAGAAGAGTTCGGGGTGACCTTACAGTGTCCTTTCAGGGGGCCTACAGGAAAGCTTGAGAGGGATTTCTTACAAGGGTATTTAGTGATAGGACAAGGAGGAATGGATTCAAACTGAGAGTAGGTTTAGATTACACATTAGGAATAAATTCTTTAGTGCAAGGGTGGTGAGGCACTGGCACAGGTTGCTCAGAGCAGTTGTGGATGCCCCATCCCTGGAAATGTTCATTGCCAGGTTGGATGGGGCTTTGAGCCACCTGTTCTAGTGGAAAGTGTCTCTGCCCATGGCAGGGGAGTGGAAACTGGATGGTTTTTAAGATGTCTTCCAACCCAAACTGTTCTATGGTTCTGTGAAAGAGGAAATCTTTCTCTCAGCTGGTTTTATCTGAAACATCTGATGTTATTTCTGCTGAAATGAAACTCCTCAATGAAGAAAACATTTCTTAAAGAAGAAGAAGTGTTGTATGGAGTGAAAAGGAGCTTTCCTTTGGTATCCATGTTGAAAGGAGGGTATAGATGCAAAATACTGGTCTCTGTAACCTATTTACAGAAAAGCGTTCCTTAATTTCCTGTGGATAGAATGAAAAACGCAGAGAAATTCAGCTAAAGAGGATTTAATAAACTCTAAAATATTTGCAGGAATGATTTCAACCTTTCAATCTTATGCTCTGATATTTAATTTCTGTACACAAAAATAACTTTCTTGGGAATGATAATTTGATTTCTATAGATTATTTTCACAAGGACTGGGCAGTTTTGTGACCAATCTGACCATACCAGGTGAATTTGGTATTTCAGTTTAAATGGCTCCCCAACCACTGAAGGAATGAGGAGGAACACCTCTCACTTCTCGCTCGCTCTGTATCTGAAACCTGTTTCCATGTACAGGAATCACTCCTTGGAGAATTAACACCGGCTGTTAAGCACAGAGAGGGAAGGGAGACCTTTTAAACACAATGTTCATATCTTTGTGCACATTCTTTTCCCAAGATGTTTTGGCCTTGAGTGCAAGAAGCCTCTCCTGTCACTTTATGAGAAAGCTTGGAGTTCACCTAAGTGCAAATGTACCTCAGGATGGAAGAAAAACTAAAAATATGCAAGTGACAGGATCCTGATTCAGGACAGGATCCGGGTACCTGCGCTGGGACTTGTCTGGAATTGCTTTGCTTTGCTCTAAGATAGCAGCTTGGGTTTCTGGACGGAGCCAGGGAAACTTGAAAGGCATTGTTTTGAAGGGCTGCTGGCTTTTCCTACAGTTCATCTCAGATCTTATTAGGAAATGAAGGAGAGGAAACCGGGCAACTGCACTGCTCAGCCGTGAGGAAATGCACAATGAGTGTGATGAAGCCAGCAGCTGCAGGACAATGGGAACAGGCTAGGGCTATTTTTGTTAGATGTGAACAATCAATTGAACGTGTGAGACCTTATCATCCCCCCTCCTTGCCTTCTCCCCCCCACCCTTTCTTCAACACTGGAAATTTTCCCAAAGAGAAACAGCTTTCCTTTTCTCTTAGCAGAGTTGATTACCGTAATAATTTTCTCTTTCATCTCAGAGCAGGTTTCTTTTGGAAACCTTTGATGGCTTCCTCTGAGCACCGTAATTGTCTTGCTGTGGCTGAGTGACTTGCAGCTGGGTCATACCCGGCATTGTGAAACCTGGGAGAGCATTTATCAGTATTTACAAGTGGGTAAGGGTCCCCTCACCTCTCACTTGTTGGATGTAGAGGCTGGAAGCATTTCTCCCAGAGTTATCCTCAAGGCAGAAATCTGAATTTGAACTGGGCATAGCTTTCACAGATGGAAAATAAACAGCAAGCATTTCCATCCTATCAGATGTAATGAGAAAAAATACATAATTAAGATGGTAATCAGTGCTCCAATAGCTGAATTGTCTTTTATTTTTATGACTCTTTTCTCAGAACAGTCTTTTTAAATGTCACAGCAATATTAGCTCCAACTTACAAATGGAGAAATAGAAGGACATAAACACATGATTTATGATGTTAAGTGAAAAAGGAAAGAAAAATCTTATTTTTTGCTCTGTCTAAACAGAATTACATTCATACTTTATATTCAGACATAAGTGAACCCTCACAGTATAGTTATGTCTAATTTGTATCATTACAATTTTCTATGTATCAATACCAGATATAGTACCCTAGATTGTCATACTTCATAGATATGAAAAGAATATTAATTTGTACATGAGCTTTTCCACCATCTTGTGATATTTCAAGCATGCACTGAGGCAGCACTTCAGATTTGCTATTAATTTTTTTTTTAATCTTAAGTTCCTCGCTGTGTAAGTCCTTCTCCCTGTATTAAGCAGCCTATTAGTCATGGAAAATCAATATTTTTTACACTTCTATCTATTGTCTTGGTATCAGTGAGATCTGGCCAGAACTTTGTCCCACAGTTCTTGCTACTACTTAAATTTCATTATAATGATATGTTTACATCCATAACAGTTCGATCAAAATTGGATGTGTTTATAACACTTACCAGAGTTTAGATTAACAGCTTACTTCCACTTTACCACAAGGAAACTGCTAAATTGACTGTAATCCCCAATCAATATAGGTACAATTCTTAGAATTTAAATAGGTTTTTAAGAGTTGCCCGTGCTGCTAAAGGCGACATGGATGTCCTGCAATTTGTCATCCAGCTGCTGCAGAATCCATTTCCAAATAGTCAATTGTTTCATTCTAATTCCAGTTACCAAAGCCAACAAGGCTTAATTACTAGCTCTTTTTTTTTTTTTCCCATTTCCCTGTGCCTTTCCTTCACCCAGGCTTGGTTTAATGAGCAGCAATGGTATATCCTGAAAGAATTTCAAAACATCTAATGACTCAATCCATCATCATTATAATACATCCATGCCTGCTGTAGAGAAGATCCTGCTGGTGGGTACAACTGTCTGATTCCTTCTTTAACCCCTGAGGATCATAAGCTTTCTCTTTTCACCCTGTTAGAGTGATAACTCAGGGTGATAATTCCTAACTTCCCTACACTTGTCTAAATAGGCTTCTCTGTTCCTGATTTGTCTCTACCAGTTCACCATGATTTTTCTCAAAACCAAGCTCACTTTCACTGGGAAAAGCTGCAACTCAAACTCAGCTCAATATTGAGAATAAATATCACACATTTCTCAGAGTAGTAAAGTTGATGATCTGCACCTTGAATGATCATTCTCTGTCAGTGTTTGACTGTGTTTCATGGGAGGATCCAAGTGTGTTTCTGAGCCTGCCCCAGGCACACACTGCTCCCATATTAGAGGGCACCAGTCCCTACTCAGTATATCCCTCTTTGCTCTGCTGTGGGAAGAAAACTCACCCACCTGGTACCAGGACATTTTTGGGATGGATTGCTCATCTAAACTGTCAGGCACTTTCTGGGCATGCTGTGGGACTTGGCCACTACTCAGCCCAAAGGCACCCAAAAGAGATTTGTTCGATTTCTTTCCCTCTCACAAACTTCACAGCCATCACATGAGAGAGAGAGTGTTGGACTTTGCATGTTTGAGCAAAACCTTGGGTAGATAAACACCATTCCATTGATCAGAGGTAAGATGGCATCCTGAGGGAGACTGGCACTGTAGGCTAGGCAAAAGCTCTCACTGCAAATAGATGCCAAATTCCTATTAATTTAATTTCTCCTGCTGCTCAGCTCAAGAGGTGGAAGCCTTAAAGAAGGTTTTGGGTCAAACCCTACCAGTCATATTTTCTTTCTGGTCCTATAGCTCTATTGGACCAAACTGATGTAAAGACTAGGTAATAAGAACTTCCAGACAAGTAACTCATAACTAAGTGTTAAAGCACTATGGTTTTTATTTCTTGCCTTTTTTATCTCCTGACTGACTCCTTATGAACAGAATAAAATAAGATTCAGAAAAGCCGTTTAACATCTTACATACTTTCATAACTTGATTTCCCTGGTTTCCCGATCAAAAAAAACCAAAAAATAGGAGCTTCAAAACCTCTTCTCTGAAAAAGCTGGAACTCAACTTATCTCTTACCCCTTTGACCTTTCCCTGGAAAGGCTGTCACCCTCTAACTTTGGCTCTGAATTGCACAGTGAAATTCTCAGAAACTGGAGCCAGGTTAGGTCACTGCTTCTGAGTATTTAAGAGCTCTGTCATCAAGATGAGAACTTTCTTTTCAAATCAACTCAGAGAAAAAAATACACAAGAGTATAGGAAAGATAACCTCTCAGCTCACACAACACAAAGCTTATTTTTGATGTCATCAGAGATGGTCAATATTTTTAATCTAATTCTCACAAGTGAGTCTGAGTTCAGTGAACCTGGGATCTGTTTCCACCCTCTCAGACCTAGCAAATCAAAAGCAGTTTCTTAGCAAATCCTGAACACACTGGGCTCTCCATCTTATTGAAGTAGGCAAGACTGATGGGCCTCCAGCCATGTGACTGTATCCAAACCTGCTTCAGGAGCTCCAGTGTGAGCAGATGGGTCCCTTCAAAAGCACCCATCTCTCTCCACTGCTCACTGCTTTCACAGGCATGGACTGCGTGGGTGTGAATGGTGCTCAGGCTGGGCTGACTAGATCCCTATCCCATCTTCTAAGCAGCTTTCCTGTATCAAATGATGGAAAAAATCTTTCCTATTTCTAGTCTTTCTGTCTGAGATTGTAAATGTGAGTCCTTTTTCCAGTGAAGAAGTTTGACAGGTTAGCAATGGCAGGTTGTTAATACTTAGATGACTTCAAGTACAATATCAGATTTGTTGCCTGGCTTGGGGTTTGTCTAGATGAGTTGTTTTATTAGATAACAGATGGTTTGGAAATTGTTTGCAGTGACAGGGCTGATTAGAATTTGAAGTCTCTGCTCCCAGATCAGAAGGAATGGCGTTGGGAAAATGGAGAGCGGAACTCCCATGTTTCCCATTCAGATTGAAAAATGCATAGGTATGTGTGTGTATATTATTGAGGGAAATGAGGTTCACTCTGTTTATCATGGATCCTTAAGCAAATCTGATCAATCATAGGATGAATTTCCTTAGTGCACCCTTAGTGCCAATATTGGTATAGTGAATTTACAACCTTTGAGAGTTCTTCATTCTGAGTCATTCTTCACCTTTCTCCTTTGCCCTTCTCTTTCTCAGTCCCCATTCCAACCCTCTCCTGCCCATCTATCTCTGCCCATTTCCTTTACCCTTCATTCTCCTCTGCCCTTCTTTTCTGCCTTTCTTCTTTTGCTTCTCCCTCCTTTCTCTGCCTGCCTCCTGTCTCTGCCCTTTTTCAGCCTTCTCTGACCTCTTTTTCCTGATCCTTTCTCTTTCTTCCTCCTTCATCTCCACCCCTCTTCTCTGCTGTTCTGTTCCTTCTGCCCAGCTCTCTCTGACCTTCTCTGATGTCCTTTGAACTTCTCTGACCTTCTCTTTACTTCTGTTGTTTTCTCTGCTCTTCTTTAATCTCTACCCATCTCCACTGTTCTCCGCTTTTCTGCCATTCTTCTCTTCCTTTTTCACCCTTCTTCACCAATCTTTTGCCCTTCTTTGCTGTTCTCTGCAGCACTCATTCCAGCTTTGCCCTGTTCTGCCCTTTTTAGTCATTCTTTGATTTTATTGCCCTTCTTTCTCCCCTTTACACACCTTTTGGCCCCTTAGTCCCTGCCTGTCCATCTCTACACACTGCTCTCATCCCTTTTTTGCCCTTCTCTGTCCTTCTTCACCTCCTCTACTCTGCTCTCCCCTATTTTATAAACCCATAACTGTAGGCCATACCCCCAACTCCTTTTCCCTTCTTTTTTGCCAACTTCTCTGGTGTTCCCTGCCTTCCTGTGCCCCTCTCCACCCCTTTCTTCCCTTTTTCACCTGTCTGTGTCATCAGGATACATGGAGTTAACACTATTAATTTATTTAGTGAAATATATTTTTTTCTGTACACTTGAAGCTAACGCTTGATGATAGCTGTGCATCACCATAGAAACCAGGACAGGTTCTTCTATAAGTCAAAGGTTAGTTTATAATTATTTTTAAAATCATCTTGCTCAGATGCATCAGTGTAGACAGGACTTGTCCAAAACCTTCCTTACCAAATAATCTATCTTTCTATTCTTGCACTTCCAAAAATACATCAACATGGCTCCTGTTTGCTTAAGGCAGAGTCTCCATAAGGTGTTATACAAGAAAACTGTCTGGTTCTGAGTGTTTGTAGCTATGTTTGCAATTGACAGAGTTACTGACAGCCCCAGCTCTCTGTGGGATGGCTGTGGACCAGAGCACAGATGACTCATTGTGTATGATGTTGTTTCACACCAAAGTGTTTGCTCTGTATACTGAACATGTGTGCGAGTCAATAGCAAAAAGTTCGAGAACAAACACAGCTTAGATGGAAATAAATTCACATTGACTGAAATCGTTATGCCCAAGTCAGAAACAACAATATAAATGTCTTCTTAAAGGAGAAGTTTTACTTGGGATGGTTCTTGTGTCTTCTACTAATGTCTGAGTGTCAGGCAGTGTATAAAGAGGCCTTGGCATTTCCTTGCAGCAAAAAGTCTTTTCATTTCAGAGATGGGAAGAGAATTAGGGTCACTGCTCAGATTTCCCCCATGCAGCAGCAATACCCAATAATTGGGTGCTATTTTTCCCTTGGAAACACAGACTTTTGCCAAAACTGTTTTTGACCCCCAGCTACCTTTTCAGAGTTCAGCAGATGCCTGAATAACTGATTTTGTATTGGGAGCTATTAACTTGCCTTGTTTCCAATTAACCCTCCCCTACAGCCCTCCTACATCTATAAGGCATAGCAAAAGTCCTTTTGTTCTGGTGATGCTGTTAATGTCCTCCTAGGAACAGCCTCAGTCTCAGGCTGGCTCAGTCACATGGAGGTGTCCCCTCAGCTGCCTCCTCTCCCCAGCTGAACTAATAAGGATCTCTGAGAACAGCTCATTACCTCAGTCCCTCAGAATGCTTGACTGTACCTCTGGGCCACATCTTCATTTATTAAAAAAACCCTCTGCAATGTATGTTGGAAGATTTCCAATCTGTGGGACATTATGTACATAAAAAGGCAATCTCCCACTGTAGTGTCCTCTTTATGAAGATGTGCTAAAGGGCACAGAAATAATCCTCTTATCTGGTTGGCAAATAACAAATTGCTTTTGTGCTCGTGTAAGATATTAAACTGTGTAATTTACTTACGAAATCGGGTTTCTCATGGAGGGTGGGTATAACCCTACAAAGACTTCAGGAATCTCTGGTGGGCTTTGAATTGTGTCCATAAGAACTTGCTGTAGGTGACAGACTGGTTCAGACAGTGCTGTTTCATGGAGGTCACTAGGATTAGTCACCATTAGCTATGTGGAGGCTTCTATATGTGGTAATGTGCTCAGGGAACTGGGGAGCAAAGGAAATCCTCTCAGTTATTCCCCCAAAGTCTCTGGCAGGTCCCCTTCTGCAAAGTATTTCCACACCCTAGACCTGCTCTCACAGCCTGTGTGTTTCTGGAGCCCAGTGGCCAATGAAACAGAGGCGTTCACACCCTCAAGATGTGCCCTGAGACACGGCTGAGCTTTGTGAGCTGCAAGGCTCCAGATGTGGCCAGGCTGGGACAGATAGGGAATTCCCCATTTTCTTATGCTACAGACAAGCCACAAGGCTGCAGTACCATCCCTTTCTTTTCTGTGCTTGCAGAGGCTGAGTTGTAACAATGTCAGTTCCACCGAAGGCGAGGAGCCACCTCCTGAGACCAGCCTGAGGGACAAATCCAACCTTGAAAAACAGCCAGCAGGATGACATGCAGATCAAAGGGGTATTGCAGAGCTCAGCTGCAAGAGATCCCTTGGAGACTTTTTAAAGCATTTTAGCTCACCCTTAACTTCCTTGAAATGGAGCACAGGTTCTCTCAGGGAGAAAAAGAAAAGCAGAGTTTGGTAAATGCCCTGGAATGCACAGGCACCTGAGGAGTATTGCCATCTTCTGTGCCTGTTTGCTCAGTGACTGTGTTGTTTGCAAGAGGTTTATTATTGCTGTTGTGCCTTTAGGAAAATTACCCTGCAAATCTCTGAGGCTGGAAAAACTCTGTTTTGATGACATTTAAACATTTTAAGTGTCATCACAAAAATTTTAAATATGGTATGTGTGTGTGTATGTATCCAGTGTCCCACGGAGTGTGGGCAATGTGTATGGGTGTGAAAGAATTTTCCCAAGAGCAAGAGGTAGAGCAGTTATATCAGTATTTCTTGTGCCTTTGAACATTTGTTTTTAATGAGAAAAAGAGTAGGGTTTTTGTTTTGTTTTGTTCTTTGTTTTTTTTTCTAGTTTCCATGCTCCAGTTTGATTTATCAGTCTGTCAATGGACATAAACAGTGTAAAGTGCATGAGAGTGTCTGCATGCCAGTGTAGGTTTCCAAAAGCATACAAGCTACAGTGAGCCATCCTATTTTGCAGTTAAATTCCATGTCTCTGATGGATTTCCCCACACTGTTGCTAGGAGATGAAGGTAGTGCCTAACAAAGGATATATTGACAAAAAAATTTCCAGAACAAATCTATCTTGTTATGGAAAATAGAGACTCACATGAAATGGATATTGCCAGATTTATTTCCCTAGTGGTGGCACTGGCAAAACTGCATACACCAACTGAAGGTGAAATTTCCCCATCACAAATGCATTTTTGTTTTGTTTTGTTGACATAAGTACTTTCAGTGTGCTTAATGCCGAAAGCGCTGTTGCCTTCCAGTGTGTTTTGTTGCTAGGCTAATAGGATGAACACCTCCTACGTCAGCAATTTTCCTTCTTCCCTTCTCTGCTACTTCTCCCTTTCAGGAAGAAGTCTGTGGCTTATCATAGTGGTTTCCCCTCTTTTCATGACTCTTCTGGGAAACAAGGGTTCCTTCTTATAAAGCAGGGAAGAAGTGTGCATGACCTGGGACATATTGAGATTTGGCAAAGAAGCAGCTCAATGCAATGGGAAAGCAGATCAGCCTCTTACTTTGTAGCTCCAGGCACATCTACATTCAAACAAAACAAAAAACAAAGTTAAATGGAAATCTAATAAAGAGAGGAACTTCAGAAATTCTCATGGAAAGATTAAATTTCTAGAGAATGACAAATTTTCTCCCTTTCTTCTGGTGACATAATGAACACACAGATTTGAATAGCAAAAGCCAACTTGACTTGAGCCAGATAAGATAAAAACTTTGCTGGAGAAAAGGTTTAGTTCTGGTGTGGCTTTATATTTTCCCATCCACTGCCACCCCACCAGTTTCTATGCCACCATAAAAGTCTCTGGCTCTAAACACATGCAAGCAAACAACCTGCTGTCCAGAAAGATATCAAGGCTGAAAATGAGATTCTCTCTGTCAGGGGGAAAGACAATCCTCTTCATTTTCCTATATGCATCATTGCACAGAGGGAGCAGAGAATTTGAACTTTTCTGAGTTAAAACTACTGTGTCTCTGACTTCACAACTGTGCAAATATTGGGCTGGTTTCATCTCAGGTGTGAGTGTGCTCACACAGGCAAGGCCATCTGCACAGGCCAGTGGCAGATGTGGTCCCCTCCTCCATTCACAAATGAATGGTGTGGAAGGGCATGAAGGCAGAAATAATCACTTTTTATCATCTCATTCCTTGGCTGATCACCTCTTGGGATGTGTGTTTATCTTCTGCCTTGCAGGACACAGCGAAGGTGAACCCACCGGTTGGCCAGAAAAATACAAGTGGGAAAGGAGGTGACACTTATGCCTGGAGTCACTCAGCACCATTCTTTGCTTTGGGGGGAGGGAGAGAGGGAAATGCTATTTTGGTGGTATTGATGAGAAAGCCTTTGAGAAACACTCTTTTTACCACAGTTCTGAATGGCTGTGTCAACATTTGTAGCACTAGTAATCACAAACAAAAGTTGCCACAAGTCAGAGATCTGCATTAAATTTGTTGATTTGCTTGCACAAAGGTTTAACTAGACCCAAATTAGATGTTATCTCCGTTTTGATGGGCGGGGGAGAGGGGACAGCTGGGAAGGGCCTTGCAGCTCCTACTGTTACTTCACTTATCCGGTTTTCTGCTGTAATATCCTGTTTTTAGATACTTACATTTTAGCCAAGCATTAACCATTTAGGATGAGACTGACCATGCTGAGATGGCGCAGGCCTGCACCTGTGAAATACAAGTTTAAAAAAAATGATGTAATTTTTTTCCATATCAAAGCCAAGTGAGGGGGCGGGGGGCAATATTTTATTCTATATTAAAAGATCACTGCAATTTCTTTGCTTTGAGATTTGGCATGGTGGTAGCCACTAGGTGAAAAGGCTGTTTGCTGAACATATGGCAAACCAAGCACATTTAGCCAAAATAAAAAAATAGTAACAAGAAGCCCTTAAAGCACAAGCAAAGCACACTTGCATTCAGCAGAGACTTGGTTCTCAAGACTGCATTGCTTAAGGATTTACTCCTGAAAGATGTGTGCTGTGGGTTTCCCCCAGCTTACAACTCTGCAAGGTGTGGATCCTTTCCCCACAAACCTGTCTGCTGAGCCTGGAGTGCAGTGTAGGAGGCACCTCTTGGTTTTTGCAGAGGTACAGCTAGAGAGTGGAAAACAGAGCAGAACTGGGAGCTTGGGTAACCTCCACCAGAGCTGAAATAGAACTGCTCTCTGCTAGGTAGACACCTTCTCTGGGCTGGAGCTGACTGCAGTGGGGTGACAGACTGCAAACAAAGCACAGCACCAGTACAGCACACCAGGCAACCTAGAGTGAGAGGTTTTGGAAACAATATGTTTGATGGGAAGAGATGGAGAAAAGATAGCAAGGATTACAAAGGAGATTTTGTGAGGAAGGGAGATTTGCTGGGTAAAATCTGAAGGCAGATTGTGAAAATCAGGAGCCCTGAGGAGGACCAACAAGGTGCATATTAAAATAGAACTGTAGCACAGGGGCAATGACTACTAGGACACAATGAAGTAACAACATCAAGAAATTAGCAAAACAGGAAAGGAAAATCAGAAGACAGCTTTTCTTCTTTTACATTTATGCCAAGCGCTTATTTTCTTTATCCATCTTAGTGTAATTCATATCCAAGGGTCATGCATGGGGATAGTTAAAAATCAGAATTAAGTTTTATTCTGCCCTTTCCAGCTTTAGGCTGAGCACAGGAGCCACTAGACACACTGGCTTCTGGAATCTTTGTGGCACTGGTGACTTCTTCTCAGAAAGATCAATAAGTAGGGGGTTGTTAAGCTCCCATTTTCTACTGCCTGTTGTAGAACAGCAACTTGCAGCTGCTCCTGAAAGCTGTACTCATACCATTGCTCAGCTTCAGAGAGCTAGTGTTATGAAAGGCAGCACTCTTTGTGACTTTTTAGGTGTCAGCCAAAAGTTGAACATGTACATTCAAAGCACTCGAGTCTCTGTTAGTTTAAACAGAGCTTAGACCATCAGGTGTGATGGCCACAAAGTTTTGTGAAAATGTTGGTGACCAGGGGACACTCACAATGAAAAATTTTTGGCTACCAAAGAATTAATTGGAAAAGTGCTGTTATACGGCATTGACTCTGCATCACTGTCATTTGACAGATATTTACTGGACTTCAGCAAATTGTCTTCAGCAGGCTTGAATCAGCATTCAGTAAGTTGGTCAAATGTGACTGAACTCTCTGACCTCTTAACTCTTAGTTAAGTGTATTTCTTGTTCCACTGAGTGTTTTTTAAAAAAAAGTATTTTCCAGCATGTCCCCAGTATTATAGGACCTGCCATTACCCACATATTTATTTAGCTCCTACAGTGACAAATTAAACTGGAAAAAGCCTTTTCATAGAAGCTGCAAATAGAAGAAAATCTTAGTTGTATGCAAAATTCTATTTCTTCTGTGGCTCTGCCCTCACAAGGAGCAGCCACAATTCTTTTCCTATCCATCCAAATTAGATATTTTTCAGTACTTGAACATAATATTCATCTGCCTTGAGTGGCTCCTGACTTTGTGAAAAGCAGATGGCCTGTGATAGCAGTGGGCTGCTGCACTGAGCGTCTCAAAGCTCACCAGAGTGGCTTTAACTGCTTTAGTTTCTCCTACGTTCCTAACACTGCTCTTCCAACATCTTACTTTATTAAGTGTGCCTTGGGCTGTAGTCTTGTCTTCTCTTTTATTTCCTTCTCTTCTCTGGTCACCTGTGAAGAGTGTTATTAATTCAAATATATTTCAGATACCTCTCTCCAGTGAAATCATAAATATGTACTCTGGGGCTGGTTAAAGAAATGGCTGGAGCCTGGCTTCAGTTTTGCACTCTGTTCTCAGAGAGCTGTTATTAAGTTTTCTGTAGTCTATTCAGGTGTGCAGACATAAGAAAAGATTCCATAAAATTTATGTAATCTATAAAGAATAAATAAAGTATAAGACAGGAAAACTCTGGAAACATAAACAATAGTTTATAGTTATCAGTAAACTGTGAAATACCAGATTATTTCCTGATTCAGGTATGAGCACATTCACAGTGTAGGATAGTCTTCATACAAAGGATATTGAACACTTAAAAAACCATTGCAATGTCCCACAAAGATTTTCTTTTTTTTCAGAAAAAGATATGTCTGTTAAGATAACTTTGTTTTCCCTAACAGATAGTATGAATTAATTGCACTGAAAGGAAAATCTTTTCTAGTGTTTCTGCTTCACTCTCTGTGAGAGACTGAAATGTTAATAAATGGTTAATGACTCAAAACAATCAGCCATTTGTGGAGGTGAGAAATTGGCTCATGTATGCTGACCTGAGAGAAAGCTGTTGTGTCTTAGAAGGGGTCATAAAACATCAAAGACCCCTGAAGTGCCCACAGATCCTTTCTGGGGCCTTTCATCCCCTCCCCTGGTTAATCAGGACTGCAATCATCACCTTAACAAAGAGCTCATCACAGGATCCAAGATGTGGTGACCTCTTTCTACTCTTACTCTTTCTTTCTTTTTCTTTCCTTTTTTTTTTCACATTTTCTTCTTGTTTTTATGCTTTTATATTGCTGTATTCCTACAGATAATAACCAGAATAGCTACATATCTCCTTTCCATTGCAACCAAATTGTTCTAAAATAAAACCATCATATATATATTTATTAACTCTGGTCATTCGGTGTTATTCTAGTCTAACCCACCCCAAGGGATCTATTAAGGAGAGCCTGAGTTACCCTCACCTTCAGGGGCAGGTCATAACACTAAGATATGGATTCTTTTCAAAGAAAAATGTATTTATTAGGCAGCAATTAGTTCTTAATTCTTCATTGCAGTTACCTCAGTCAATCTATTAGCATGACCTTCATCATATGTGAAAGCTGCCCTGACAAGGAAACACTACAAGAGTTTCTTTTGAAAGAAATATTGGTTGTGTTCAGTCACTAAATAAGTTTCTTTATTGTTTCCTCTTCTACATTCTGAATTTCTTAGAAACTGCAACTGTACAGTGTTTATTTAATGTAAAAAGTAATTTCCAATAGTAGAACCTTAAAGAAGATCTTCCAAGACAAGAATACAAAGCTAATGAGATTGTGGGAATATACAATCCAAGCAGGTGGAATGGGATGTCAAATGTAATTCCAGAATTTCTTTGACAGCTAAGGAAAGATATTCAAAACCTTAGCAGAACATTTAATTCCTTTTGGGATATAACTGTGATAGCACTGTTTGCGCTCTCATTCCAAATGGGGCTTTATAATTAATTACAAAGTCATGAAGATTGTTACATTCATTATTATTATTATATTATGAGCTTCCTTTCTGCCTTGCATTTGTGTCCTGATAATGTGGTGTTCCTTCCATACAATTGCTGTTTAACTCATACAATACACAGGATATAGTCTTGTTTGGATCCAAGTGTGGCATGCAGAGCAATCTAGCTGCAGTGCTTTTAATTAGACGAGAGCTATTTTGCATATCAAATATATCTGTTTGGATTTCAGCAGGAGTTGATGTAATTTAGTTACAAAGACTGTAAAGACACATGGAGGCCTTTGTGTGCAAAGCTATCACTTAAATGTAAGGCACTGTGCTTTGATACCAAGTACATGAGGTTTGATCAGCCAAGGGGGCTGGGGAGCACCAGCAGCTCTTTCTCGGTGGAGGTGAAGCCACTTGGATCCTCACTGAGGGGGACACATCTCCTCTCCTTTCCTCCCCAGGACTTTGCTCCGGGCACCAGGCTCAGGTTCCTCAGATCTGTGAGCAGTCTGGCAGAGCGACCTGAGGGATGATTAAGTGATTTTTTAAAATTAATGTTATACCTATGTTCCTCTCTTCACTGCACATGCAGACTTTACTGTAATAGAAAGAAAACTGGCTTTCTAACACACTTAAAAGTCCAACCTTGGACATGTCACTTACTGGGCCCTTGCAGAAAGCCCCTGCTGCTGCTGTGTGACAAACACTGTTTGCTTAAGTATTAACCATAAGAAGTTTTATATCTCACTTGCTATTTTCTTGCCAGGT
The DNA here is from genome assembly GCA_013397245.1 of Thryothorus ludovicianus. Taxonomy (NCBI): domain Eukaryota; kingdom Metazoa; phylum Chordata; class Aves; order Passeriformes; family Certhiidae; genus Thryothorus; species Thryothorus ludovicianus. The sequence continues at coordinate 1,590 of VZTB01014648.1, read as the reverse complement.
TTTCAAGTACAAAGACAAAAGGTCAGGGGATTACACTGTTTTTAAGCCTGCAAAAACTCAGAGGAAAAAAAAACATATCCACGATTTCAGGTGCGCACTTCAGTAGAGCAACATTAAGGGAGAAGGCTTTTCTTTCTCACTTAATTTTCAATTTCTTTAATTTTTCCATAAAATTTAATTAGTTCAGGTGATTTCATTAATAATTAGTCCTTACACTGCTTGGGTTCACTCTGAAAAGGTTTGACTGAATCAAGTCTTGCCCTTCCTTTTGCATCAAACAAATAACATAAGAATGGTAAGCAACAGAGAACTAAGAGCCGTAGGTTCATGGAAAATGGAGCCTGGAATCTGAGTTTGGTCACCAGAGCTGCTGGCTTTGGCTGCCTTCACATTGCAAAGGAGGAGGCAACATTTAGTTTGTAAAACAAAGAGGATTTTCAGGTATGGGCAAGGAATGTTTGGTGGGTTTATTTTGTTTTGGTTGGGGGTATTTTTGGTTGTTTTTTTGTTTTGTTATGTTTTTATGTTACATTCACTTCAGAAGGCCTCATGGTGAGGCTCAGTACCTTGCCCGCCGGGTCAAGCAGAAGCAGCCCGGCTGGAATCCCAGCTGGAATTCTGGCAGAATCCTGGCTGAATGCTGGTGCCACCTGGTGAGGGCTGGGGAAGTGGCAGGGATCTCCCTGCGGGCAGCACTCCTCCCCTGTGCGCTGCCGTGAGGAGCCAGGAGCATCACCTCAATTTGGCAGCCCCCGTGTGTCACTGCCCGCGGCGGTCACTGCCCCTTCTTCTCTCCCATGGCAGCTCAGCGACAGGGGGAGCAGCCCCAGGCTCAGGTTCCTGGGATGGCTGGGCAGGCAGCGAGGCCTGGGCACGCCTGGTTATTGACAGCTCCCACCAGTGTTGAGTGCTTCAGCACTACAGGTATTTATTAACAAGCGTCATTCTCGACAGTGTAGTTATTCTGTGGCTTTGTTTCCCCAGGAGAGGCTGAAGGCACTGGCTGATGGAATGCTGGCTCCCACGGAGCCCTCTTCACCTGGCAGTGCCTGGGGAAACATCACCTACACCTGACAGCATGAGCAGAGTCCTCAGAGACAAGAAGTCCTGAAGAAAGAAATGAAAACTGGCATCTGGAGAGAGGAGGGAGATGCCCAAGTCGTGCCTGTGGTAAGGGAAATTGGCACTGCTGACTTGTGCTTTGCCTTCCCTGTTGGCTGGCCAGGGCGTGTGCTGGGAAGCTGGGCTCAGGAGAGGTGCCCAGGCAGAGCATAGTGCTGGTACAAGGGATATGTGCTGGGAGCATGTGGGGAGGGGTCAGGATAGGAAAAATGAGTGTTTTATGAGTGGGGAAAAGGAGGGAGGAACTGCTTAGGCTCCTGGAAGATCAGCATCATTGATACATCTCACAGTGTGGTGTGTTGGCTTCTCAGTCCTACATCATCCTCCCCCCTCTTGCTTGCCTAAATCAAGCATGGCTAAACTCCTGCAGTTGCAAACACGTGGTTATTACTTCAGCTCCTTTTCCTCTTGACCTCTGTTTATCTCCTCTCTGAAAGTTTGCTGGTATATCCACATATTACAGATTTT